>VXAZ01004843.1:0-30861 GCA_013399875.1 Gymnorhina tibicen | reverse complement strand
CCCCCGCGGCGGGGCAGGACGGGCCGGGCCGGGCCGGGGCCGGCGGAGCCCCCGCGGGGAGCGGTCCCTGCGGGGACACCCCCGGTCGCGCCCGCCCCGCTCGCTGCACGGCGAGGGCTCCGAGAGGTACGGGGGAGGCAGCGCGGGGGGAGCGGGGTGGGAGCGGGACCGCGGGGTCCCTGCACAGGTCCCGCAGCTCCATCCCCAGCCGGGGCGGGGGTGCGTGCCCGGCCCCTGTCCCCGCGGCTGGCACCGGCACGGGCACCGGCGGTGAAGCAATCGGCCGTGGGAGCTGTGGGGAAGTGCGGCAGGGCGGCTGCAGAGGGAACATTTCGCAAAATGCCAGCGAGAGCAGCTTTTCTCTTGGGTCTGATGTGAGAGAAATGCCTGTAAGAGTTCCTGGTCACAGCCTTTAGCAGGTTTCTGTTCGCTTACATTGTGTGATCACGGACCAAAATCAAGGAATGGTTTGGGTTGGAAGGGACCTTAAAGCCCATCCAGTCCCACCCACTGCCATGTGCAGGAACACTTTCCACTGGCTGCTCCAAGCCCCGTCCAGCCTGGCCAGGAACACCCTGGTTTTCATGAGGTTCCCTGTGCCTCTCTGGGACCAGGCTCCCACACTTACAGGTGCAGGGTAATTTGTCCTGTCCGGCCTCTGGCCACTCCTGCTGCACCAGCGCAGAAGCTGCTGCCTCAGTGGTGGGACCAGTTCTGTGCTGGTGGTCGTGCTCCCCCCCAGCAGCTCAGGCGTTTGCACTGGGGTTTGGCCCCTTCCCTGGGGAGCTGGTGTGAGCTGGAGCTGCTGGGGCTGCCCAGAGTTTGTCCGCAGGCACCTTGTGCCTTCCCTTTGGGGAAAATCCCTTTGGCCGCCTGAACTGCTGAGTGTGGAACTTGCCATATGGATGATGGGATGCAGACTCCCGGTTAAAGCTCCAGCCCCAAGGAAGGAGCAGTGGTGTGGGTAGGACCTTAACTGCAGTGGATGTTCCTGGCAGAAGATGCTATTCTGCACCTCAGTAGGGTGAGGTGCACATGAAACTATTGATGCATGGGATCAGCTGCTTTGTGGTTACCAAGAGTTGTTCAACCTGCTAAGGATTCCAGACAGAAAGCATGAATCTAAAACTGATGTGCTTATTTTATTTCCTTTTTGTTAGTGAGATGTTTTCAATATACAGTGTAGAGATAAATGCTCTTGTAGCGCTGTTGTCTCTCCAAATCTCCACGCTGGCCCTGTCCACCTTTCTGCACTCTCTTGTTCCCCTATGGTGGGGATCCATAACAAAAGAGAAATGCAAATATTGATTTATGCTTCAATCACATAAATTAATCTCCTCCTACATGGCCAGTCAATCTACACTGGAAAAACATGAGTTTGACTCTTGGCACCAAGCACTGTTTATGATTTGTTTTTCTTAAAAAAATTAGAAAAAAAAGCCAAAAAAAAAAGGGGGGGAGGGAAAAAGGAAAGTTATCTAATGCTGCTGTGTCACTAGGGTTGCATACTTGATTTCGTCTTAACTTGAATATGTTCCACTGAACATTGTTATCGTGAGTGTAATTTTCATGGCACTTTGAATAGGTTACTTTTGCCAGTTGGCCTAAACCAGCTAGAATGAGAAATATTTCAGATTTTGCCATAGTTTTTCCCTTCAGTTTGTGAATTTTCATCCTCCAAAGGGGAAAAATAACGAGCATGGGGCAAGCACTGAGTATTTCCCTCAGAGGTATTCCCGCAAAGCCATTGAGCAAACTTCACTGACACTTTGGATAACCTCAGTTCTTCCTGACAATGCCAAGGGCTGAACCCAGTGCAGTGCAGCAATGACCTTCCAGGTGCACATTGCTGCAGGAATAATGGGAATGGCTGTATTGGAGTGTTTGAATTGATGTGCAGCATCCAGGGATGTGACAATTTCGGTGACTTCCATGTAGGTTGGAACAGGACAGCATTGGCAATGGAACTGGAGACTTGAGAACTGTGAATTCAAATCACATGAAGTTAATTGAATGGCTTGGGCTGGAAAATACCAGGGATAGAAACAAGCAGCATCCACAGAAGGAGGTGTCTCCCCCTTGTACCCAGAAGTTCAAGTATACGAAAACTGGCTACAAAATATGAGAAAATACTTAGTTTTCCGTGGAAAATTTCTAGCTCAAGAGGTAAAAGCTCAGAGTATGGTATGGCCTGTGGTGACTGTGTGGAGTTGAGAGATTAAATTCCAATTTATTTTTAACCTACACATAACACTGCTGTGGAGGAGAGTCTCCTTGTCCTTCAGGGCAGTATCCGAAGAATGGGAGTGGCCTTGAGGGAGCAAAACTGAATTCTTAACTAATTGTTTAGTTGACATTGATGGGCAAGTACATGTCAAAAATACTGGTGCCTTACAGTCCAGACATGATTTAAGCAATAAAAGCAGGTCCTTCCCTACAGGTCTGGTTCAGCTAGGGATTCAGCTTCCAGTTAAAGCCTAGGGGCTACTCAGGAGACACATTTTTAAAATGAATATGCAACTGGTCTGGTTTTATTTCATTTGTCTCTTTCTAAACAGAAGCTCCAGATAATTTGTGGAAGGATTTCTCTTTGATTTCATGAGCAGGGGCAGCAGGATCTTGCTGCGAGGTGATGAACTCTTGTCTGTGTTTGCTGTGGCACTGTGATATAACTGTGTCTTTCTCAGTAGTCTGAAAAACAAATCCCAGAACCTGCCTTGGTAATGGAAATTACCTCATCGCTGCCGTAGGTTATAATAACGTGATGTAGTAACAGAATACTTTCAAAAGAATTCTTCCTTTTTTAAAAATAAGAAAAAAAGCAGCCCCTCACCACCTTGGTATTCAGACTTTCCTGAGGGTTTTCATTTACTGTTTACCTCAGAGAGATGACCCAAATTTCCTGACTGTACCAATTTCCAGTAGCCTGTGTGTCAACGTCTGGAGCAGAGTTACTCAGCTCATGAGGCAGGGATGGGAGGTGGGCTCTAGGACAGGGGAAAGTGGTCCCCAAAGCAGGACCAAACAAAGCATCGAAAAGCTTCCAATATTATTTTCCTTTATTTTTTAATCAGATTATGGGGAAAGTAAAAGGAACTAGTGAACATCTAAACTTGACTCTAGTTTTTAAAAGTGAAAAATATTGTAGTGATAACTGCAAGTGAGATTTCATGCACTTTTTTTGGAAATATCAATTAGTTCTCCAGCTTGAACACATTGTGGAGGTGTCCCAGGCTGGGTTGGACGGGGCTTGGAGCAACCTGGGCTAGTGGAAGGTGTCCCTGCCCATGGCAGGGGTGGGACTGGATGGGCTTTAAGGTCCCTTCTGGGATTCTGTGGTGTTATATAGTATGACACAGTTCCTGTAAAAAATAAGCCCACAGAGTTGGTGAGGGGAAGAGATCAGCTGTATATTGATAGATGTACAGATTTGATTCATTTTCTCATGGGTTCATTGTGGGCTGTCAGCAGTGGTGCTTCCTCAGCCTGTGCTGGTCCTGTCTCAGCTGGCAGCTGTGCTGGGGACACAGGCACGGCAGCTTTTCTCCCAGAACATTTTCCTTTCGCAGAGAGTGGGTTGTGGGGATGACACTTCCATCTCAGTTCAGGCTTTTGCTGCGTGCTGGAAATTCCAAGACTCTCAGCACGTGTAGGGAAGGATGTTTCCAGGATCTGGACTGACAAACAGATGGAGTAGGAGTCACTGTGGGAGTGTCCCAGACTCTTTAAGTGATCCCTGGAGGAAAAACAGGTGCTTCTATGATAAAATCCATGTGATTCTAAGGAGAGATCCCCCAGAGCACAGGGATGATGTGCTGGGAGTGCCCTTTGCTCTGTGCGAGGGGCAGAATCCCTGGGGATGGTGTCGGAGCTGGAGTGAGTGAGTCCTGCCTGTTGTCTCTGAGCTGGGCTGCTGTCCAAGCCCTCTTTAATTGTGATGGGTAATCTCCTTCCAGATGAGTGGCAGCACTGGTAACTTGGAGAGAAGGATACAGAGCTGCTTTTTCTCCTGATAACATCATTACTTCAGCTTAGGATGGAAGTGTATTTTTCAAAGTACAGCTTAGCCTGCAAACAAAAATCTTTGTCTTTCCATCTTTCCAGCTTCCCTAAATATACAGATTTAGGAAGGAGACATAACATATGGGGTCAAAAGCTTCCACATACACAAGTTCTGAACTATTTGAGATGTATCAGTCACATCTGTGGTTTTTTGTGGTTACCTGATAGTAAAGCTGTTGAACTGACTCATTTTTGATATTTATCTGGTATTTTCCTTAGAATTATTTCAGCATAAATCAGTAAGACTCTAATTTCTTTTTCTACTAGTATTATCAGTGCTCATATCCTTGGCTAAGATGTGTAGGAATGTGCACTTCTGTAATAAATGATCCTTTTATATTTACTGAGATTATAATGGCCCTTATTTGTGCACATACAGAGATCTTACAGCAAGATCTGTACAAGTGTGTATTTCTTGCAGTAAGTGGCAATCCCAGCCCCTAAGGGATTGCATTTTATTAAACATGCATAAAGGACAAGACTGATAAGTGGAATGTTGGAATAGATGGAGCTGATGGAGTAAGAATTAGATGCACATGTCCAGGCTGTCTCATCCCGTCTGCTCCATGGCTTTGGCCAGACTACTAAATAGACAGATTTGGCCTTACAGGTTTGGTGTGAGGTTACGTTTGATTTGGTGGTGCTTTTTGTCCCCCTTCCCCATTACCATGTCTGTTTCTCAAGGGTGGAGATTATAAATAGGGTTTAATTTCTAAAACTGTGTTTCTCATGCATTCAACTTACTGCACTGTCAAATGGATGCTAAAAATAAATGCCCCCAAGCAGAGGTTTCATTCTGTCCCATCTCAGGGGAAAGCAAACAGCACCTGTGGGTGATTGCACTGAACAGGGAGCAGTTCTGACTGTGGCATGCTCCATCACTTTGCATGCTCCATCCCAAAAACTGTGCCTTTGGACCCCAGATGCAAAACTGGAGCTCTATGCAAAGCCAGCAGCTGCTTCCTGATCTGGCAGTCCTGCGAGAAACAGCATAAAACTATATTTTGGGAAGAAGGTGGTTGTAGACCTGTGGAATGTAACTAATTAGAAATTTTCTGGTTGATTCTCTTGTGTTCTGTTTTTCAAAACTGGCCTATAATTGAGAATTTTAAAAGACTTTTGAGGCACATCTGTTCTTTAATTTCATAAATATGGGTATGTGTGTGTTTAAGTGAACATTGCAACAGTGGCCATCTCTTGTTACAGACAATTTCTATAAAATACAGAACCAACTATTCATGTACTGCTGTTCTGTTTGAATCCTTTTCCTCCTTAATCCACAGAGAATGGATAATAGGTTTCTAACCATAGCACTGAGTGTAACACCTCTTTATCTCCTGATAAAGGCAGGACTCTGTAATTTTCACAAACCTGGTGTTTTGGGGTTGTTGTATTGTGAGGAAAAAGTAGTTTTCCTCATGTAACCAAAGCCCTACAGCTGTGACTTAAGGACAGTGCTCGCGAAAAACCTGACACAAATAGGAACAGGAGCTCGTACAGCATCTAAGAGGAGGGTGCTGGAAAGCAGGTCCTGGCTTTCCCTAAATCCGGAGTATTTTTATGGGTTTGTGTTTGTTTCAGTGATGATGCTCTCAGGCTCCCTGCTTTTCCCAGGCACTGTAAGGTTCCCGTAGGGAGCTGCTGTAGAGCCTGTTCTGATGGTAATGAGAACCAGCTCTTTGCTAATGGCAAAGTCTGCCAACATCTTGCGTTTCTCTGGCATTTTCCACTTGGAATAGTACATGTCCACACAGGCTTTCTTCATGAGTGATTACATTCAGCTGGGACATGCTTCCAAGTGTTATTTTGCTTTTTATACTTAAATTCCTTTTTCCAAGAATCCCAAATTCATTAAGTCAGAGTGCTATTCAATGAGCTCTTCAACTTCTCTGTGGCCTGGAGAATGCAGGTTAAATTTTTATAAGGGTGTTTTTGATACAGAGACAATTAGATTGGATATTAGGAAGAAATCCTTCCCTGTGAGGGTGGGGAGGCCCTGGCACAGGGTGCCCAGAGAAGCTGTGGCTGCCCCTGGATCCCTGGAAGTGTCCAAGGCCAGGCTGGACGGGGCTTGGAGCAACCTGGGCTGGTGGAAGGTGTCCCTGCCCATGACAGGGGGTGGCACTGGATGGGCTCTAAGGTCACTGCAAATCTAAACCTTCTATGATTCTGTGAAATTAAATGGCTTCTTCCGAGGCATTAAATCAAATCTGAGTCAAAATCACCATCTGAAAGGAATGGTATGGGTGGGGGAAGGTTGTTCTCCCCCAGCTGAGAGTGACCTTTACTGGCCTCTTAGTGGCTGTTTTCATTTAACTGCTGTTTTGAATATAAATGGGGTTGAACTCTCCCCCAAAGAGTTTTATTTAAACTGATGTAGTTCTCTTCTCACAATTTAGTGCTTTGACAGATTGACATTTTCTTTACAAAAAGTCTTCTTGAAAAGTGCTCGAGCACCTGCACTGTGTAATCTCTGCCCTGTAACGTGTCAGTCATTTCCCTTTCACCACAGAGCCAACCCAGCCATGGGTGTTTAATATGCTGAGAGAGCATTTGAGTTGGCAAGGGAGGTAGTAAGCCCTTGGTGTCTTAAGAAATAGTTAAATTAGAAGCTTGGATAGTTTGGTAAGAGAGTAGTCATAGTTAATTTAAGTTTCCTGAACCAATCCTCTGTGCCTCAGAAAGGACCGTGAAAGTCCCCCTAGTGTCCCTGATTTTGCAAAGCTCTTTTAACAAGGGGATATGTAAATTTGGGGTTTCTTCCTCCTTTTGATTGCTGTCCTTTTACTTTTGAAGTCATTGTTTGTGGCTCCTTAGTGACTGAGAGTTATTGTGTCACACTACTGAAGGCCATGTTCAAGTTGATGTGTTTTTATGGGTTTTGTTAATTCTGTGGTTTTTTTCTGCTTTGTGTAACCACTGATGGAATTAACCTCCTGGTACTGGAAGAATCACGTTACAGTAAAGAGAAAATTATGTAGTTTTTGCTTATGATAGAGAAAATTTCCCAAGAATTGTATAAAGATGTTATTTTCCGTTTTAATCCATCTCCAAAGCCTTAGTTGGGAATATTGGGCATCCATTCGTAGTGGCTTCAGTCCTTCCCTTCATCCTCTCAGGGCTTGGCTGTGTGGATAACAGTTATCTAGAAATGAAGTGGCACCTGATTCAGAGCTTTTTTCCTAAATCAGCAGGGATGGCACCGGAGCTCATGCCACAGCTCAGCGTTTTTGCTGTTGGCACTCTGAATCTGTCCGAAATGGTGGGGCAGAAAATTGAAGCCCTTGGAAAAGCGCAGGAGCAGGGCCTTGTCGGCTGGGCAGGGCTGGCAGAGCTGCCCAGGGAACAGAGAGCTTGCGGAAGTTGTGAGAGCCACGGCACAGAAAGAGGAAGCCCAGGAAGGGGCAGTGAGGCGCCGCTCCCAGTGTGGTCTCTGGGCAGGAAGGTGCCACTGCTCGCCCACTCCAGCAGGACAGGAGGGTGGAGCAGAGCCCAGCCAAGTCTTCTGGAGAAAGTCAACCTCCCTGAGTAAATGCTTTGCCAATATGAGGTTGCCATCAAACACAAGCTGGCAGCTCAGGAGCTGCTTGCTCCTGAGAGGGTGTGGCTGCCCCATCCCTGGAAATGTCCAAGACCAATGTGGATGGGGCTTGGAGGAACCTGGGATAGTGAGTGGCATCCCTGTGGGTGCAATGAGATGGTCTTTAGGCCCATTCCAACCCAAACCAGTCTGGGATTCTGTGTAACAACTCAGATCCAGGGCTGAGGGTCTGCTTGGCTAGAGGCTTGGCTCTGTGGAACCAGGTGGGGTTTGCTCCAGCTCTGGCTTTGCTCAGCAGCCAAGGGTTGGATACCAGACAAAGACCACTGTTATGGAAGTACTTAATCTCTCCTCTCAAAAATATAATATATGCGTTGGGCATGTCTATGTTTGTCTTTGTGTCTGTGTGTAAAACATGTATTTATGTTACTTACTCAGACTCCAGCTTGTCAATAGCCATAAAATATTTCCATATAAATTCTACTTGCAGCATTTAAAGAGGCTGAAAAATGCCAGCGTCAGAAGTTTGTTCATGACTACTTTTACTAGAAAGTCCAGACAGATTTCCCTGAATCACTCCAACTTTGTCATGCTTTAAGTGCTATGACCATAGAGACCAAAGGAAGTGCTGTACAATGTCCCCTTCGCTGAGACGGTGACCAGAGCTCGTGTTTGGAGTGAGGAGCCCAAAACCAGAAAGCTGAGTCACATTGTGCAGACATGACGGGTGGCAGATGACAAAACGCACCTTGTGTGTGCAGCCCTTCCTCCAGCCTGCCAGTGCCAGCAGCCTGGGTGTGCTGGCTGGGGCTACAGCCTAAGCCAAAATGCCAGGAAATCCCCGAAATTGATAACGATTGAACTGAAAAAGAATGAAACAGATATTGGAAGGAAATACTGACCTTATGTTCAGCTAAATTTGTTTTACGTGCGTTACCTGACCAGAAGCCAGCTGCTAATTTTACCAGCTCTTTCCATTTTTAGCTGGTTTTGTTGGTTTTTTGTGTGAAACCACTGCATAACTGTAGTGCAGAAGGACTGTCCGCTGCAGTTGAAGCCTGAGTGCATCAGGTACCTTTGCATATTGGTTTCTTCCCCCCAAAACCCATAAATACTTAAATAAAAGGTTATTATAATGTTTTCCCTAGAGTTTTTGTTTTTAAACCATTCCTACTTTACAGCAGGGAAGCAAAAGAAGGGGAATGAAGGCATGGATAAGTTCAAGATACGTAAGAACCAAACCCTCATGATTCTAATAGAATCTTTAAAAGGCATTGGCCTAGAAATACTTAGAAGTTGGCTGAGCTTGGTGCTGTCCCCAAGAGACAGGGATGGATTTGGAATGAGATTTTTGGAGGCTGATTCTAGGGCTCTAACAGTTCTTTCCATGCTACCAGTGAGGCCTCTGGAAGGGGGATCCTGAGCTTTTGGCAGGCAGCAGCTCTTGCCCACAGCGCAGCAGAGCAAGCAAAGTTTTGCCAATGCTCCAGGTAAGAAAGAAATGAAGGGGAGGTTTTTTCCTTCCTTTCCCCCCTTCACATGAGCTTTAAAGGAACACAGTCAACAAAAATCTCTGCCCAGTCAGGTGTTGCAGTTGTGATGTCTTATCATTTAATTTTAGGAGTTCTTGCGTAAGTGTTTGCATTCCTGGCAAGACTTTGGAAGCTGCCACTGGCAATGAGTTTTTCCATTTCTGAGAGACTGGCTCTGGGGACTTGGGGCACCCAGTATCTCAAAATTCAAGTGTGAGCCTTAAGCTGGGCTTCCAAAAGTGAAAATACCTTTAAACAAAAAACTGTCAAATATCCCTGGAAGTGCCCAAGGCCAGGTTGGACAGAGCTTGGAGCAGCCTGGGCTAGTGGAAGGTGTCCCTGCCCATGGCAGGGAATGGCACTGGATGAGCTTTAAGGTCCCTTCCAACCCGCATCATTCCAGGATTATATGATGAAAAGTTTAATTGTGGAATAACTAGGTTCCAAATTCCTAATATACAGAAATGTTGGGCGTTTTTCCATCTGCTTTTCCTAAATGCACTGTGCTCATAGTAAATTACCTGCAGATCTTGAAATGACACAAATAATAGGTGGACTTGAGTAGTGCATTCTAATTGTTTTAGGTCTGTATCCTAATAGTTCGTTTTCATGGAACTTCTGTCAGATTTTTTGCATTCTTCTTTGTTTCTTGGCCTTCTTGCTGGAAAACAAGTGAGCTGGTTCCCACATAAGCCTGACCCACGCAGTGGGGATTACTGGTCAGCTGCCTGAGGTTTTTTGACCAATTTTGAGACTCTGCCATCTCAACTCTCTGCCTTGTGGCTTTGATTTCTGTAGAAAAGGATAGTGATTGTTGCCATTTTTAAAGCATATTCTTGGCATCTCTCAGCTGAGCTTTTTTTTTCCTTCTCAAGGCTGTTTTTTATTTCCAGTGCAGTTGGAGTTCAAGTAAAATATGACGGAGAACAGTTTTTTAAAGGTATTAACTCAAGGAGCTCTTTCGTTCCTGGAATAAATGAACTCCTTACTTTGAATTTACTCAGTTCCACTTTGAAATCCTTCTGTGAGTTTGCCATACAGTGAATTCACATATGGTGACATGGGTTTTTCTCATAACCTCACAGGCTGTTGCAGCAAGTGGTTCTTGTTAAGTTTCCTCTGCGTAAGCAGGATAATTATAACATAAACCATTGTGCCCTGAATCAGTTGACTCTTCCTCAGACCTGCAGATGGTGTCCATGGGGAAAGTACAGCACCTGGCTGGGTTTTCTGCCCAGGGAGCTTCCATGGCCAGCGTGACGCAGGTGTGGGTATTCAGGCAGAGATGCTTCCAACCTCTTGAATATTCCTGCTGGGGAGGCCATTCCTTGCAGAATGTAAGACAGGGAGGATGTTTTTTCCTCTTGGGTTGAATGCAGCCTAATTCAAGTTTATTAAAGTACCACGTCTGATGCCCCTGACTCACCAAGCCTTGCCTCTTTGTAACATGGAGTGTATCAGTGGCCTGATAATTTTACAACTTCTGTCTTCCTCACTTTTGGCCTCTAAAGTAGCCTTCAGCACTAGAAAAGGTGAAACTTTACACTGGTGATGATTGTTGGGACTTTTCCAGAGTTTCAGGCCTGCTAGAGTGTTTACAGCCCTCCTTCCACTGTTGCTGAGTCACCTATACTTTCAGTTATTGCTTACAGGCCAACAGGTCATCTTTAAAAAAAGATTCACTATCTTTTTGTCTATTACCTCCCCTGTAGCAGGAAGTCAAATGTGGTTTCCAGATCTTAAAATCTCCTGTGTAGCTATGATGTGTCAACTTCCTTGACGAGCTTCACCCCACAGCGTACTCCAGAAATATGGCACAAAGGTTGAGCTTTTTTCCCTTCTGCTCAGAATCCTTCCTCCCACCCATGCTTCCTTAGCAAGGTGTGGGGAGAGCAGTCATGGAACTACAGAATCACTGGGGTTGGAAAAGGCCCTTGACCGATCCCTACCTTGTCAACCAGACCAGAGCACTTCCTTGGACACCTCCAGGGATGGGGACTCCATTGTGGGTAGCCCGTTCCAATCTCTGGCAACCTTTTCCATGAAGAAATTCTTCTTGATGTCCAACCTCACAGCTTGAGGCTGTTCCGTCTCCTCCTGTCCCTGTTCCCTGGGAGCAGAGCCCGACCCCCCCGGCTGCCCCCTCCTGTCAGGGAGTTGTGCAGAGCCACAAGGGCCCCCCTGAGCCTCCTTTTCTCCAGGCTGAGCCCCTTTCCCAGCTCCCTCAGCCACTCCTGGTGCTCCAGCCCCTTCCCCAGCCCCGTTCCCTTCCCTGGACACGCTCCAGCCCCTCAAGGGGGCTCAGAACTGGACACAGCACTCGAGGTCCCTCAGCAGTGCCAGCACAGGGGACAGTCACTGCCCTGGGCCTGTGGCCACAGCATGGCTGGGACAGCCCTGGTGCCACTGGCCTCTGATCCACCTGGGCATACCTGGGCTCCTTTTTAGGATCTGTCCCCAAGTATCCCCAGGGCCTCTTCCAGCTTTCCAGCCACTCTTCCCCTCAGCCTGGAGCTGCAGGGGGCTGGGGTGACCCAAGGGCAGGACCCAGCACTTGTTCTTGTTTACCTTCATCCCGTTAGCCTTGGCCCATGGGTCCACCTGGCACATCAGCAGAGCATCTACTTTTCCATTTGTGGTGGAAGTGGAGTGGTGGGTGCTCTACATGGAGTCAGAGATAATCCTTCCTCCTTGTGTGGGAAGCCCTACATTAAGAAATAACATTACAGTGATTTTCCAGGATGCTAGGCAAAGTCATGTAGAAACAGAGTATTTGTTATTTCTGTTATACAATCACAGGATCAATCTAACCAAATAAAATGCTGTAATCTGATTTGATAGAAATGGAGGGTGACATTCATACAAAAAGCCTGAGTCATTACTTAGCTTATTCTTTACCGTTTACTCTTCTCCTAATAGATTGAAAGTTAATGACTGTGCTGATGAGTCACACTTATTATTTTTAAAATTGTTCGTGTCTGATTTTTGAAGAAGAATTGGACAGCTTGATATAAACAACCTCCCTCTAATGATTTTTCTTACACTCATGAGGATGTATTCTGGTGATGATATTTATATTGTGCTATGTTTACTCATTTTCAGGGCTTTTCCACTCAATGAGACTAACTCTGGAGTAAGCTTGTGCTCAGCATGGGAAAAATCTCATTATTCTTATCTTTTGACATATCCTGTACAACTGAATTCTCGGTAGGAATTTACTGAGAATGAAAATGTTCCAGTAATAACCTTTGTCCGGGGGTGGGTTTGTGCGTGTGTGTGTGGCTTCTGTTTGTGAGCTGCTCTGTTATAGTCGGACTTCCAAGACAATAACCCCTTCTCCGCTTCAGTCTGTCACCTCAAGTGAGAATGAGCTGAGATCACAGAAGACTCTTGACTCAAGGAGTGATCCAGCTATCCGTTGATAGCTTGGTACTGATGGTGTCTGAAACTGTGCCTAGCAATGAAACACTCTTGTCCTGACAGAAGTAGAGTTCACTTTTGGGTGAAAGTGAGATTTAGGCATTTAGGGAAAGGCCGGCTCTCCATGGCCAGGCTGAGATTTATGGCACTTGGAGAAAGGGAATGGCTGTCTCTCCATGACAGGGCCAGGCCAAAGTGTGGTCTGTTTGCTGTGTAATTTGTAAACTTGACCATTGGCCAATAAATCAATGAGAATCTGAGGGTCATGGAATGATTTGGGTTGGAAGGGACCTTAATGCCCATCCAGTCCCAACTCCAGCCATGGGCAGGGACACCTTCCAGTATCCCAGGTTGTTCCAAGCCCCATCCTACCTGGCCTTGGACACCTCCAGGGATGCAGGGGCAGCCACAGCTTCTCTGGGCACCCTGTGCACAGGGAAGAATTGCTTCTGTATGTTGAACCTAAATTTCCCCTCAGTCAGTTTGAAGCCATTCCCTCTTGTCCTGTCACTACAATTCCTGATGCAGGGTCCCCTCTGGCTTTCTTGTAGGCCCCTTCACATCCCGAAAGGCTGCTGGGAGGTCTCCACACAAACCTCTGTTCTCCAGTTCACTCAATCTCTTCTTTGATTACCTATAATATACAGTTAAACAGTCTGGCCAGCTTAGTTAATGTTGGCAGTGCTGTCTGTGAGGTGCTTTTCCTTTAGGAAGGAATGCTGTCAGCCCTGGCAACAGCACAGTCGCAGATGGTGTGATCCCACCAGCTATCAGGGAAACAAAACAATCTGTGTTGGTAATATCAGAGTGTCCTTGAAGTTGTGTTTAGAGGCACTGCTTCCCCTCCATCTGCCAAGGGCTGGGCTCATCATCTCCAGCTCGAGTGCAGGATTTTGTGTGTGCTTGTGATACAGCCCTGAATTAGTTACGATCAGCCTGGGGAGGAGGAGGCTGGGGGCAGGGCTCACTGGGGGCTGCAGCTTCTCCCGAGGGCAGCTCCGATCTCTGCTCGCTGTGACAGGGACAGGTCCCGGGGAGTGGCCGGAGCTGTGCCAGAGGAGGGTTTTCCTGGATACCTGGAAAAGGTTCTTCCCCCAGAGGGTGCTGGGCCCTGCCCAGGCTCCCCAGGGAATGGGCACGGCCCCGAGGCTGCCAGAGTTCCAGGAGCGCTTGGACACCGCTCCCAGGGATGCCCAGGGCGGGATTGTTGGGATGTCTGCGCAGGGCCAGGAGTTGGACTCAGTGATCCTGCTGGGTCCCTTCCCACTCAGGACATTCTGTGATTCCATAAAGACTTTTCCATTAAGCTTTGTGGGATGGACAGTGTGTAGGGGAAGTGTTAAGCAAGATAATTTAGGGATCAGAGCTCCGTTTGCTGCGGATGTTTGCAGTAAACATTCTTCAAGACTTTCTTCACAGCTCTTGATGAGCATAACTGGGATTTCTTGCTAGTGCTGTGTTTGGCTCTTCTGCTACACTACGATTTTTAGATCTAGAAATGTCTTTGTGTGCTTTACCCAAACTCCATGGATAATTTAGTGTGAGCTTCCAGAGGGTGTGGTGTAATTAACTGATTTGAATTAAGTCCACTGTAAGAGACCTAAGTATTCAAGTCACTTAAATGTCTGCTTTCTCTTGAGATGTCCTGCTGGCTCTTGGAAGAGCGTGGATAGCTGTCCTTCTGCCAGTCCTGGGCCCCTGAAATGGCACCAGGGCCTGTGCTCGGTTTATCACATCCTGAGAGACTCTGATTAACCCAGCAAGCTGGGAGCTCCCATTTGGAGTAACATGGCATGGGCAGGACTGGGATGTGCCGTGCTGCTGGCTGGAGCCATGTGGGAACCCAGGATCCCAGGCTTTGTGTATGGCATGGAGGTCTCCTTGCTCCCTGGCCCTGCTGTCCCTGCTGAGAGCCCTGCCCGTGGCCCGTGCTCTGCGCGGGTGTTGGGATGCAGTTGCTGATGACGTGGTCGCATTTTTGTCCGTCTGCATGATCCTTGCCTCATCCAGCATGGAGGGCAGATGGCGCTTGGGGACTCATCCTGGCCCCGTAGCCAAAGAGGCTGTTGTCTGCAGCACCACGAACGTGCTTCCTGCAGATGTTGAAACAAATGAGGTGGGGGGTTGTAGGGGGAGAGAGCATGATCTCATGTCTGAGCCAGTTGAGGGATCATCTGGGGAACTGGAACTCTGCCTTTAGGATGCAGAACATTAACTCAAACCAGGCTTTCCATGTCAGGTCTAACCTGTTCTCTTATTTCCCCAGACAGAGCAGTGTCCTTGGCTTGGTTTTGTGTATCCTCTCAAAATGAGCGTGGTAGCTGGCTGTGCACTTAGGGGAAATGTGTATTTTCTGGTTTTACAAATTTCCTCTCCATTACGGTGATTGGGTAGCTCCTGTTGTTCCCTTTTCTGGATTGCCTTCCAAGTTGGCAGCAGTTCCTCCAGAACTGATATGGCTGGGCATGTTTACCATGATGCTCCAATGCTGAAGTCTTTCTTATTCACACTTCCTCAGATAAAAATGAATAAATAAAGCCAGCGTGATCCCTAGACTCAAACTGTTGTTAGAGCTGACAGGAAGGGGTGGTCAGGCATGACCAGGAAGTGATGGAATCTCTGTCCCTGGAACTGTTCAGGGAACATGTGGGATGTGGTGCTTTGGGATGTGGTTTAGTGATGGACCTGGCAGTGCTGGATTAATGGTTGGACTTGATGATCTTGGAGGACTTATACAGCCTTAATGATTCAATGATTAAAGAAAGGATATTGTAATGTTCTAGTAATCATAAAGAAACTAAAGTTGTATTGTAATGCCTTCATGTAGTTGCTCAACAGCAAAGGTTTGGGAGTGACATAAATAATCATTTAGGGCTTATCCTGCCATTTCAGAATTGAGGATTAGGAATCATTCCCTTGAGGACAAGCCCCACATGGTGCTTTGCTTCTTTTCACTTTGAAATTTCTGCTGATGGTTCAGGTCTGACTGTACTCCAGCTGGATCTGAGAACTGATCCTGTCCAGCAGTTCCCAGGGTTTTTTAGAGATGCAGAAAGGAATAACCTCTGTTACTTTGATGGTTGAAAACAGTTCTGAAGTTAAAGAAGGTGGCCCCTGATCTTCACAGAATGCTCAGAAAGCAGTGGCCTGTGGAGAGCCTGTTGAAGTCCTGCCAGCTGGTTTGCAGTTTGCCCCTCCAAGCCTCTGGTGCATCTCCAGACAGCTGGGGTGGCCAGGAGGTTACACAGAGCTCCAGCTGGAACTCCCTCCCTGGATTTACAGAGGGCAGTATTGCTGCTCCTGCAGAGCTCACAATCCTAGCTAGGATTGTAATGCGAGGAAGCATAAATACTACAATGTATTTAAGGAATAAATATAATTCCTCTCTTCTTTTGTTTATCTATAGGGCTGCTAGAAACACTGGGATGACTGGAATTGAAGATACTTGATTCCTGCTCTTACCCTGAGACAAAGGAAATAAGTGTGAGAAATTTCTCCAGCTCAGGCAGGTAAATACCTATATCTCCATAGCTTATGTGAAATTAAGTTCTTGGTAAACAAACAAATTGTGGAAACCTTCCTAAAGAGTAGGAAGTTATTTGCTCTGTAAAATATAGTTTAAAAGGAGCAGATTGATTTTAATTATATCTTTTTCTTTATTTATTAGTTAAAGGACCTTTCATACTGAACGCTGCTCTGAAAAAAGGGAAGCCTCTCCTGTGTGGGATTGAAATAGATACTTGGCAGTTGTATTGAATAAAAACTAAGGCAAAAATGTCTATGATAGATCCTTATCAACACATTGTGGTAAGTAGCACTGACTCTTATATATATCTACACCATCTTCTATGATACCTACTCTCTTGTATAATGACTTCCCTGCTGGAAGTTACTCTAAATAAGCACATAACATTGGAGTTGTTACTGTTTCCTTCAAGAAATGGTGGGTGTGTCTAGCTTTCTTCCTTACAGTGCAGTTGAGGGGGGGTGGTTTGTACTCTTTTCCTTTTCATTAGTATGAATGGAGGGATAAGTTGACAATTTGGGATATTTAGATCTTAAACTGATGTATATCAGTAATGTTGGTTCAAAGAGAATCCTCAAAATACATCGTGCAAACTCTAAATGAGATGATCTGTGCCACTCAGCAGCACACTGTGCCCCTGTTTCCCTTCCTCCTGCTTTATTCCATTGTTCCTGCTGCATCCTTGTCCCAGCTGTAACATCTTTGGGATGGCAGGGAGCCAATGGACCCTCCTGAATGAGTGAAGAACCAGTTCAATACAAAACACCCCCAAAAATTTCTTAGGGAGAAGTCCTTCCCTGTGAGGGTGGGGAGGCCCTGGCACAGGGTGACCAGAGAAGCTGTGGCTGCCCCTGGATCCCTGGAAGTGTCCAAGGCCAGGCTGGACGGGAGCACCCTGGAGCTAGTGGAAGGTGTCCCTGCCCATGACAGGGGGTGGCACTGGATGGGCTTTGAGGTCATTTCAGCCCAAACCATTCTGTGATTCCATGGAAGGGTTAGAAAATCCGTTCTGTGCTGTTGGAGCTGGCCCAAGGTGAGCTCAGCCTGTGGAAGTTTAGAAGTAGGGACAAGGGGAGGAGGAGGGAAATGGGAGCAGAGCTGCCCTTCGTGGGGCGAGCCCGTGGCTCAGCAGCCACTGAGCACTGGGATGTTCACACGTAGCTGTGCTGGAAGTGAGTTTCCAAAGCAAACACTGGAATGGCAATTCCTGCCCAAGCTGAAATCTGGAGCCACGCTGGGCATGTTCCTATCAGGGGCTTCTCGTAACAGTGCCAGGCTGACAGCAGCACCAGTGAGGTGTCCCCAGAGATAGCTGCCACACACTTGTCAGAGTCTTTTACTTCTACATGGCTAAAAATACTCCCTATGCTTCCTAGAAGTGATCTCTTATCAACCCTGTGGTTTGTGCCCCATGCACTCACATCCTCCATATGACTGTGCAGCCAGCAGATGTCGAACTGGCTTTTACTCCCTTCCCAGTCCTGTGAACTGCTGGGAGGAAGGACAAACCTCAGGATGATGTCTGTGTTAAAACAATACTGACTTAATTCCTTTCAGCATCAGTGCCCTCTCCTGGATGGATTGCTTGGAATGATCTGTACCTTTATGGGAGAGGTCTCTGAGGCACTCAGTTGTATTTTATTGAATCACTCACATAAAAAGGACTTTTTGATACCAGTAATCAACAAAACAGAGCTATCCTACATATATAATACAATGAATAAAAAGTGTGTGTAGTAAATGTAGATACAGCTCTCTGGGAATGCTGAACTGTTGCTGTGCGAATGTTGCTAATCCAGAATCAACACTGTTCGTGCAAGAGCTGATCCTTTAATTGCTTGGAAAGTGAGTGGAAATCTTTGAAGTTTTTTAATTTGAAAACTGAAATCCCTTGGAAAGTTTTACTGAAATTTCAAACAGTGAAGGGCAGCAGGCTCACATCAATGCAAAAATATTGGATTTAAATTATATTTGGCATTAAATTACTCAAAAGGATTCTGCATTTTCCAGAAGTCCTTGTGCTAACTGTTTCGTGTTTTCTGGTATTTTTGTTTCTTCTCATTTTATGAAAGACCCTGAGGTATAAATTAAGACGTTCAGAAAGCTGCTGCAGGTGCAGACAGAACTGACTATACCAAAAATGCAAAGAATTCAAGTGTGTAATACATCTTCATTTACTTTGATAGGGGGGATAAATATTACAACAACGGAAAAAATCACTTCAAGATAAAATTTATGTGTGTGCACAAAAGTTTTTCTTAATTGTAATACCCTGTGAAAAAAGAGCATGGACTCCGTGAAAATCAATTACTTAAGTAAATAGGCAAATATTTTCATTTGTCCAGCCCCATTGTTAGCTCAAGTGTCCTTAACATGAAGGAAGTGAACCCGTTTAATACTTGTGCAGCGTGCCTGTGCCAGAGCTCCCGATTGCCTGGCACGCAGAACGCCGGTGTCCTGGTGGAGCTCTGCTCTGTGACTCAGCGTTCTGGAATATTACAGATGTGGTACTGAACACATGCAAATCCCTGCCTTTCTGGGCACGTCCGGAAGGGCAGCAGGGAAAACCCGCCCATGTTACGGGAGATCGTGGGGCTTGTCCCAGCCCCTGGTGGGAAGGGGGTGGTGTGCTCACAGTTTGTGTGCTCACAAATGCAGAGACATCTGAAAGAGAGCAAAGCAGATAATTAGGGAAATTTTACTGGGAGAAAGGAAAGCACTCAAAGGTGAGAGAGGAACAAAGGAGGCAGGGGCAGGAGTTGTAAGAGATGGAGAGCTGAGGTCCGGTGTGAAAACAGGAGATGCTGAACCACGGCTGTGCAGTCGTGGAAAACCTTGTGGATTGAACAGTGAACACTGTCCATCCAAGTTTCCATAACTCAGAAAACCCACAGTCAGACAGGGCATGGTGAAAACTTTTTTTTTTCTTCTCTTTTCCTCTCTAAATCTATGGAGAAAGAGGAAGTGAAATGAAACACATGTAAAGTGAGGTCACTTTGGACGGTGTGTTTTAGTTTTTTAAATCCATAGAATCCCACAATGGATTGAGTTGGATGGGACCTTAAAGCCCATCCCACCCCACTGCCGTGGGCAGGGACACCTTGCACTGGAGTTAATTGGGAGCTTTTGAAATCTGTAACCTGTCCTAGATTTTTAAAGGAATGTAGATGTTGCTCCTCTCAGTGTTGCAACATTTAAGTGATTTATTTACCATCGTCTGTTTTTCAGAAGTACTTGAGGAGTTTGTACAGATTTTTATCAATACTTAAGGTGAACAAAAGTCACTTGAGAAAATGCAGCTTAGTCATCTAAACTAGCAAGGGCTGGATTTGTAAAAGCATTCAGAGTCAATACATTTATCATGGTGTTTTCAAGGGGGTTCTTCAGAACTCCCTCTGAAAATCTAATTAAAAAAAAAAAACTTCTGAAATATGGACATTTAGGCCTTTTGTTCTCCTTAGAAACTGGACCCTAAGTGGAAAATTGCCCTAATTTCCGCTTGCACTTAATTTGCACAAGAAACATTTATTTTGGTGTAAGAAGAGATCTAGACTTTTGAGCTTCCTGTGTGTATCTGTATATTTTTTTAAATTTTTTTTTTTTTACAAAGTGGGAGATTGTTTATTTCAGTAGTGGCAAATTTCCTCCAAGTGTGTGACTGTGGCCAGATATAAATAACTGTGTATAACTAATCCTCAGTGTATTGTTTTGGGTGAGGCACAGGGAAAGAAGATACTGCTTTTCTATTTTGCCAGGCCTCTGTGTTCTCACACGCCTTTCAGAGGATCTCAGTCTTAAACCAGACTTAATTTTCTTGGCAGTACAGCAGCTGGAACGATGGGGGTTGCTGCTTGGGTCAATAAAAAGCAATTTTTGTGATGGCGATAGTAAAACAGTTATCAACTTGTAATAGAAATAATGATGATCTCTGTCCTGCTGGGAAGAGAAGAAACTTGTGAATGGTGGCTTGGCCTTGCTTTGATGGTAGGCATATGGGAAATGCAAGCAAATTGCTTTACAGAGTGCTTGTTGCCAGGGAGTATCGTGTAATATCCTCCTTTTCCAGCCAGAGCTGTGGGACACCAGAACTGCACATGAATTTCACCTATCAGCTGAGAACTAAACCCAGCACGCCCATGTCCCATCCTTGTCACTTAATTATAACTCCTCTTCACTGCTAAATGCTCAGTGATCTCTGATTTGTGGTCTCCAGCGAGGACAAGCTCTTTCTTGACAGCTGAGAAGAAGGAGGAGGGTGGTGTGTTTGTACTTTGGGCTGTTTCTTTTAATTACAAGCTTGGATATGACAAAGGAAATGCTTCAGTCTGGATGAAGAAACTGAGGCCAGTTGTGAAACCAACTTCATCAATCTGACATACTTGGGAGATAATATAATAGGGAGATAATAAAGCAGCTTTGAGCGTTTTCAGGCAGCAAATTGAAAATAGGGGGTAGCGAGAGCTGGTGGTTTCTGGAGAGTCACAGCTTGTAAAAGTCCTTGGGGCAGCGTAAATGACAGAACTGGGGTGACTTCACATAGCTGTGTTCCCAGCCCTTCCCAGATACCCACGAAAATCCCCATTTACCCCGCTATGAGGAAAACACTGGACTTTTTTTCCCTGTGGCAGAGGCAGAAATTTATTCAGGGAGAAGTCACATCCTCCTTTCCGTTCATCCATCTTGGAAGCTGCAGTGCATGCAGGTGATGGATGTCACTCAGTCATTGGGATGTCTTCATGTCAGCCCATGGAAGGCTGTCAATTAGGTGTTGCTCCTTAGGAACTTTGGATTCCCACAGCTGGGTCTGATGCTTTCGAGGTGAGCAACATCCCGCTTGGGAGTATTGGGAAGAGTCTGAATTCCCCTCTTCCTGTGCTTGCTGAACCACTTGCTGTGCCATGATGGTTTCAGTGCACCACAGCTGGCATTGCCACAGTTTCCCCCTGCCTGCTCACTTGGTCCTGGATCCAGATAACTCCTGTGGCTGCCAGGGGAAAATTCCAGAGCCAGGCAGACAGTCCTGGCCACAGCCTCCAGCAGCTGGCACAGCGTGGGGGTGATTACAGCCAGATAAAGCTGATAAACTCAGTGTCTGGGTCAAGCTGCAGTGAAGTCACTCCTGTATCACTGTGGGCATCGTCTCCTGGAGCCTTTGCCACGGGGATGTGGCCGTGCCTTTCCACACCTCAGGCTTCTGCTGGAGTTGTGTTCGTATCACTGGAGGTGCTTTTTAATAAGTCCTGACTCAAGTGCCACTTAAGTACTCACAAGTCACTCTTGCTATCTTTAGAAGATTAGTTTTGGCTTTCTTTTTTTTGAGAAAATGATATGTAACCTGTAAGATAATAACCTTTTTATTTATTTGTATGAGAAGGATCCAGTTTGGCTCAGGTCTCTGGGTGTGAGCTGTAAACACAAAATAGGATGGCTTGGCTGAAACAACCAGTGCTTAAAAAAAAAAAAAAAAAAAAAAAAANNNAAAAAAAAAAAAAAAAAAAAAAAAAAAAAAAAAAAAAAAAAAGGAACTATCCAGATGAAAAAATAGCAAGAAGGCACCAGGCAGAGCCTGAATAAGCATGTCCCATAGCAAGGGTATTGTCTATGATGTCAAATAAATGTCAATGAATTTCCTGATGGTGGCCTTCTCCCTGGTTGTTTTGGTCCCAGTGACTGATAGGCTGTGTTTATTTTAATGTACTTCACCAGGTTGGTGGGTGGTTAGGAAAAGATAGGAAATATGCAATTGTGTGAGACCTGACCCTGGCTTTAATACCTCACATTTCCTCCCAGGCTTTGTGTCCCTGTAAAGCTGCTGTTGGCTGCTCTGCAGTCTGCACTGGTGATTCTCAGTGGTATCCATTAGGTTGGTCAAACTTAAGGCTATGTAGATAAAGCAACAGTAGAGCTGAGTTGGTGACCTCTTTTTATTCAGGCTTTTACTTTTTGTTTCTTAATTTCACATCTTTTTCTACTTCCCTGGTTTGTTGGGGACACACCTGCTCCTATGCAGGCAGCTCCTGCTGCGTGTTTAGGTTTTGCAGGAAACAGGAACCTCCAGAAAGTGCATGAAATGTGCTGGTGACTGTTTTAACAGCTTGCTTTGCACCTTCCTTACATTGTCTCGAGAGTGTTTTCACACTGAATATTGATATGTACTAGAAGGTACAGCACTAACTCCGCCCCTTGCGTGTGCAGTGTGCATTTACTGCTCCAGAACACAGACTTTGAAGTAATTCCTGCCATTCTTTTTAGCCGGGAAAGGCAATTACCAGGACAAGCTGTAAAATAGCCAGTTTTTATTTTTCCCTTGCCGTACCCAGTGGTTCCTGCCTGACTAAATGCCTCGGAGCAGGTTCTGTGGTGAGGGGGAGTGTTGTTGGTTGAGATTTGTAGGTGTGGCTGCAGGAAAATCCAGCAGCCCCAGTGCAGGTACCTCTTGGTAAAGCTCCAGGGTGCAGTTCAGCTTTAGGATGCTCTATCCAGTATGAGTTTCCCTTACGTTTTGACTGGGTGATTTCTCTTTGTCTGTTTTTGGACAAAATGAAACCTTATTTTGATAGATGGGGGTTTTTTTTGTTGTTGTTCTGGAGCTTAGTCACTTCTCACTCTCTGACTTCCAGGTGGAACACCAGTACTCACACATATTCACCGTGACAGTAAGGAAAGCCACAAATGTCACCAAAGGAGCCATTGGTGACATGCGTGAGTATTTCTCTTTCTATTTTGCCTTTCTTCCATGAGCCCGTTGCCGTGGGCAGGGGGAGATGGTGACACATTGTGCATTAAATGATTGTTAGTGGGCTGGTGGTGGGCTTCTGTCTGTCTTATTAAAACCAGGGCAGTGTCCCCGTGTCACTGCTCACTCTCACTCAGAGAGCAGATCTGCCGCTCCTTCTTTCCATTGATCCAGAAAGGCTGAGTGAGTTGTAAACGATTTGCCTTCAAGCCAGCAACACCTACAATTAGCTTTTTGGCTCAGTCAGAAGTGCTCTGTGAGTTCAGTGAAACTGGAAATTGCTGCCGCCTCACAGGGCTGTGGTTTGGTGAGGGAAAGAAAGAGCCCAGAGCTCTGCTGAGTCAGTGCAGAAAGCAGAAAAAATGTAAGGCCATTCAAAAAAACCCACCCAAATGGATCAGCAGATCTTGTGGTTGGGAGATGGATGACACCAGCACTTCTTCGTCTTCTTTCTGGGAGGCTGCTGAGCCGCTGGACTTTGCAGCTAAACAGGAAACCACTAGGAAGAACAGCTCTGCTCTGCTCTTAAGGGGGGAAGAGGGAGAGAATATTGGCTGAATCTGCAAGAAGAATATTCCTGCTTCCTTGGGTCTGACTGCTTTGCTGCCAGGCCATCTCTCCCTTTTCCCAGTGCTCCCCAAGGCTTGCAGGCTGGGGCAGGGAGGATGAGTGTGAACCTTGGCACCTGCTCTCCCCTCCAGCTGATTGGACATACAAGTGTTTCCCAATTCCTGGAAGCTACTATTGGGTCAAACTACAGCAGCTCCTCTGACCCACAGCTTTGCTTCAGGGGGTTTTCATAACTGAAGTCTACTGCTGATGCTAAAGTTGCAGGAGTGATACTTGAAAGGGGGGTATTGAACAGCCACAAGTACAAGGGAAGAGAGGGGAGCCCTGGCAGAGGGGAAGAAGAGAAATGGGAATCTGTCTGTCATCCCCTGTGGGGTGAGGGGAAGGAGCACACAGAGAAGAGGCAGTGGTGTGTGTGTATATACATATATATACAATTTCATACATATGGTGGTCTTTAGATAAGAAGACCTCAGGAAAAGTGCTGTGGAAGAGTGGAACAAGGAGCCCATGGGTGCAAGAAGATGAGTTAAATGGAAAGACAGGTTTCACACAGATTCTGGGACACAGGTGTCTGTCATGAGGCAGTGGGGACAACATGAGAAGGGAAAAAAGGGAGGTTGAGTGGGGACCCTGTGATACGATATTAAAGGGAGATGAAAGGGTGACGAAAGCCAGGAGATCACGGCAACTTTGTGCGCCAGAGCAAATATGGTCCTATAGTATAAACTTCAAATACTATCCATCAATATAAATGTATTTTTTTTCTAGAAAAAACCTTCTTATCTTAGCAAGTCATCAAAATCAAGAAGCTGCTCAGGAAGAACATTCTATTTTGATAAAACCTGCCAGAGTGATGCTCTAGGGCCAATGAAACCTGCTTGGCTTCTTGTCTGAGGCAGCTGCCAGAGTTCAGTAGCCTGAGGCACCCCCTGTCTGGGGCATCTCTGGGTGAGCTTCCAAGGACCCAGGGCTGGTCCTTGGGGTCCTGGCAAATCCCCCAACACAAGAAAAACAGATCATTGCTGCTTTTTTTTTATTTTGGGAAAATTAAAAGTGTTTTTATTCCCTGTCGTTGGAGCCTGGCAGCTACGTGATCAAATGAGTGATTGTGTTAATTACTATGGGGAGTTGCTTGAAGCTGTGAGTGGGGAAGGGCCTTCACAGTTGATTGTGCCAACCTATATATATATATATCTATATCTATATCTATCTATCTATCTATCTATCTCTATATATATATATCTCTTTGTTTTATTTGATTTGCCAAAAATGAAACTTGCTGAGGGAATTGCTGAACTTTTCCATCAGGTTTTTTATCTCAAGGACAGGAAGGTGTCTGTGACAGACCGCATGTGAGCCCTGGTCGGGGTGGGTGCCTGAGTGTTGCTGTCCCCTCATGGACACTCCCAAGCTGTTGACTCTTCTGGGGGATTGCCCCTAATTTCTTCTGTTGTTGTTGCTCCACGTTATGAACCAGAGATGCTCTGGGAACAAGAGAGTTAATTTTACATTGTGGGGTGATGGAGGCCTGGGGGAACATGAGGGATTTTGTATGTTTTGCTGTTCTTTTTTCCATATCAGCCTTTCCAAGACTTTCTGGAACAGCTCTAAGAGATCTGAGCAAATCTAAGTTTATGAAATACGCTGAAATGCTTTGTGTGATATTTTTCATCCTGAGGCTCTGAACTCTACCTGTGCTCAAGGAGCTTTATCTGGCAGGTCTGGTGTGTGTGGTGCCCCACTCCATGGGTGGCATGGAGACCTGACTCCTCTGGCATGGCCATCCATACATCTGTCTCCTCGAGCCCAGGCTGGGCAGATAACCAGTATTTCTAGAAAGTTTTCCAAGATTTCTTGAGCTCTTCATGAATGAGCAGTGTAAATAGTTGTGTCATCCTCGGGCCATTTTGTCATTCTGTGAATCTGTGGGGGGGTGATAAATGAGATTTCCTGTAAGAATTCACCACCCAGGATGGTGGGGAGGGGGCAAAAGAAGTTTGAGGGCAGACCCTTTCCTTCCCAGCAGTTTATTCAAGTCCCTTCTTATTTCAGGTGTCTGCCCATTTACTGTTGCCTCTATAGAAGTCCTTCCTTTACTGGTGTCACTCGTTTCAGTTTTAGTGTCCCTGCCAGGGTGACTCCCACGCCCTGGATACTGTCCCGTCAACATCCAGGTGATGCAGCTGTAGCTTTACAAAGGTTTAAATCCTGGTTTAGAGGCTGCTGCTCTGGTAGGTCTGCTCAGCTCCTTTCCAGGCTGGAAGGTTTGTGAGCTGAGTAAGTGCAGCAGGTGTGTGCTGGCTGACCTTGGCTGGCCACTCTGTCACTCCCTGTGTCAACAGGACAGGGCGAGAACATGATGAAAGGGTCAGCATGAGGGCAGGGACATCTCTTACCTCTTACCCACACAGGCAAACAGGCTCAGTTTGAGAAAATGACTGTCATTTATTGCCAGTTAATTGCAGCAGAGTAGGATAATCAGAAATAAAGCTAAACCACCTCCTGCTGTACGCCTTTCCTTCTTTCCTGCTGCGTCCCTGTACCAGCTATCAATGGGATTGGAGTCAGCCAGTGGACCCTGTTGAATTGGCAGAAACACAGTTCAATGAAAAAGTAAACAAAAAAATTTATTAGGAAGAAATTGTTCCCTGTGAGGATGGGGAGGCCCTGGCACAGGGTGCCCAGAGAAGCTGTGGCTGCCCCTGGATCCCTGGAAGTGTCCCAGGCCAGGTTGGACAGGGCTTGGAGCACCCTGGGCTAGTGGAAGGTGTCCCTGCCCATGGCAGGGGGTGGTATGAGCTTTACAGTCCCTTTCAACCCAACCAGTCTATGATTCTATGCCCCAAACCCTGCCACATAAAGCACAAGGTGAAATATCAGAAAATTTGCATGTCTTTGGTGAGGATTTCATTATCTTAATTGCTTAACTTGCTGCTGATTGCAGACCTTGTAAAATCACTTCTCTGACTGGACCTCTTGAAAAAGACCTTGCCTCTGGCCCAGTGAGTTCTTACATAGTAGATGTGTAGTTTTGAGTCTACTCAGATGCCACCTAAACTGTAGAGCCTTTCCTTACTTCTGTGACGCTACAAGAACTTGTAGGAAAAAAGACCAGAGTCCCAAACTGCAGCATTGTGGAAGAGAAATGCTTGCAAACTGGGTCTCCTTTCCATAGCATCTCTCCCCTTCTGGATTTTCAGGGATCTTGGTGGAAAACTGGGTCAGAGGAAGCACTGGAAAATTTGTCTTCTATCTTTAAAGGTCTGTTTAAGCTTTTAAATTTCTTGTGGCCTGTTAGCTACTGTTCTCTCATGCTACTTAGACATAACAAACCGCTCTAGGTTTGCTCTCCGAGGACACCTAGATTGTCCCAGGCCCCAAAATATGTAAACTAAGGCCTCTGAAGAGGAGGGCAAACTTGGGGTAGTTACATCATTAACTGGTGGCATCTACAAAGGAAACCAGTTGTGTGACTCTGCTCTGAACAATCACTCATCTTGCTTAATCCTGTTTGGGATTTGCAGCTTTTCCTTGCTTCATCTTATTTTAATGCCGTGGTAATGAACAGTGTCATTCCAGGTATTTTTTGGAAAAAATTTCCTTCTTAGAAGTGTTTAAAGTTTGATAGCTTGCAGCACTGGTTCTCAGCTTCTATCCCAGTTGCTGTCCACCCCGTTGGAATCAAGGATGCATTTCCACTGCAGTTAAGCTGCTCAGATAAACAACTGCTGGGAGCAGTGCAGTCACCAGAGCTCAACTCTGGTTGCAAAACTTGCCCAAATAGAACTGGGAAGCAGCTCCTGAGTGGCTCTTGGCATGGTCAGCCCACATCACTGCAGCCAGCTGTGGACATCCCCCCAAGTCCAGGAGATGCCCTTCCTCATCTCTTCCTGCGTCTCCAAAGGAAACTGGGATGGGAGCACACCTTTACCTGTCTGGCCCTGGTTCTGGGATCTGGGAATGAGGAAAGGATGTCCAGCATGCACTATTTGTCGCTCACAGCCCTGTGCACTGGGGCTGTTCCCCGTGAGCCAGAGCTCCTGGGACTGAAGCTGGCTTGGTTAAACACGAGTCACGGCAGTCCAGGCAGGTGTGAGCAGAGTTCTAAACCTAGCCTAGCTGAAAGGGAGGAACTGGAGATTCACCTGCTTGTATTATGGTGTGTTACTGAGCAGCTCATGTTTATGGGCAGCTCATTCAGGACTCATCGAGCTGTTCTCTGGACCACAGCTGGCCAGTCCTGCACCCTGAATCAGCTACAGTGCACTTACCTGTTGGAGTGCCATCAGATAAGGGTCTTCCTGCAAGGCCCTGGAGCAGGTCCTGATTTTTGCAAGGGGGAAACAAGCTAAACTGCTCCCCTTTTCCAGTCTAACAGCCTGGGAAAAGTAGGTCAGAGTTGGCCAATCCTCCGTGTCCTACAAGCTGCATGTGCGGATCTTCATGTGGCTGGAATATGGATCCATAAAAGGTGGATAAAAGAAAAAATCTTAAATGAACAGTGCTGCTAACAACTGCTCAAGATGTCTCCTGCAGATCTCAGTCTAACACTGAAGCAACCAAATGCTAGATTTCTGTTTCCTTGGCACATCCAGTATCCTTTCACTTTGGTAGGGATAAACAGTGCTGGGAGGTGGAAGTCATGTTGGAAACAGAAAGAGGCTCGTGTGTTCCACAGCGAAACTGATCCAGAAAATGCTGCTCTTCCCAGCTGCAAAAATATCTTTTTGATGAGAAATTCTGTCTGTGAGCACTTGCCATGGAGTTACTGAGGGGAGACCTGTTTCTGTGAGAGGCTGGTGAAAACTCATTCCCATCCTAGAGGAAGCTCTCCCATGACTCCATTATGCCATGGTGGTGATGATGCCTTAGGTTTTAACTTTTATATTTTTCAAATCCTGTACTGCCTAGTGTGTAACTGTGAAATTTCTTGTGGCCTGTTAGCTACTGTTCTCTCATGCTACTTAGACATAACAAACCGCTCTAGGTTTGCTCTCCGAGGACACCTAGATTGTCCCAGGCCCCAAAATATGTAAACTAAGGCCTCTGAAGAGGAGGGCAAACTTGGGGTAGTTACATCATTAACTGGAGTTGTAACTGGAGAATTGATCCTGATATGCAAATGAACCAAACTTACGAAAGTGTGAAGAACCCGTGAACTGGAATCCATCTTTGCTGTAAGCTTTTGACTGCCCAAGGTGGACTTTGAAGGCCTGTCAAAGAAATACCTACCTTTATTCCCTTATTCTTGTCTAGTCTCTATTTTTAGGTGGCCACCCCAGGCAGCAGTGACATGGAGCAGTGCTGGCTCAGGCTCAGGATCCATCTTGTGTGGCTGGAGAACCCCCCTGTCCCTACTCCAGGCCCTGCCAGGCTGTGACCAGCCCCAGAGCTTTGTGGTGGCTGGGAGCTGCTCCTGTTCCATGTGCTGCCCTGTCTCCAGGCAGAACTTCCTGGTGGGGCTCCCCTTCAGGACCTGTGGACACCACTGTTCCTCCAGTTTGAGCCTTTCACTGCCTCCATGTGGGAGGGGGCTCCCTCTATTTATGCCATTTGTCCCCTGTCGTAATTGGACTTCTTGCTTTTGATTCTTTTCCCTCTCATACCCTTTCCCAGGAGTGCTTTGAAGTTGTGTTAGGGTTGGGCTAATGCCTGATCCAAGGGAGAATTGGGAAGAACATCAGTCATAGTGAGATGTAAAGGAAAAATACGAACAGGCTAAGAATGTGACACTTCCCACTGATTCTGTTCTCTCCTCGGCTGCCTTCACTGAGACTCCCTGAGCTGGATGTGCCTTTGGGGTAATCAGCTGTCACTGAGTTTCTCTTGTAGAGAATTCACTGCTTTTCCTTGAATCCACATAGGTCTTCTCATCCACAGCTCCTTGAGTAAGGAGTTCTTCAGGTTGCTGCCTGAAGGAGACTTTTAATTATTTTTGAAAATGTTTTTGTAAAAGCATGAGCTGAACAATCTGAACTGGGGTCAGTTTGAGGCCCTTCATGATAAGAAAGATACTAGTAGGAATGGAGCTGGGGAAGGGGCTGGAGCACCAGGAGAGGCTGGGGGAACTGGGAAAGGGGCTCAGCCTGGAGAAAAGGAGGCTCAGGGGGGCCCTTCTGGCTCTGCACAACTCCCTGACAGGAGGGGGCAGCCAGGGGGGGTCGGGCTCTGCTCCCAGGGAACAGGGACAGGATGAGAGGGAATGGCCTCAGGCTATGCCAGGGGAGGCTCAGGTTGGACATCAGGAAGAATTTCTTCACAGAAAGGGTTGTCAGGCATTGTCAGGGGCTGCCCAGGGAGGTGTTGGAATCCCAGTCCCTGGAGCTGTTCAAAAACCATGTGCATGTGGCACCTGCGGACAAGGTTTAGTGGTGAACATGGTGGTGGTGCTGGGCTGATGGTTGAGCTCGATGATCTTGGGAGATCTTTTCCAACCTTACCCATTCTGTGATTCCTCATTTGGGTACTGCCTTGCGTTTTGTAGGATTCCAACTGTCCCACAGATCCACCTGTACCAAAGAAAAGCTCTTACAACTCAAGAGTGTTCATTTATGTGTTTCTGACTGCACATGTTCTGAAAGGGAGGGAGGAAATGATGAGCCTTTCTCACGTTTGTCACCACAGGAAGGAACGCTTCTGTGGAGGATGGTTTTTAGTGACCGGCTTTATCAAAGCATCCAGCCAAGAGTGTTATAGGGCAGTTGAAATTCAGGGAATGTGTGCTCAATGCTGGGTTTTTAAAGCATTCCTGACAGTTGTCTGAATTAAAAAGTCAAGGGAAGAGACTCTTCTCCCTCACAGGCCCTGAGGCTGCACTTGAACAATATGGGAAATGAAGCTCAGGGGCTGCTGGGAGAGTCCCAAAACCTCTAAAGCCTCCTGATACCAAACACAGACCCAGTGTAAACTTGTTTTGTAGATTCAGAAAATGCTGCCAGTGTAAATTTGTATTAGCAGAGTTTATGCCAGACTGGGAATAATCTGTACTCCATCAGATAATGTAAACATGGACTAAAAATCATATTGTGGGTTTGGAGTAAATCAGGAGGAATGTGAGGATACACCTGTACTTACTGCAGACCAAATTACCCTGTCCAGGTCTGGCATTTCCATGGACCCACAGTCAGAGCTGAGCCAGGCCTCCTTCTGTCCTGCTCGTGTCTTTGGTGGTGGAGTGTCATGGTTTGACACTGGCTCAATGCCAGGCACCCACGAGAGTCACTCACTGACCCTCCCCTGCCACAGCTGGGCAGAGGAGAGAAAAATTTAACAAAGGCTTCATGAGTTGAGATAAGGACCAGGAGAAAACACTCCAAGGGCAAAACAGGCTCAGCTAAGAGGTACAAAGTGAATTTATTACTGACAAAATCAGAGGAGGATAATGAGAAGTAAAAGAAGCCCTTAAAAAACCCCACCTTTTTCCCTCAACCCCTCCCTCCTTCCGTCCAACAACGCAGGGGAAAGGGCATGG
>VXAZ01004840.1:468474-525437 GCA_013399875.1 Gymnorhina tibicen | reverse complement strand
GGTTATTCACAGAGCTTTTGGGGCTTATTTGGGGGCACTAACACAAAACTACCTGGGGGGGGGTTTATTTTATTAATTTCTATTATTTTATCTATTAATTATTACATACATTTATATTCATTTCTCTTCCTTTTTTATTATTTAATTTAAATTATTTTATTTTTCATCTAACCATGGATTCTTTGGCCATCAGAATCAAATCTGCAACAACATCTGACCAGAACGGTGCGAGCAGTCTCTTGTGTTTTTAATTTTAGGCTGCCTTCATCTCAGGAGCAGAATTATGCAGGAAGAAATAGGTTTGGGTTTGGTCTTTCTACACGGAGAACCTTTTTCCTATTCTTGTGTATAAACAGGTCACTTGCTATCAGCGTTTGCACAGAAATTCAGATTTATTAGTGCTGAAATCTTGAAAAGATGATTGAAGTAACAGAGCTTGATTAAGAAATGTTTGTATCAGGAGGAATTCAAAGCCCCTTATAATTGTGTCTAAAGTTTACCTAAATGACAGCTGCCCAAAAAACAAACATCTTTGTTTGGTCACACCCCCAACACTTAATTTTGACAAAGTGATCCCATCCCCTGAAACCAGTGCTTTATTCCCAGCTTGCTTAAATACTTTTAAAAAATACAGATCCGTTTTTGACAAAAATCTAAACGTTTCAGTTCCAAACTTCTCACTCTCGTGTTTTTAACTCCTCTACCAAGCCAGAGCTACTTCCCAAACCTCACTGGAATTCACAAAGCCTTTTATCCTCCCAGAACTGTACCTGGCAGTTTTTCTTGCTGCTAAACTACACTTGCCGAGCTCCAAAACGCTGATTTTAAATGCTGTGGTTGGAAAACAGCCACTTCGGGCGACATCTCCTCTCACACTGGGACAGCCAGGGTTTCCGTGGGGCAGATGTGAGGCTGAGCATGGCCTCCCTCGTGCTGGGGTCTGTTTTTGCAGCGTTTTTTGAGCGTCTGTTCTCCCCACTCCACAGAGGACCAGTTGTTATTTATGCCTTGCTCAGTGTCACAGAGGAAATCTGTGTTCAAACACTCCATGGCGTGGCCAAATACTCCTTTAAGGTGTGGTGACAGCCTGTATTTTTAGCCAGCCTTCAAAAGATTCAGATCCTCGTGCCAGCAGGGTTCAAAGTGGCCACTTCAAGAGAAGCTTCATGCTTCAAATAAACATATTGCAATTATTAGTCACGAGCTGTTCTCTGAAATGCAGGGGTACCGGAGTTCCCTGCGGCCTGCAGAGCTGGGATGCTGATTTAGGAGTGGCCCGGGCTGCCTCTGAGCCCTGAGCTGGCTGTGCATAGAAAATAATCCCAAAATAAGCACTCTCTATTTTAGAAAAGGTGCCATAAATTTCACTGCATACACACGGGCACAGAAATAGCTCCTGGAGCTGGCTGACCCTGCCTGTAACAAAATACCAGGCTCCCCTGACCAGCCAGTGAAAACATAACATCCTTAGCCTCCTGACCCCCCTTTAAAATTAACTTTGAAACATTCTGTTGATCTATAAAAGAATAACAGAGCATCTAACACCTATGAGTTATTGATCTCTCCACTAAAACGAGGCACCTCTAACCCAGTGGTTAATAGAACACCCGGATAACTCATTGCCAGGCAACAGCAGGGTCTGGGGGGACCCTCCCTGCTTTGCCTGCAGTGGGTATTAACCACGAATCAATCTACAAAATGACAACAAACAATTATGGAAAAAACAGAACAGAAGGATCTACGGATCCCTCCACGAAAAATAAATATCCAAAGCCTCGTGCTCCTGTGAAAACAGAGCACTTGCAACCTGCTGACCCAGTCAAGAAAGTGTTTAAAAATTCACATAACTCCTATGCAACGTCCCCCTTTCCCCAAGGCTGGAATTCCAGGCTGGAGGAGCTACCTCATAACTTGGCCAAATCGGCTTCTCCTCCTGAAATATTACGTGACATCTGTCATGCCCTCTGATGACCCACGAGTAATTTAAAGAAATTAAATGTCTGTACTTTGGAGTTTCTCCCGTTACCAAAATATCCCCACAGCCCTCCTCCATCCCTGCCGTTTTCTGTGGTGAAATTAAGACCTCTCACCTGCAAGAACTCTTTATTTGTAAAACCACAAATCCTCTGCGTGGAATTGGGCCCTGAAAATTTGGTGGGGATGGAAAGAGCAGCCAGTGCTGGATGAACTAAAACTTGGATGTTAAAACCCTTCTGAGTTGGTAGGGTGCCTTCAGCAGGCAGAGGGGAGAGGGGAGAATATCTGGTACAAAACAGATTCAGTGAGGAGCCAACGTCTTAAAAGTGGAAAACTGTCATTTCAAATCATCTGGAAATTGAATTAGCACATACAGCTGGAGATTAGCTGTCATTTGGGAAGATACTAGCAGGGCTTGAAATGTGAGATATGAATTGTCTTCCTTCAAATTAGCTCAAGAAGTGTAGGAAAAAAAGAGGTGTTTCCATTAAAATAAGGCACTTTGCTAATAGCAGAGAGCTCAGATATGCACCGAGCTCGTCAGACTTCATTTAGTTTTCTTTCTGAAGAGCAAATTGCAGTTTGCCTCTACAAAAATAACGAGCTGCACCTCAGGATCATTAGGTACTTTATCATAAATAGCTTCTTTTTCACCACCAGTTCCACAAATTTGCTGTGACTGGGCGTTAGGTCTTTTTTATTACTTCTCCTTCGCACGGCACTTCGGAATAGAGGGGCTGGGGCAGGTGGATCTTGTCTCTCTTGGGCTGAACTGCCTTCCCACTTCTGCATCGAGCTCCAAATTCCCCAAAGTGAAGCCTCTGCGTGGCCGTGCATCCCTTGGGGCTCAGCTGCAGGTTACTGCTCTGTCACACCCCTGTCCCCTCCCTCTCTCCCGTTTCCACGTGCTCCGTGCTGGTTTTATTCCTTTTCCAGTGCCCCTATTCCCAATATTTCAGCCTCCTGGGAATTACTACGAAGGCCAACTCACCAGGATGCAGCAGCTTTGGATAACTGAGCCATGGGGAGGGAGAACAGGGAGCTTCGTGGTGTGAATTAACTCCCTTCCCTTGGTCCTGTGTGGTGCCAGCCAAGTGACACTCGTGGAGAGCTCATCCTTCAGGGCAGGAGCCGTCCCTGTGCCTTTTCCAAGGAAAAGATTGAAGCACTGAATGGAATAAAATGCTGCCAGCATCGGGCACGGGACGGGGCTCTCGGAGACTGAGAACGCTCCAGGCTTTCAGCTTTCCAGCCTCCAAATGACAACCTCACTATCCCATTATCCCCCCAGATTCTGACACCGTTTTGCAACCCGAGGCAAGGAAAGAAATCCCTAAACCTCCAGATTTACAGATCCTAACACAACAGGGCTCTGAACTTGGTAAGGGTCCCCAGAGCCAGCTACTTTCATACAGCTCATAATTTAATAAAACCTGCCTACAACTACCCTTTCTTTTGCCTCCAGAAGCAGTTGGAGAAACCAATGCCTTCTGTAACTTTTCCCCCTCTTTTCTTTCTTTCGGAGAACAGTCTTTTGGGAGAACAGAGATAACAAATCGGATTTTCTCCAGGATCACGACCCGGAGCTGATCAAAGAACAGGAGCGGGAAGAAGTGGAGGATGAGATCAGAGTGCAGGTGTGCTTACAATAGCAAGAGGACACTAATCATGTGCATTACCTGGGTATATTTTTCTCCAGCTCTAAAGAACTGGCCCTGGCACAGACCTTCCCTCCTTCCAGAGTCCCTGCTGCCTGGTCTGTGCTTTCACACTTGTTCAGCTGAACAATTGTCTGGGGTGATGATGCCTTGAGAGGCTCCCTAGGAACAGAGACTGGACAGGAGTGAGGGAATAAAGGCAGGGATTTATCTGAAAGGCCTTCAAAGGTGCACCCTGGGGAGCCAGAGGCTGCTTCCAAAAAATGGACCCCAAGGTGGACCACGAGTCACGAGCTCTCCACACTTTTACAGGTTTGGTCCATTTGCATGTCAGCATAAATTCACCAATTAAAACTTTAGCTAATGATGTAATTTCTTCAATTTCCCCACCTCTCTAGAGGTCGTGGTTTACACCTTTGGGCCTGGGACAGGCTGAGTGTCCTTGAATAGCAAGCTCAGAGAGGCTTTGTTGTGTCTGTTTGGCCCAGGAGAGCAGCTCACGAGCTGCAAGAAACTTGAGAGTCACACACTGGGCAACACAGGATTTGAAAAATAGAAAAGTTAAAACCCAAGGCATCAGTGATGTGGCAGAAGAGAAAAGGGAGGAAGATTCAGCTGTGTTTGTCTTGGGCAGGTCGATGAAGTGATGCAGGAGAAACTGCTGAAGCTCAAGCAGGCTGTGGACGGAGAGACGGGTGCCGGTCGTAAAGCTGGGAAAGGTGAAAAGGTGAGAGCAGCAAGCTGGGAGAATTGAGGGGCAGGCTCAATTCCCTGCCCAGGTACAGTGGTGGTCAGTGCAAACCTCAGGTCCAAATATCAGAATGTCCACCCTCAACATTTACTGAAGCTCAAGTCAGAAACGTCTGAAAATCTCTTCACCTGTGGCTCTTTTCAGGGCCTTCTCCCTTAACTCCCTTTAACTTTTATAAATACTGCTTAGGACAAGTTGAGCTATTCCAGAGATAAATCACTACAAGGTATTTCAGATTTTCACCCTCTTGAAATCCTTGGATGCAGTCAAACAGCAAAATGGAAGCAATCCCTCTCTTTAAGGTGACCAGTTCAGATTAATAGTTTTCCAAGGAAAACAGGGATCTGGAGGCTAGTGAGTTTTCCAGCTGCTGGCTGTTCTCCTCCTAAATAAGAGCTGGTTATTATGTTTCGAGACTGTAGACCAAAAAAAAATTCCCTCTGAATGTTTTGATGTAAGCTTTCATTTGTCTGTAACACCACATAGATCACACGCAGCCAGGTACTCCTTATGTTACTACATCCCACTGAAGGCTTTGGGAAATTGCAATTAAGCCAAGTTTATTTAGGCATAAAAAATCGGTTCAAGCCCCCAGAATGCAGCACATGTCATGTTCACATCTAGTTCTGCAGCATTATCCGACGGAGAATTCCACAGCTTGTGGTTCTCTGGATTCCTTGCCCAAGCATTTAAATTAGAGATCATGTCAGTGCAAAATAACTCAAAGCTTACACCCCACCACTCAATCAGCAGATCCACTTAAAACCCTCAGGGCAAATGGCCAACCCTAATCTCATGCTGTATTTCATTTCTGTAATACCTTTTTAGCAAGCAAATACTTGCTGTTGCTCTACTTCTGCTCAAATTATCTTTAAAAATGCTCTTTCACCTGACAAACGTGCTGGGACAATGTAATAAGAAAAGACTGGGGCAGCTCTGAAAGCTGATCCCAATTGGATTCCTAAGATATACAGACAAAATATTGCAACAATCTTCCCCAAGTTTTCATGGGCAGGCACATTTAGATCAGCTGGACAGTGCCCTGCTGCAAAATGTCCCACTGGAATTACAGAGCTTTATGTTAGGGGCTGGGTTGGGTTTTTTTCCCTTCAATGTAGTGTTGGAACAGCTTAGGGTGGAGGGAGATTATTTAACTTTCCTTTTCCCAAGTTGTGCCAGTAGCCCGAGAGAATGAGGCAGGGAGAGGAGTACTAATTAGATAATACAAATTCTTTCAAGACTTCATCTAAAAAAAAACCCCACTCAAGCCAAAACAGTTCTATTTGAGGAGTGGGGAATGGAAGGAAAGATGCAGTGTTAGTCAAAACACATCTTCCCCGTGCAAAGCCATTTAAAATGTCCACTCAGCATTGGCCAAGGCTTCTTCCAATTAGGATTTGCATAAATATCTCAGTCATGAACCAAACCAGTGCATACCTGTGCACACAGCCTGCAGATCTGCTTTAGGATAATCTGGTCTGGATAATAAGAATAATGCGAGCTGGGAAGTTTTGGAAATAGCTCATTCATTTATTATTCAGCAAAACAACAAAAACCACCCTCTAGTTCTTCAAGCCACATCCTAGGTCCCATATGTCTCCCCCTCAGCTGTGCAGCATGAAATAACAGGGGGTTGTTTCAGGTTCTTGTTGTAGCCAGGAGCACATCTGCAGTACAACGTGAAACATCCCCCCTGCCAAAAAAAAAAAAAAAATAGGGATATTCTGCATTCTCAAGAGAATTCAGCATTCTTCAGAGAAATCAGACCTTTTCCTGCGCTCTGGCAGTGGGCACTGAAAGGGTAATTTCTGTAAGAGAACTTTTACAGGTGGAGTTTTGTGTCTAGGGACCGTCACCCCAAAGTCCTGATGCCGCGTTTGGCATCTCCCTCTGTTTTAAGGAGGGATTTCTCCTGCTCTCTTTGTCAGGGAATAGTCCCTGCCAGAGGTGGGTGTTCTGTGCCTTTCCAAGCCTTAAGGTGAGTAGGTCACAACTCAGGAAATTTCTGTGAAGTCCATGTTAAAAACAAAAATCTGCCTGACCCACAGGAACCAATCTGAGTCTGAAAGTCCCTTTTGTGGAGAATGCAGCAAAAACATTTTGGAAATGGACTCCAAAGGGAAATTTCTCCCTTCCAGTCAGTGTTCCAGACATCTCAGGTCTTAGATTAAAAAAACCAATATCTAACAGCTCCAGGCATACCCAGAGCCACTCCTTTACTTCCCTAAGTACTTTATCACTGATTCCCAAACCTTCAAATACCACTTACTGCTAAAAGCTGACACTTAACCCTACCAAGAGCTGCTCTTAGAGCTCCTGAAGATAAGAATCCCATTTGCCAGCCTTGTGGGAGAACGAACTTGGGTGAAAAAATTGTTCTTCTCATGCCAAGTGGGTCTCCAGAGCAGCAGACTGGCCTGGAAATACCAAAACTAATTTGATTGCACCTAATACTCAGTAAACCACGCTGCTGTTGCTGGAGTCACAGATCCTGTGCCTCCTTCCAAGCTGGAAGCTTCCCACGCCCACAGACTCTCCCACCTCTATGGCCCAGCACTGCCAGGGGATAGAGCAGTGGCCTGCTTAAGAAACCCACTTTGCTGGATTCCTGGAATCTCTGATTCCTCCAGATAGCTCCTGGTCCAGTGACTGTCACGGGAGAGGGGGATGAGGATACCCCAGAAACAGAGGAACGTGGGTCAGCTCTGCTGTAAATTGCATTTTCATTCACTTTCATCCCAGCCAGGGATCACCAAGCTGGGACTGGGAGCACTGTGTAGGGGCAGGCTGGAAGGGAGATGGCCTCTGAGTGAGGAACACGGCAGCCACCGACCTGGAAGTTCCATTTCAGAGCTTATCAGAGTGCTTTCTCTCCAGCCCATTGTGCTGCTTTTCCTGCTCTGCTCCCCCAAGGATTTCTTTCTGATCCCCACAGCAGGTAAAGCAATGCACTGGGAATGAACACACCCGCACATACACAAAGGCATGGCCAGAATTCAGGAGAAAAAAAAAAAAAAGAGAGACACAGAAAACCCAGGAGAGGGGGACATGAGAACCTAAATGTGTAAAACTTTCTTCTGGATCAGGCCTGAGCGCAGCTTTGGAGAGCCCTTTTTGGTGAAGCTGGGCAGAAGCAAAGAAAACCACAAACGGCTCTGACAAAACTACTGAAAAGAACAAAACCTTAGAGAACGAGGCCAGAAGAGAAGCTGGGTGAGAACTGAGGCAAGGCTGGGTTTGAGGGCTGTGATTCCCAACCCCTGCCCTGAGCCAGCTGTGGGAGCTCCAGCCTCTTTGGATGCTGTGCCTAAATCCAACAGGGATTGCAGATCAGAGCCCCTCATTCAGCAAGAGTTTATTCATCAGTGGGAACATCTTTGTCTCAGGACTTTTCCAGTGCAAGGGTCAGAAGCTGCTTGTTTTATCTCAGCACTGCCAGAAAAGACTTCTCAACCTGCTGCCTTGAGTGGCTCCCTAGGAACAGAGGCTGGACAGGAGTGAGGGAATAAAGGCAGGGATTTATCTGAAAGGCCTGGGGAGCCAGAGGCTGCTTCCAAAAAATGGATCCCGAGGTGAACCACGAGTCACGAGCTCTCCACACTTTTACAGGTTTGGTCCATTTGCATAGCAGCATAAATTCACCAATTAAAACTTTAGCTAATGATGTAATTTCTTCAATTTCTCCACCTCTCTAAGGGCCCTGGTTTACACCTTTGGGCCTGGGACAGGCTGAGTGTCCTTGAATAAGAAGCCCAGAGAGGCTTTGTTGTGTCTGTCTGGCCCAGGAGAGCAGCTCACGAGCTGCAAGAAACTTGAGAGTCACACACTGGGCAACACAGGATTTGAAAATAGAAAAGTTAAAACCTAAGGCATCAAACCCATGCCCAAATCTGCCCTTGCTCAGCCTCCCATCTTAAGCATCTCATGTGATCAAAGGAATCCACTAAAAAACTGCATCAGCTGGTTTCCTTTAAAGGACAGGAGCACTTCCCTCTTGTTGCTTTTCCAGAGGGGAGCCAACAAGAAACAGGGAGAAGGACTTGTTACAACAGCATGCAGGGCCAAGGGGGAATGGTTTTAAACTGAAAGAGGGCAGGGATGGATGGGATATTGGGAAGGAATTGTTCCCTGTGAGGGTGGGGAGGCCCTGGCACAGGGTGCCCAGAGAAGCTGTGGCTGTCCCTGGATCCCTGGCAGTGCCCAAGACCAGGCTGGACACTGGGGCTTGGAGCAGCCTGGGACAGTGGAAAGTGTCCCTGCCCATGGCAGGGGCTGGAACTGGATAATCTTCCAACCCAGCCATTCCATGATTCCATGACCTTTGGTCGCCGTAACTGCGGCCAGGACTTGAGATCACAGCCAAAGGGTGACACGGATCCTCCAGTTCCCCCAATTCCCCTCAGCGAGACATCTGGATACCCTCTCCAGTCCTGGTGCCATTCCAGCAGCAGACATTGCTCTGGAATTTGGTCTGAAATCAGGTTCTTGTCTGCTCCAACCTCTGAGCTACCCAGAACACTTTGCTGAGCCCACAGAGCACGAGAAGCCACCCCGCCGGGCACGGGAGACAGCCCCGTGTCCCTGCCAGCTCACTGGGTGGGAGTTACCAAAGCAGAGAATCACCACCAAAGGATGGCTACACAGAAGCTCGGCCGTCACCTCGGAGAGAGCAGCGAGGAGATTTCCCATTAGAAACGACGAGCGTGTTCACATTCATTAAACATTATCATTTTCTAAATAAACCCGTTCCCAGTAAGACGTTTTGGAGGCAAGCCATTGTCTACAATTCCTATTTGCCCTTATCGCGTCTCAGCCTGTGCCAAACTCCCCACAAATGCTGCTGTTAATTAGGAAAACACATTTTTCCTCCGCGCAGCTCATTTTTGTTTTGCTCTGGAGTTCCTTTATTGGTGAAGCTGCCTTGAGGACAACACCAGTTGGCCAATAAATCCAACATATGCTTAGTGTCTTTACATAGGTTGAAACGAGCTTTTCTTCCCAGTCAGACCCCAATATATGTAATTTCTGGCTTGCTGGAAGAGAGGTTAAAAAGCAAAAATAAACCAGTGACAGCCTCGATGTTTCCTCAGTTGTTAAAACAGCATGGCAGATGCTTTCTTCCTCCCATTCCTTTTCTCCAAACCAAAATCCCACTGGCACATTCTGATGGAATATTTGCTGCCGAACTCGTTCACGTGAAGAAGCCCAAAGCGCAGTCCTGCGAATACGGAGTTGTTTGCATCATCCCAACCCAGAACTTAAAAACATCTCCTTTTCCCAGTTAGCTGATGCATGTGGTGCTGGGTTCATGGATTTATCTGGATTTCATCTGGATTATCTCCGTGGCATCATAAACAGTAGCAGGTGATCAAACCACAGGTTACTTACGTTGTGTCTATGCTTGAAAACCTAAAATCGATGTATTCCTGAAGGCTGCCCAATCTATCCCGTGAAAAAGCCCAGCCTTTCCCAGATAATTGGATAGGATTTTTTAACTCAGCAACGCAGTCTCCGGAGCTCTGCAGAAATATTCACTATTACAAAAAAAGCAGAGTAAATGACTGTATTCCCAGGAAAGCGAACATAAACTTTTGGAAAGAATAAGCTGTCTTGTTCAACTAAGCATTTAAGCACGTGCTTAAAGTTAAGCTGCTGGAGAAATCCCCTGGTGCACCAAGGTTTCTGAGTAAACAGCTCCACTGAAGCAATCCTGAAGTGCTTTGCAGGACTGGAGCTCAGACACCGGTGGTGGGCACTAACATGGATTAATGATGCCCTCTCCACACTCCTAATTATCCCTGACCATATTTATGGCTCCTGAGCTGTAATTAATGGAGGGGCTTGACAAGCCCGAGTCACATCTTCCTTATTTATGTTTGCCATGAGTTTTCTTTGCAATATGTAAAGAAACGAGGCACACGAGCCGAAATCTTTCCGTGGTGGAAGTGTGGTGAAAATATGAAAAGAGCAGGTTGTGTTTTTCTGACCTCTTCCAGCTTCTTCCCCAAGGCATTAGGGAAGAGAAGGATGTCCAGTGGTTAGGAGAGTAGCCAGAGCCTCAGGAGCTTTTCCCCTCAGGGAAGCTGCTTATATATTTTACTTCAATATATATATAAATTAAAAAAAAAAAGGCATAAACAGTCTCTGGAGCAGCTACTTGGACCCCACACCCTTTTCCTTCCTGCTTCCTTCTTGGGCAAGGGCCATATCCCCCCCGTGCTCCAGAAAAATCACGGAGTAAGAATCACACAACTGGGAAAGGTCTCTGAGATCATCGAGCCCAACCCTTAACGTGCCCTGCCAAGGCCACCACCAAACCATGTCCCCAAGTGCCATGGCCACACAACTTTTAAATCCCTCCAGGCCTGGGGATTCACCACTGCCCAGAGCAGCTTGTGCCAGTACAAAAGAACTGTCTAATATCCAACCAAAAGGAAGGAGAGGAGCTTTTTTCCCTTGGAGCAAAATGACCCTGGGATGCTTTCCCATCCTCACTGGAAGCAGTGGGACTGCTGTTCAAGGATATGGTTTTTCCCTTTGGGCTACATTCAAACACTGAAGCATCGGCTGTTCTGGCCCTCACTTTGCTTCAGTACCTTCAGAAATATTTATCTGTGCTAAAGTCACTAATTCCTGCCTGGTTTTGTGGTCCTCAGGGAGGCAAGACCGGCGGGAAGAGAAGGATACCCGAGCTGGAGAGAGATCTGACTCCTGACAGGTAAAGAGAGAACCTCTCTGCGTTAGATCTCCAAGATCAACCTCGGTGTTCCTCACCTTCACCAACAAACACGAATTAAAATCCCCGTTCTGCTACCCCATCACCTCCAGAGAGGTTAATTCCAGTTTGCAGAGCTCAGCACATCTCACCAGGATATTGGCCCCGTGCGCCTCTTTCCCCCATCCCTGCAGGTGCAGAAGCACCTGGCTGCTTTGTTTACTGTCACATTTTCCATCCCAGCTGGAGCCTGATAAGGGAGGCTGCAGACAGGCCCCTGCACTCTAGAAATCCCCCTTCATGGCTGAGCTGCAGTGTACATGTCATAAATCAGCCTGAGGGATCAGCAGGAGTCCTGCCAGACCTGGCTGCTTCTTGCGGACCCCTGCTCTTTGAAGCACCCTTATTTTATTTGGAGGATCTGAGAGGATTTCTTCTCCTGAGCTGACATTTTCAATGGGAGTGATGTGTTCCCTGATAATCCTGGCATTTTTCACCCGTGCACGCAACACAGACACCCACCCAGAGGTGTCAGCGCAGGGAACTGGAGCAGGGCTGGAGAACAGCACAATGACAAACACCATCAGTGGGATTCACCCCACAACCCCTTCTGTGCAAGAACAGCAAGACCTGGACTCGATCATTTGGGTGCTGGCACCACACCATCAGCCAAAGATCTCTTTACCTGCTTTAAAATATAAAAAAACCCCCTCACCCTCCAAGGAAATATTTAAAATCCATGTCTCATGGATTGTAACAGAGCAGGACCTCTCCTAAAGAACAGTGCCAAAGTCTAATAAGGATGCACGTATTCCCTGCTTTTAAAGCTACTCTTGCACATACCTGGCTTCTTTATATATAAACTTTACGTGCAGCCAGCTGAAAACACGAGCTTTTTAGTAGCTGACTTTTTACCTGGCCCTTTGGCTCCATGCTTTGCTCTTCCCTGCTGAGCATTTCAGAAATAACCCGGAGAAGGGATGAATAACTCAAGATTCATCTCCATTTTGGCCCAGTGGAGGGGGCACAGGGGGCTCCAGTCAGCAAAGACCGGTCACACCACACTCCCTTGGAGGAGACTCGGGACATGCATCATTTAACTGGCACAGTAAAAACAATAAACCAGGAAAAGTGGAAGTCCTGCTCCCAGCAGAGCTGCCAGGTTAGTCCCATTCCACCTTCTGCCTGTTTTATGATGCATTCCCAACATAAAACCACCGAGGATGAAAGCCAAGAGTCAGAGTGGCAAAATCAACCTTGTTGAAGGTGCATTAAATTTGGGATTTGCTTATTGCTACTCCTACGTTAATTGTGCCACTAAGACTGCATAAACATAAAACTCCTCGGCTGAAATGGAAAAAAGGCTGCAGACCTCAAATTATACCTGCAGGTTTATTAGCCAGCTGAGAGGCACTATTAAATATATTTCTTGTAGCCAGACCAGGACATCCCAATTAAGAGAGGTGAGAAAGAATAATGGAGGGGAAAGAATGTGAGAAGTGTACAAAAACACTGGGAGATCTAAAAAGATTCAAATCAATATTGTTTATGCTGTCGGTACACCAGGAATTCCCAAAAGGTTCATTCAGTTTATGTCATCCTTGAAGCAGTGTCCATCTATAGAACCAAGTGCCAAAAGTGTCACCAAAATTAATACCTGGAACTCCAAAAGAGAGTGTGGAGAACATCCACACGAATGGAAAAGCACACACAAATTCGGGTGGTTTAACTCCTTCATTATTGGGAGCTACTTCCAGCCACCAATGGAGACAGGGAGAAACTTCCCCTGGGGAAGTTCTGCCCATTCCACGGAATCCCAGAACAGTTGGGGTTGGGAGGGACCTTAAAGCTCATCCAGTCCCACCATCCCAGCATGCTCCAAGCCCTGTCCAGCCTGGCCTTGGACACTTCCAGGGATGGGGCAACACTTCCACAAAACGTTTTTGCCCCGATCCCCCTTTGGCCAGCGCGACCACAAAGCACCGCAGAGGTGGTGGATCTGAGCGAGGCATTCCCACCGTGTTCCCGGGGAGATGAGGCTGTCTGTTGCCAACACAATAAATTCCAAGAAGAATTAATGAATTAGTACTAATTGGAGAGCTAAGTGAATAGGTATAGTAGTGTTAGGATTGCCATTATTGTGTAATTTAAAAATAATTTCCCGGTAATTGATATTAATGAATGAGTCCATTACACAAGTCATAACTGATCTGGCATCACCTGGAAATGGGTAAATGGAGTCAGCAGGAGAGGGGGACACAGCGTGGGAGGGAGGGAGGGAGGGAAAGAGATTCCTCACCACAACACAGCAAACTGTGCTTATTGATTTTGCATTGATGGCACTAATCACCGTTCCCTCCGAGCCACAAAGTGCATTTATAAAGCTGGGCAAACATAAATAACTCTCAGGCTACCTCAGCTCTGAGCTTCTCCTGACGGTTTCTGAGTGATGTCTCTTGCCTGTAGGACCATTGATTCCCTGTACCAGGAGCTTGCAGAAGCAGGATTGCTCGTACAAGTCCAGACTGTGAATCTCTCTGACTACCTTGGTAAAGTACCCCTTTTGCAGCTAATGTGGTGTTTGATCTACCACACCTCCAGCCATTCCACCTTCACTGACCCCTATTTCCAGTCAAGCCTGAGTTCAAGAGTCGCTGCACTTTCAGGAATTTGAATATCTAAAGGCAGGTATGCAAATCAGGTCTGTTTCTGCAGGGTGCTCAGGGCCTTTCACTTCTGCTACTGAAGCCAGGACCTGTTTGCAGAGCTGGTGTTTAACTCCAGGCACCAGCACCTGGAAGCCTCGAATGGTTTTGGGCGTCACAACCACTCTGAGGTGGGACCAGAACGTCCTTTAAGGAGCCCTTGCCAGGCAGTGGCAAGGCAGTGCAAGTCTAACAGAGCAAGGGGGTCATAATCCATGCAGAACATTTCCCAGAGACCAGCAAAAACTGTACCTCCAGCTTTTGTTCATTGAGCAGAGAAGGCTCACCCCCTTCCCTGCACCTCCCCGAGTGCCCACGAACTCTGAGCAGTGCTTTGAGGCATATCTGGCCCTTCATTTGGGTAAGATGTGTCTCTGCCTAGTTCTGCATTTCACACTCCTCTCGTCTGGTTTCTGTTACCTGCGGCTGCAGCCAGACCTGCTTATCTCTGCTCTACGCAGAAAAAAAGGGGTAAAAAAACCCCAAACCCCAAACATTTTCGGACTTCAGAGGGGTCTGACACCACGTCCACAAATATTTGGTGGCACACAGTGAAATCGCAGCAGCTTAACAGCAAAAAACCCCCCAAGATTCTGTAGTTTCAGAGGCCATGGTTTGAATTTGCAGCCACCCAGAAGCAGCAGTGCCACACTGCTGGTGCTTGATGATACAAGTCCAAGACACAAAAGACAGATTCTCTTGTGCCACCTCCAAATGCCATATTCATATAAACTCTTTGAAGCAGCAGTTCAGCCTCCAGAGCCTCTGCCCATTCCTCTGAAGAACTGTTAATTCTCTAAATTAGCAAGTGTCCCACCCATTTCACACTCATTAAAGACCATGAAGTAAAGGAAGATTTCCATTCTTCCTTTGTTCTCCCAACCCATCAAGGTCACTTTTGTCCAACAAACATTCCCCCAGCACACCTCCAACCATTTTTTTAAATCCAGAAAAACTCTTTTGAAGGGTCCAAGGACACAGTGGACACAAGGGTCCAAAGCCTGCAGAGAAAGAAGTCCTCCTCTGCTCAGCCTTCTCGGGCTGAAGCCTAAGGAAGGTCACTTCCAGTTCCCGGGGAAAGGACAAAGAGTGGAACTGTGCTGCACAGCCAGTAAAGGCACTGAAATGTCCCCCCTCTATGACAAACTGACATCACTGAACTAATTTTCTTGGTGACCTTATCTAAATTAGTCAGAGAATATCCACTGTGATTTATGTGCAGTTGCAATTAAACCCTTTGATGCCTTCTAATTAAATCTGTGAAGATTAATTCCTATCCCGTTCTTTTGATTTCTCCTTAAATAAAAGATAAAACCTGAAATGAATTTTATTCTTCAGAGGGGAGGGGGCAGTTGCACCAGGGCTTGTCTGCCTTTTTGCCCCCAAATTACACCTCCACTTTCTTAACCACTGCTAATTTACCTCTGCTCCAGAGGCCTCTTGCCCTCTGCCTTTTTACCTCCAGTAAAACATAATGCATTATTATTTTTCAATAATAATCACCGTAACGACGTGTAATTTACGCTAAAAATCATCCCTGACTACATCACAACTGGTTTTCCTGCTTGTGGCCCATCCTCCTGGATCTTCGTTCTCCAACATGTCTTGGATATGGACTTTGACAGGGCAAGCAATGTGATTATAGCTCTGTAACCAGAGCCAAGGCAAGATTAAATTGTCTCAGTTCACGTCGGGGATTTTTTTAGTTTTCTTGGGTTGTTTTGTGGAGGTTTTTTTGAACAAAAGGGGAGGGAAAAAAAAGAGATGAACTGCAAAGCAGAGAGCCCCACCAAATGAGGTGACACGCTTACACGTCTAACACGGCGCGGAGCTGAGATGGGACCCGGCCAGGGAAAAGCTTGTTAAAACAGCTTTTCCCCCTTTCTGAAATCCTTCTGAGAGCGCACGGTTCACTGGGATTCTAGCCCTGCAAAATCCCAAATCCAGGAATCCTTTGCCAGCAGCGTGATTTATGGCGCTGCTAAACGAGTCTTCTCCACAAAGTTTCTTTAAAAAGGTTACTCGAAACCGACTGCTCTCTTGCTGAACAACTTCCACAGCCTGTTCAGCTTAAAATTTTCCCCTGCAGGGAGGATTTTCCTTTCTCAGGGCCACGTTCCACCAGAACATTGCCCAGCTTGAGTCCCCGAGCCCGGGTTTGCTGAGTGCGTGCGTTACCCCCCTGTTCCGCGGCAGCTCCTCGCTCCCCGCGAGCCGCGCTCCTTCCAACCGCGGCGCCGCATTTACCGAGCTCCCGCTTCCTCCCCGCAGGCTACTACGACTGCCTGAGGAACATCCCTGGGCAGGTGGGTGCCCAGCCCGTGCCCTCCATCCCCGAAGTCAGGCAGCTCGTGGCACTCTACGGAATACTGCCCTTGGGTAAGAGCTCTGCTCCCTGCCACCAGCACGCGTTCCGCTGGCTTTGACGGGGCTCCATCGGTCGCGATCCGAAGCGTTTTGCAGTCTTAATTGTTTCTCAGTGAAGGCCAGATCATTTTAGGAGCGCAGAAAGGATGGTGCCAGGGCCTCCCCAGCCCCGTCTCTGCCTGCCCGGCAACAGTTTGGGAACGGCAGCGCACGAAAGGGAACCGCTGGGGAAAGATAATAGCTGCAACGAGCTCCAGTGATCAAAATTAATCAAGTTAAGGGAAGGGCTAAGGTTGCAATTTACCTTTTACAAGCTGGCTAATGTTACTCGGCGCTGCACAAGGCAATCGTTTAAGGAATTAGTCTGGATACGTTTTTGTACATGGCAGAGAACACTTGTAAATGCCCTCGCGGTTTTAATGCCAGGCTTAGCCAATATCTAGCAAGGCTTTGCTGGGTCAGGTTGTTTGCTTTTAATGGAAAATCTATCCCATATTTTACTTGGGAATGGAGTTCTGCCAAACTCTGGTGATTGCGAGAAGTGCCTGTCTCGGGGGCCTTCACTCAAAACCTCATTCGTGTCCCTTTCCGCTCCTGATTGGATTTTTCGGCCTCGATACTTCACTTGCATCCTTTTCCATTCCTGACTGGATCTCGGGGAGATTTTAACTAGGCATGTCCTCCCCCAGGCTGTGTCAGTGCCTGCTCGTCCCCTTTAGAGGGCAAAATCACCAACATCTGCCTGCCTCCCGTCCTGGAAAACAGCACAGCTGACACAGAACTTCTGCTTTTCCCTCCTTCCAAAGGCCTCAGGTTATTCTCTCTTCAAGCTGGATGAGGCTCTTCCCACCTGGAACACCCTCAACTGGTTTGGGGTAAGCCCTCAGGGGCTGGCTGTAGGCCTGACTGCAATCAGCTGAGAGAGCTCAGCAGTTATCCCTGTCTGCACAATGTATTTCACAAATCCCCAAACTCCTCCAAAGCTGTGTTTTAAGACCATCTAATCTAGGGAAATCAAGCCCTGAGACACCCCTTAATCAAGAGAACCCATAAATTTTCTGCCATTTGTACAATTGGCAAAAATTCTAGGGAGAGGAGACCCAGGACTAGTTAAACAAACAAAAGGTATTTGCAAGAGCAGTTTGAAAAATGCCTTTTGAGTAACAAAAGATATTAACGTGAGCCAAAAAATAAGGCACAGGAGTGGTTTCACCTTTGGGGTGATGCGTTACTGATGACATTTCACTTAATTGGTCTCCAAACCAGTTCATCATGAGATAATTGTGTATCATGGAAGTGAAAGTTTTTCTCAAAATAGCCACCTGATGGCAAGGAAAGCCCCAGCTTAAATGGCATTAAGAAAATTACAAGCAGCTGAAAGGAGAAAGAATAGTAGAGGCTATACTTCATCTTTAACACAGAGGAGTCTGCTGCTCCCCTCCTAATAAATCTTTGTGGAATAGTAATGGATTGGTATGGAATGGCCAAATATTAATAAAGCCTGGGTGGCTGACAACTTCCCACACCCCGCACCGTGCTGGAGTAATGGCATTCGTCTCCATGCTCAGTTCACTGTCATTTATTTGGGATGTTAAACCATCAGGACACAGATAACCACCCTGATTGGATTTGTTTTAAATACCAGCAGTCCCCCTTTCCCCAGAGGGCTTCTCCAGGCTAAGGCAAAGGCTCCCTCTGCAGCCCATCAGCTTTGGGGGCAGTTTCCCCCTCGCAATCTGACAGACACCAGCCTGAGAGACCTCCAGACGCAGCGGGCGCTCCCGCAGATTTTCAAATCCACGAAAGCAGCACCACTGTTGACACAGGACATCTTTAGGCGTCCAGGCAAAGTGGGCTTGGCCTCCCAGTGGGCACGGATAAAGCATCTGACATTTCCTGCTACTTCCAGCTCTGGAGGTTCACCTGTCCCCAGTTCACGTGGGCACAGCTGCAGGGAAGACAAGCCCCATCCCCATCATCCACCTAAATCTGCCTGTGCTCGTGTTTTCCCAGTGCTAGGCTCTCCCAGGTGATGGATCGTATTTGTCACAGCCCAGGATGAATTCACCTGGAGCAGCCATGGAGACAGAGCTGGAAATGCTGAGCAGCGATTGCTGCAGGCACAGCAACCCTGGCACTCGCATTTGCTCTGGGCTCCAAATCATTCTTTCAGCTCACATCGGTTTGAAACTGAAGTTTTCCCATCAGAAGGTGCAAATAAGGGTGGGTGAGCCTTGCTCCAAACAGAGATGTTAAATCTGCTGGGCTCACAGCTCTGCTTATACACAATTGAACTCAAGAGCACTCATGCCATAGTAAGGAAAGAATTAATTCACGTTATCAATTATTTACGGTGAATAAAAAAGGAGGAATCATTCCATTACCTTTATGGCAGATTTAAATGAAAGCAATAATAGTGCCTTATGACTTTTTACAGGTTCCCAAACCGTCCATGAGAATGCTCCTTTGGTGAAATCCCTGTTGCTGGCGGGACCCGCTGGTGTTGGAAAGAGAATGTTGGTCCATGCCATCTGCACAGAAACGGGAGCCAACCTCTTCAACCTCACTCCCTCCAACATTGTCGGGAAATATCCAGGCAGGGACGGCCTGATGATGATGCTGCACATGATTCTCAAGGTATGGCGTGCCTCGGGGAATTCTCTACAAAGGTGGTCCGGTTCTTTCGTGGGACAAGCAGGGAATTGCAGTTCCTCCGTAACAAGGAACATACACACCTTGGGCAAAGCTGCTCGACCCAATTTGAAATTCCTTCCCCATCAGGAGGAATTTCTTCATGGAAAGGGCTGTCAGGGGGCTGCCCTGGAGGTGGTGGAGTCCCCATCATGCCCGGAGGTGTCCAAGGATCTCTTGGACGTGGCACTCAGTGCCCTGCTCTGGTTGAAAGGTGGTGATAAGTCAAAGACTGGACTTGATCTTAGAGGTCTTTTCCAACCAAAATGATCCTGTGACTCTGTGAAACCACTTGTTGACAGCCAGTGAGTGCAGCTCTGCAGAGGATTTAATGCCCCTGGAGAAATCACTGGGAGCAGCCATACTTCTCACATTAAGATTTATGGGAGCTCTGTGTTACCTTGAATATGAAAAGCAGCACAGATAAAGAAAATTCTGTTCTCTGTTTATGTGCACATCAGCCAGGAATGCTTGCCATGCAGCATTTAATCAAATGCTAGGCTGGGGGTGGTCAGAAATTTCCTCTCTGGGACTGTTGCTGGACAAGAGCTCTCTCCCCTCTATTGCTCTCTCTTTACTTCTCAGCAAGCTCTTCAAAAGGAGGAATCCTGGTTCAGGATTACAGGAACAGAAATGTATGAGAAGTCTGGAAATGAAAGCAGGCATATGAACTGTGAAGAACATAGCCCAAACCTTCCTCAAAAAAAAAAAAATTTTTAAAAGACACTATCCTGGCAGGATTTCTTCCACATTCTAAGTCCTCAGCATTTCTGCTCCGGATGGGAGCTGGTAAACATTTCCAGACAAAGAAAAAAAAGTAGGAAAAAGCCAGACATGATTATTTTTCCAGTGCCAGTTGCTCTACTAGAATTGGCTTTGCTGGGGGTTTATCAGCTGTATTTCATGGAATCCAGTATTGGAGCAGGTTTTGTGGCAGGTGCCTCCATGCCCAGCAAAACCACGTCTCAAAAATCAAGAGCAAAGCAACCCCCGAGGACCCCGGTGCCAAGGGAAGGGTGACAGTGCTGTGACCACTCACACCTTGGATGCTGTGGCACTGATGCTGGGCCTGGCACTCCCTGACACGACTTAGAGCCATTCTCCTGAGCTAACAGTCCCTCTCCTCTGCACATTTCACCTTCCTCCGCTTCGTTTCTCTGCCCTCATCCATGGCAGAGCTCGGGTCTGGCTGCAGGCACAGCACACGCCGTCCTTGCCTTTACAGAGTCCCTGCCAGAGCACAAGGACTTTAAATGAAGGAGGACTTTTACTCCTGGACAAGGTTCCAGCTGAAGACAGCAAGGGGTTTTTTGTGTACTTGAAAATAATATGTACACTAAGAGGAGCGTGCATAAAATGCGTATTTCTACACAGTGGTATGTAAGTACGGACACACAGCATGTGTATGTGTGCCTACAGGTACATACAAACCCTTACAATTTTCCACGTGACTTGAAAACAAATGGAAACACTCTCCAACTTCTTCAAAAGTTCAAAATCACCAGGAGCAGCCCAAGATTATTTCTCTGCTTAAGCTCTTGCAAAAGGCAGTGACATTTCAGTGAAGCTCCGTGAGTTACGGCGATGGAGTTGCTCACAATCCCATGGAATCAGGGCTCTCCGGGCACTTGCTTATCAAAAGGGGTGACTTGTTCCAACTGCAACTGCTTCAAACTCTGCTGCTTTAACAGCAGAGCCAATGGCACAGCACAGAGTTTCTCTTTCCTGCATGTTCAATCCTTCTCTGTGAGGGAGGGGAGGCCCTGGCACAGGGTGCCCAGAGAAGCTGTGGCTGCCCCTGGATCCCTGGCAGTGCCCAAGGCCAGGTTGGATGGGGCTTGGAGCAACCTGGGATAGTAGAAGGTGTCCCTGCCTATGGCAGGGGGTGAGAAAAGATGATCTTTAAGGTCCCTTTCCACCCAAACCAGTCTATGACCCTGTGACACAACACTGGCCTGTCCCAGCATCTTTCAAATCCACTGTGTTCAACTTTCATTCCCAGTTCCTTTGGTTGTTTCCCCCCCTCCCACCACATTCTGTTCCCCTGGCTGGGTCACCAATACATCCCCACCTGCTGAGGACTTCAGCTCAGATCCTGTAGGTTCTCAGAGCCAGGCTGGAAACAATCCTGCACCTCACCTCTGCACTCACAATCCACCTCTTTTATTCCTGACACTCCCAAACGTGCCTTGTTTCCCCTCTCTCTGGTCCTCAAGTCCATGCAGCACTAACTCAGCCAAACACCTGCCTGTATCAGCAAGAATATAGCAAACACTTTAAAATAATTAATTATTCCATGTTATTGGGCATTTATGAGACCACAACTGGACCCTGTGTCCAGTTATTAAACACAGGCCTCGACAAGCAGGTCCAGAGGAGAGCCATGGAGATGAGGGAGCTGGAGAGTGTGAGACACTTCTGGACAAATCCAGTTGTTTCAGGCTAAAACAAAGCTGGAGTGAGAGGGAGTTTACCTGCTGTTTTCAGGGGCTGCATGGGATAACACAGAGAACAGAGTCAGACTTTGCCCAGAGGTGCACAAAAAGAAACGGGCACAAGTAGCAGCAAGGAAAATAGTTTATGTATTAAGGAAAAAGTCCTGCAAGGAGTCAAAGGACAAGGAATCTCCTACCTCCTGATTTGCACGAATTCACTGTTACCCAAGCCGAAGAAAGCACAGGAGCAACACACATTGAAAACAAATTCCTTGACAAGAGAAAGCTGAACAGTGGTAAAAGTCTGGTTTCTTGGATTATTTTAAGACTACACTGGACAGTGGCACATGTGGCTGGCAAACCAGTTGGTATCCTGCAGCTGACATTTCATATTTAATATTCCCAGCTCTCAGTCTTCTCTGACCCACCCCAGTACCCCTTATTAGAGGGCCTTGTGTGCAGAGAGCACTGAAATTTCCCCCCATCTCCAAAACCAGACACTTCTGGGCAGGTTTTTTCGGAAACAGCAACTGTTGTCAGGCGAGCTTTGTGCTCCAGCTTCCCAGAAGTGCCTTTGTGGAGAGTTAGTCAAGCAAAATGCAGACCTTCCACTCCGAGCTGCGAGTGAATGACAGGAAACATGACAGTTCTTTCCCTCTTATCTCATGATCCACACAACCACTGTTAAACACCAGGATTTAGTAAATAAGGATTAATGGTGCTCTGTGATAAAGGTGAAGTCACCTCACACTTTTGATTACCTATCCTATGTGCAAACAAAAGGGTTTCTGTAACGAAAGGAAACTCTGGAGAGCATAAAATGACCATTAGGAAACTTTCCTTCCATGACAGTGTTGGCTGCTGGCAGTTGTTTCGTAGGAGACGCCCTAAACAAGTGAATAGGATTGGGGGAAAAATGAAACTTTAATTTGTTTCAGATGCAAAAGCCAAATTCTTTCCCCCCCCTGCCCTTTTTCAGGGAGGAGACTTGCAGGAGACACAGCAGCCTTGATCCAAGAGAGGCTGGAGTGTTACTCCAGGCAGGCATTTTAATGTCACACGGAGGAAATGACTTCTCATACCAGAGCAGGAAAACACCAACATCTCAATCTGCCTCTTCAGAGGAGATGTGAGGGAGATTGATATTGAACAGGAAAACTACTGAAAGAGGCTGCAAACACCAAGCTTGAGCACTTGTGTTCTCCACAAAGCCACGGCAAATCCTGCCAGGTCAGCTCTGCTTTGGAGCGAAAGGGGAGGCTCAGTCTCCAACACTTCCCAGAAATCCACTTCCCCCCAAAACAAAACTCACCCTTCAAGCGTGAACCAGAACATGCTGGAATTATTTCAATTAAGCCCCATTTCCCAGCCTGGGCTGCCAGCTTGTGCCAAGCAGTCGTTTGGCTCTCCTCTGTCCCCATAAAACACCGGCGAGGTGCAACAGCTCGTGGCAAGGATGCAAGGAAGGGCAGCGAAGGAGGCATGGAAAACAAAACCAGACCCAGAAAGGATCGAGGAGAGAGGGGAGAACGCACAACTCAACAACACAAAAATGCAGGTAGCTCACGAGGTTCAACTGCAGGGCAATAAAAGTGCCAAGCACGAGGCAGCCAGGGGGGGTTCATCACAGCCCCTCTCAGGGGGTTCACCCCTGTGCCACGGCCACAGCAGCACGCAGAGAGCACACGGTGCCCAAAGCCTCACGTGGGGAGACCTCAGGAGTGCTACACTGACCAGGCTCAAAGGCTGGGAGAGAGGTGGCCAGGAGGAAGTGCCAGCAGGGCAGCTGTGTGTGTGCTGCGCAGGGGCTGCGAGCTCCAGAAATATTTCAGCACCATCAGCGCCGGGGGACTCTTATCAGGCTCTTTGGGTCTGCTCTTTAGCAAGTCAGAGCTGACTGTACAAGTGTTACACCGAAAAAAAGGGGATGTGATGGCGTTTATTTAAGATTAAATGATACAACCCCAGCATTTAGAGGCAACAGAATTTTGAATTCTGCCGTTAATTTATTTTTTTTCCCACTGCTTCATGTTCATTTCATGCTGTATTGTCCCTTCAGCCAGAGCCTTTTCCTGGCAGGTTGAAGCTTGTCCTGGTACACTGACAGAATTCTCTGTGTGTTTAGCATTTCCATGCCGCACAAGACTCTCCTGCTGCAGCTAAAATTTGGGAACGTTACAGTCAGTCTCTCTTCCAGCATCCAAAACAACTCTTTTCTCAGCCTTTTCTCAGCTCAGCCTGCTGGAATCCTTAGAACCTTGAAGTGTTAAATGTCACCAGTGCTCAAATATGCAGTTATCTCTGGGAGAAAGCAGCTTTAACCTGTGTTACCCTAACGTTAAAAATTAAATTTATCCTGTTGCAAGTCGTTTTCTGCCTCTCAAAGCAGAGTACAGTGGCATCATCACTGCAGCACTGGAATATTTACCTGGCTCCCACTGAAAAGGTCTAGTCACAGGTTTCAGTGCAGCACTTCTGGGTGTATAAACTACAGAGCACTGAGCAGTTTTCAGCAATAACTTGAGCTTTTAGAAAATCTTGGGCCTTTCCATAAAAAAACTGCATCAAATCCTCCAAGTTTGGGGGAGCCTTGTGCACACGCGCTGGGCAAGAACCAAATTTCTGCGTTTTCAGGCGTAACAATTTAAGTGGTAAACTCTGGCTCTCGGGTTTGAAAAGTTGAACCCAGGGCTCTCAGAAGTGCTGTCTGATCTTTGAGGACTGTTGACAGCAGGATGAGAGTGGGTTTGGTTTTTTTTTCCCCCCAGAATGATTTTCCTGAGGAGCAAATCTCAGTGCGGTATTAGAAGGGTTAAGGGGCCATCTGCTGGCAGCTCCACCAAATTGTGGGATTGCAGCACGAGCTAATAAAATTTCAATTACAAATTAATTATGTACAGTGCATTTAATTATCCATGGATTCAAACTGTCCGTGGATAATTCAAATGGAGCCCTTTCACGGGGGGATATACAGTGCTACGGATCTGCCAACCATTTAAATTAGATGCCAGTGGATTCTGGGTGTCTGAGCCGCCTTTAAAAGAAGGAACAGCCAGGCCCAAACACAACTGGGTTGTATTAATGCCTGTTAACACCCAAAAAATCATGGAATGGTTTGGGTGGGAAGGGATCTTAAAGCTCATCCAGTGCCACCCCTTGCCATGGGCAGGGACACTTCCCACTATCCCAGGCTGGTCCAAACACCATCCAGCCTGGCCTGGGACACTTCCAGGGATCCAGGGGCGTCCACAGCTTCTCTGGGAAACAAATACATGCAGGCCATTTTCTACATTTAGCTCTTTGCCTCAAAACAGAAAACACGGGGAATTCTCTCTTTAAGAGCCAAAATTGAGGTTATTCACTGTATTGCCACTTAGTGGGGAAATAAAGGGGGCAAAGGAGATGAAAGCTGTCACAACGGTGAGCGTTCTTCTCTAAGAGTTAAGATGAAGGTATAATCTGATTTCACGCTTCAGGCTGCATTTGGGGGGGGGCTGCTCACCCCAGAAAACATCTCCAGGCCAAACAAGGAATATCTGCACCTCCCAGCCTGTGGTGACCCCACCAAAAGGACAACAAGGACACAAGCAGCGTTCAACCTCTGCCAACAGCTTCTGTAGCCTCTGTAACCTTTCCCCCACCCTTATTTCCCTCTCACGTCCCACTGCAGCATCAGGCACTGAAGGGGCTTTTTAGGGAGGTGGAAATGCAAGTGCAGATCCCTAGGACTGGCCTGCGTTTCCCACAGGTGTCCCAGCCCTTGAGCAGCAGGATACCCAGCAGAAACTCCCGCAGGGTCTGCACAGCTCAAGGAAAGCCACAAGTCACCCTCTCAAACATCTCCTGCGCTCTGCAGGCGCAGAGGGACGCGTGGAGGCTTCAGGACGTGCCAGCCACACCTCTGGAAATGGATAAATAGGGGATGGATGGGATAGCACCCGGCCTGAAAAGGCAGATATTTGTGCTGTACAGTTTGAATCTGTGGGAAACTTCCAGCTCGTGCTCCACGCGCTCCTGGAATCGGTGTTACCCCTCAAGCTGTACGTGCAGGAAAAGATTCCCGTAACTGCCAAGCCCTGCAGCAGCTCCTGCAAGATTTTCACATTATCTTTTCTGATACCTTGGGTTTGGGTTTTTTAACCTTCACTATTAGCACCAAATATTTGAGTTCCTGCTTTCCAACAAAGAAAAAGCTCAGGAAGGACATGGACCTGTTGGAGTGAGCCCAGAGGAGGCCACCAAGCTGATTCGAGGGATGGAGCACATCTCCTACAAGGAAAGGCTGAGAGAATTGGGATTGTTCAGCCCAAAAAGAGAAGCTTTGGGGTGACCTTAGAGCCCCTTCCAGTGCCTGAAAGAGCTACAAGATGGAGAGACACTATTTACAAGGGCCTGGAGGGACAGGGCACAGGGAATGGCTTCCCACTGCCAGAAGGCAGGGATGGATGGGATATTGGGAAGGAATTGTTCCCTGGGAGGGTGGGCAGGCCCTGGCACAGGGTGCCCAGAGCAGCTGTGGCTGCCCCTGGATCCCTGGCAGTGTCCAAGGCCAGGCTGGATGGGGCTTGGAGCAGCCTGGCACAGTGGAAGGTGTCCCTGCCCATGGCAGGGGGTGGGATGGGATGAGCTTGAAGGTCCCTTCCAACCCAAACCATTCCAGGATTCTACAATCCAACTGTTCTGGATTTGGAGGCATCACCTGACGTATTCTAGGACTGACCAGCTGCCATCCCTAAAAGTGCCACACGCTGAAGGTGGCATTGCTCCCACTTCACCCCATCACAGCAAACAAACTGAACAGCCCTCATTTCCTGTCCCCTTCCCCATCCCATCCCTCCCGTACAGACACACTCCCTCTTGGAAACGACGCTCCCACCTCCATTCTTCCTGCCTGGCTCTCAGTCACACGGGAGCTTGTGATCCACGCAGCCCACGGATTGTGGACGCTGCCTTCCTGGAAGCAGCGGTTTCAACCAGGGGGAATTAAAGGGACAAAAAAAAGGCAGGATAGAAGGATGCTGTGCCTCTCTCTCTCTCTCTCTCGTTACCGCTGACTCCTCGAGCCATCACTTTTGTTGCTGAGCAAACTCCGAGAGCCGCTGGAAAGTGATTAAAATTTGGCAGCAGAGTGTCTGAACCTCTGGAACGGCTCAACCTCTGGCGTTTCTATAGCAATGGGGAAGAGTGCAGGACGTGGAAAGAGCCTGTAGCATTGCTGCCATCCTGCTGTGAACCAGAGGTATCGTGCCTGTGACTCTGGAGCAGGAAAACCCATTTGTGGACACCCCCACACGCTCCCCCGTTCGAATTTAATTCTTGGGCTCACTGCAAATTAAATGCTGGGGTTTCAACCACAAGATTGATAAACTACTCTGCTTAGAGAGTAGTACCCTCCCCTCCCATGCACCAGCCATGTTCTGCCTGTCTCCCCGGTCCAGAAAACCAGGGTGGGATCCCAGCATCAGCCTAAAGCTGCTCTCGGACTGGGATTTTCCACTGAACACCAAATCCGGGCTTCCTTTTGCAGGAACGCTACTGAATTTGTGCTGAGAAATTAAAGATAAGCATAGCAGACAAAATGATCCAGCTTGGGGTGGGCTCTCAATGCTCAACTCTTAACTGGAAAGGGTTGGATTTGCAGAGGCAGTGCTATCCATGAGTGCTGAGCATTCCTGGAGATAAAAAAATAAGCCAGGCTAATTGAGCTGCTGAAATCTGGGTTCAAAAGCACAGTGCCAGGCTCCCAGGTATGAAACTGCAGCCGTTTTAATCAACTCCTGGCCTTTTCTCCCCCGTTTTCTCCTAGGTGGGCAAGGAATTGCAGCCTTCAGTCGTGTGGATCGGAGGCACAGAGAGATTATATTCCAAAGGGGCACCGAAGGGAGAAGAAGAGGTGAGTTGCTCTTTATTTCAGTGCAGATAATTCCTCCTGTTGCACAACATCCCACACAAAGGAACGAGTGTATTCTCCTCAGCTGAGCACATACCACTATGGCCAGACCTGCCAAAGCTTGCTTGATAATAGCTTGTCTCACTAACATTTTTTCTTTTTTTTTTTTTAGCTTTTAAGAGAGTCTTGTGACTTCTTAAGAGCCCCCAAGAGGTCACATTTCTCTCTTCCACCTATCCTTGCTTTATTTAAAAATAGTCCAGTCACTGCTCATCAGTGCACTGGAAAGTAAAAGGGAATAATGGAGAATTTCAAAATATGAGGCAAGAAGCTACAAGTTGAGATGAGCTTAAGTTGTTCAGCTCTATTAATTTGAGAAATTGGATGGAGCCAAAGTGAACAATAAAGTAACAAGGATAAATTTCCACTGCAAAAACAAAGAGCCTGCATTAAATAGTTACAATTACAGATTATTTTCTTTGGGCTCCCAGGGGTCCTAACACCACTGCTTCCATTCCTCCCTCTCCTGTGGAGCTTCCCCACTGGAAAGAAAATTAAAACACTGCCCAATAGTCACAGCAACAAAACCACAGCAGGGAGCAACTCACCCCAATTCCTGTTGCCTGCAACATGTTTTTGCTTTTAGAGCTTTATGTGACAAATTAAACCTTTTTGCTTAGGTTGGCTGCGGGGTGGTCACAAGCCTGCATTTTGGAAAGGCAACACGAGGCAAACCCAGCCTTGGATGGGGCTGTTCCTTCTGCAAGGGCTGGGTGAGGTGGTGGGTGTGCAGTGATCGATGGTCCCCACAACGAGAGGGAACCTTTCTCTTGGGCTCAAACCTTGGCAGGAAGTGCAGACGGGGATTAAAATTAAGACTGGGGGCCAAAAATGGCCTGGACTACTCATGATCTTTGTTTGCTTGGCCATCAGTGGGGAAGCATTTCTCATCCTGCCCGCTTCAGAATCCAAGGCATCACCTCTGCCCCTTTTACCCCATCCCAAGACCTGCAGGCATTTAACAGGAGGTCTCTTCCCTGGGTGGGAGCCTCTTGGCTCCAGGCTTGGCATCCCACACGTCCCAAATCGTTCACAGCACCACCAACGTTTGGAGGAGAGAGCATGAAACTGGAGGGACAAGCAGTGGCAGTCTGGGGAACCTTCCTTAGGAGTGCTGGAATTTTGGAGAGTCATGGAGTGGTTTGGGTTGGAAGGGACCTTAAAAGTTACCTTGTCCCAACCCCATAGCCAGGGACAGCTTCCACTAAGACCAGGCTGCTCCCAAGATGAGCTAAGCTCAGCCTTCAGAAGCCAAAGCGAGTTATCAGTCACTGTGCTCATCCCAGGGTGACATTCCTGCCACCAGGACCGAGGGATAGCTCATCCAGGAGCAAAATTAGGAGCTGGCTGTGTCACCCCGGCCAGCAGCAGGCCCGTGCCCCAAAGGGGCCCTCAGCCCTGGGGCTAAGACACGCTCAGCTCGTTATCTTGACACTTGGAAAAATGCGTAGCATGACTATGAGAAGAGAAGGAATGATCCACCAGATGCGTTGTGTTAAGACAGGTTTACTTAGGAAAAAAAATATGCTACTCTACCCCAAAACTTGTGGGAAAGCTTATTGATTAACGGTAATGACACCACAGCAATCTGATTGGGCCTCTCCAGCCAATATTCACTTGAACATTATCAAATGTAACCCTCCAATAACAGCTGTTGCTCAATGCTCATCTGTTCTGTGAGTAGTAGTTAAATACGTGTTACAAAGTCAAGTAGTAAATTATTGCAAAGACATGAACCCTGAGCTCCCAAAACCTTTGTTCTNTGCTCATCTGTTCTGTGAGTAGTAGTTAAATACGTGTTACAAAGTCAAGTAGTAAATTATTGCAAAGACATGAACCCTGAGCTCCCAAAACCTTTGTTCTCAGAGCCTCAGCAAGTTAGAAGACACAGCAAAAAACAGGAAGTGTGTTTTTCACACTTAGAAGTCAGAAAATCATAACCTCCAAGAGCTGCGAGGATTCCAAACTAGGTTACAATCTTCTACCTGCTGAGGTTCATCAGGTGTGCAGGTCCCTGCAATATTTCTCCTTGAGCTGGAAATAAGGATTTCCTTCTTTAAACGAGCTGTTTCCTTCCTGCCTTTGAATAACTCGACCACTAAATTCAGTAGTGAAAGGCACTGGCACAAAAACAGAAGCAGAAATCAAGCGTTTACCTGATTCTGAGGAGGCAGAATCTTCCCACTCCTGTTGCTATCTCATCTGCTCGTACCAAATAACAACGAGGCCGCTCAAAAACCCCCCAAAACCCTGCTGCGGGCAGCAGGTACAGCTCCAGCTCATTAACTCGGAGCTGTCAGCATCCTTAACAACTCTTTCCTCCTCTCCCTCCCCACGTGCTGCAGATGAACGCCAGACGCCTGGCGAGGCTCCTGCCCCAGTTCCTGCGGGCTCTGAAACCCAAGGACAGGGTGCTGCTCGTGGGCACCACCGCCAGGCCCTTCGACGCCAACCTGGGACCTTTCTGCAAAGTTTACCAGAAGATCATCCTCGTTCCTAAGCCCGACTACCTCACAAGATGTGGCAAGTATTTCACGTCGCCCTCGTGGTTATTCCTGCTGCTTAAATTCCACGTTTATCGGCCGGTTACCCTCGGAACTGACCTTCACCTCGAGCCGTGCCCCTGGCGCACCTCAAGTCCTGAAAATTTAGGTTAAATCAATACAGGCTACCCCAAAGATCAAATAATAGAAGTGGAAGTAGAGTTTAAAATACTTTCCAGCAGCGACTCACATTTTTTCCATGAGTTCAGCGTGCACCAAGCTCAGCCTGAGCTGGTTTTCCCCCCTGTACGAAGCACAAGATCCTGTTTCAGCACACATTTTCTATTTTAAGCTTTCTATTCTTTTTTAAACACGGGGATTCTGAATTTCTGGTTCCAGCTTGCAATTCTGAATTCCCAGTCTCCATCCTCTAAACAGCACAGCTTCTGGGCCTCTCCAAAACCAAACCAAGTCTGGAGGACTGGATGTTCTCACTGCCAAATTCCACATTTTGCGCTTATGGATCACAAGAGAAAATTGTCTAGGCATCCAAGGTTTTGCACGTCTGTTCTATCAAATGTTTACAGTGACAGACAGCTCCCAAATTCTGAAAAAAACATTGAATAGTCCATGTACTGAGACTCAAAAGCTTGTAAGGAAAACAGTGGGGTTTTTTCTAGCCATGGAAATTGGTCTAATAGGACAAACTTCCAATGTTTTGAGATTTTAAGCATCCTGAAGTCTGCAATAAACAGCAATAAAAGAAAACGCATTTGGCTCAGGGACCTTGCCACACAGGCACTCTCTGCTCTGTCCACTCTGTCACTTTGTTACAAAAACTCTTACAAACACACTGTGCAGTCCCATTTCATCCTGCATCCCTCAGAGGCAGCCAAGGCACCGAGGTGATGCACGTTTGGGCGAGCCCAAGACAGATTTTGGCTGCCTAGCACATTGTAAATCTCTCCCACGTTCCAGAACTTTCCTGGTGTGGATGGGAAATGGTCACCAAGCGAGGGGAACATGTGTTTCATGTTAGGTTACAGCTCTGATAAATTGCTGAGAGATAAGGGGACATGAGTAAAGCCCAGAGAAAGGAGGTGACAGCAGCTGAATTTAGCTGTGCTCACTTCTGAGGGTTGAACTGGCAGCATTCTGGGAGTCTCACCACTAACATGGAGTCCAAAAAAAAGGGCCAGCTGAAGGGATTTCAACTGCACACTTAAGAATGCCCCAAAAAGTTAACTCGTGGCTTTTTAAAGCAGATTAAACCTGTAGCTTTAATTCTTTGATGCTGCCCCATTTAAGACAGTGCCTGGCTTGTTCTTCAGCTCCCACCTTCCCTGAAGATCTGTGGAAATAGGATCTTCACCTCCCAATCCTGGCAGTTTTCAGTGCCTGACACCCCGTCTGAGAAGGGAACAAACTTGTTTTGACAGGAAAATAATGACATAACAAATACTTGCAAGCCGCAGTGCACAGCTACCTGTCTGCTGCAGCCCTCCCTCTGGTTACAGACCAGAGTATTCCAATCTGTGCTCAGTGGGAACAGTAAATATACAATGGAAATCATTAAACTGGAAGATTCACAGTCCCATCCTGATTTCTTGCCATTAATCACCCAGCAAGGCAGCGCCTTGTGTTACACACCTGCACCAGGAGCTGCAGCACACAATATATTACGGTGCTCGCTCTTGTGTGCATCAACTCCTCTTTTATGAATTAGTGATTCAGCCAATATTTATCGAGCACGAGGGCGATTCAAGTGGGAGACCACAATTTGCTCGAGTGAAAAATGCAGCGCGGAGCTGCCAATAGTTATGGGCTCGAGTCCGTGCTATCGACGTCGCAGCCCGAGGAAGAACAAGGCAGCTTTTCCAGCAGCATCAACCTCTCCCCAGCATCTTCATGCTAAATCTGAGCATTCAAGCACGCCAGACTCAAACACGTCTCGTTCAAGAAACTTTTTAACCTCTTATCTGTAATCCTCCTATTTTTTTTCCCCAATAATGCTTTAAAGCAAAGCCTGAGGAGACAGCATCAAAGTCTTCCTGAATTTCTCTGAAACAGATCCTTACTTAACATGAAATAAACCAAAAGATTGGTATTATTCCTATTTTTTTCGAAAGCAAAACCTCAGCCAACTTCACTTCACAACCCCAAAGAAAACAATCAGGTCACACAGGTTCACAGCTAAAAGATACAACCAGATTTACTTTTCAAGTAACAAGCAAAACCCTCATCCCAGAAAATTTGCACCTTGCAACACATGCCTGCATGGCTGGAAAAGCCTTTGGGACGTGGAGTCCCCACAGCAGCCCTCAGCTCAGCAGGAATAAGCTGAGGGTCACAGAAATAAAAGCAGGCTGTTGGTAAAGGTACCTAACTCTGCACATCCAGATGGGAACACTGGACACGTTCTGCATGTACACACCAAGTTTCTTTCCATTTTCACACACACATCCACCCCACTTTATGTGCCCTTAATGACTTGCTGGGAAGTACTGACTGGTAGCCAAAAATGATCAGTAAGGGTTTAAAAACCTAAAGGCCCCAGTGCTGCGAAGCTGAAGGTGAAAGAAAGCACACCAAAACAAATTTGAATCTTGGCTTGCTTGATCAATAGTCCTTATTTTCTTGTTCCAGTTTCAAAATTAGTAATAATAATAATAATAATAATAATAATAATAATAAAGTATCTTCCTCCTGTGCTTCCCTTGAATCCCTGTCTTTGGCACTGTCTCTCTGCCGCGTGCTGCCGCCCAGCGCTATGGAAGCACTGCATCCTGCAGCGCGGCGGAGCCCTCACCAAGCTGGTGAACCTCAACTGCCTGGCCCACGTGTCGGATGGCTTCACCCAGGGACACATCGTGGACGTGGTGCAGACCGTCCTGAGCGAGCTGAGGGTGCTGCAGATGTCCAGGAAGCCACTGAGGACTGCTGAGTTTGTAGCTTCTCTGGCCAGACACGACCCGGTGTACAAAGAGGAGGAAGAAACGTTCCAGGTGACTTCCAGAGCTCTGTTGTCTTTTATCATTCCCTGCCACATCTGATGTAGGGACCCGCTCATTGTGTTGGTACCTCACTATTTGAATGATGATTTAGGGCTCAACAGCACCAAAACCCATCTCTCCCATCTGGAGATGTGCCAAACCGGTTGTTATTTTGGCAACACAGCTGGCAGAGTGCTTTGGTGAACCTGCTGCTGCTCACGTTGAGCAGAGCGGCCTCCACATGCATGGATAAAACACCCAGGGGCCATCAATTCCATGCATTTGTCCTTTTCCTTCCAGAGGTGTTCAGCAAGCCTGGATATGTCACCTTGAGAAGGCAAAAACCTGGGCATTCAATGTCCACACAGGGATCAAGATCTAAGCCCTTCTCTTAAATCATTTCAAACAAGAATTTCCTTAGAAGTTTTTCATTTCAGGCTTTAAGATAAATGAGTTTCTGCCTCAAGCTCCATCCCTCTTCTCTCCCTGCCTTCAGGGCTATAAAATCCTGAGGGCAGAACTGAGAGCATTTGAGGTGTGTTTTATTCACTGGCACAGGGTGCCCAGAGAAGCTGTGGCTGCCCCTGGATCTCTGGCAGTGCCCAAGGCCAGGCTGGACGGGGCTTGGAGCAGCCTGGGATAGTGGAAGGTGTCCCTGCCCATGGCAGGGGGGGGGATGGGATGAGCTTTAAGGTCCCTCCCAACCCAAACCAGTCTGTGGTTCTGTGATTCTACATGTGCCTCAAATATCCATGGATCACCTTTGAGCCTAACAAATGCTACAAAAATCCTGGGCAGAGAGCCCCTGCTGTGCCCCAAGGAGCTGCAGGCAGCCCACACCAGGGGCTCCAAATGAGATACGACCTCTACACTGCTCCAGGGGACCCCAAAAGAGCTTTCTCCATCCCATCCCCCCCACAACTTCTACTGCTTGTGAACCCTCCACGTCTCCTGGCTGAAAGGTCTCCTTGTCGTCCTGCTCCTTGAATCCCCCAGCACCTCCCATCACAACCAGGATGCAGATTCTCACAGCTCTCTCCAAGGCTTCTTCCACTGCTGACATAATGATAGTGGCTTATTTCTCCCAGCCCTGCTGAGTACTTCCCAATTTCCATTTAGAGCCATTTGGCTCGCTCAACACAGGCAGCATTTGTGATATTTGGCAAATTACTCTTTTTTTTCCCCCTCATGCTTCCTCGCTAAACCAGTATCTCTCCTCAGGGAAAGGCTAAATGTTCAGTGTTACGGCGAAGGGAAAAAAAATACTCCATCATTCCCAGCTCCAAGTAGTAATCCATTTGTACCCTGAAACATGAGAGCGAGTATTTAGTGTGAGTTTAGCTCGAAAATATTATCCCAGTCACTATAAACGTGCCTGTTTTGTACAGCACCAAGCGCCCAGGCTTCATTTGGAACACAGCTCAAATGATCCTGTCCTCAGCATCCCATGGCAATCATCGCTCCTTGCGTTAATTACAGCCCTTAAGAAAGTATTTCCTTTGATCTGCTGGAGTTTTGTTTCCCCTTAAATGTCACGGAGCCTTGCTGCAGCACCTGTAACACGGCACAGGGGAAGAGGATTGGCAAAATGGCCTCGTGCATTAATTAATGCCAGTAATCCCCATCTCTCCTCACACAGAAGCCCCTCTTCCCAAGCTTCTAATCACTGCCATTTCTGGACCTTTCCCCTCGCTTTGCTTTGTCCCTTGTGGAAGTGGGGCAGCTAAAACACTGCACTCAAAGGGAAGATTAGCCCTGTGATGATGAATCTTTGATTTTTCTTCCCTGCAAGCATGAATCTCCCGGTCTGACATTTATATTCTGCCAGTGTTCCAAAATGAATATAAATAATGCAAAATTTGTGACAACGTGATTTCTCCGTTCCATTTACTCAAATTTCTGCCCCAATTACACATCCACATTTTTTGAAATTATAAATTAGTGCACCAGGGTGGCAGATACAAATCCTTACACAGAAAGGACTGCTAGAGAGGCAAAGCCAGATAACCACACTACTTCTGCCTGGTAGTGACTGGACCAAAATCATGGAATGGTTTGGCTCGGAAGGGACCTTAAAACTCATCTTGTTCCACCCCATTCCACAGGCAGGGACACCTTCCACTATCCCAGGTTGCTCCAAGCCCCGTCCAGCCTGGCCTTGGACACTTCCAGGGACAGGGCAGCCACAAAAATACATAGGAAAACCCATTCCAAAGCCTGTGTACGTCATTCCTCCTACAAGCAAACATTTTAACTCTGATCAGTCACTGCTGCCAGTAACTCCCATCCCCAGTTCAGATGCTGGTGATAAAAGGACTTTTATTTTAGCCATGTCTGAGGAGCTGACTTCATTCATCTCACGGAACAGTTACACCACTTAAAGAGGCAAAAAGTTACCGTTGTGCATTGAAATATTTGCACAAAGAATTGGGAAGAGAACAGGAAGAGACATCCCAAGTCTCTTGGCTTCTCCTGCCAAATGCCTCGGAGTCCTTTGCCAGTGACCCAGAGCTGGGAGGGAGATGATCACCCCATCAGATAGCTCTTTCCACCCCACCAAGCTCCCAGAAAGCTCTGGGCAAGGTTTTCTCACTCTCCCCACCTCCCACTTAGGGTCTGGAGGGTGTTACACCCAGGACACAAAACTGGAGGGGAAATAAAATCTCTGCGGCCTCGTGGAGTCTCACCCGGGGCCAGACACATCACCGGGTTCTCGTGGCTTCCCCCAGCTACTGCCAGGGGAAGGCAATTCCTGCTGGAGCCCAAACCCACCATCACCACCCCATCCCTCTCATGGGAAGGGCCACAAGCAGCAACACACCCTGTCCCAGCTCTGTCGTTCTCCCAAAACCAGGAATAGTTTGGCCTGGGACTAAGGTAGCAAAATTCAGCTGCACTGAGAGCCCAGGGGTTCCTGCCCACCACCACCCATGCCCTGCCTAGATGTGGGCACGCAGGAGGCTGGAGGATGTTTTTATCAGTGGGGACAGGGTTTCTGGAGGAGAGGTGCCCAGCTACTTCAGATCATTAGAGCAGAACTGCAGTGTCCAGCAGCCTGCTGGCTGTTTGACCCCTGTCAGGCACCTGCTGAGAATATTCATCCATCATCAGCCCTTCCTGGACCCCAGAAGAAGCTCTTGAAAAGCTGACACCAAGAAGGACAACCTGGGGCCAGGAGAGGAACATGCTGAGTTTTTCTTCCCTATACCCTTCCAATACCTCTTCTCCCAGCTTCTCTTCCTCTAACACACACCGGGCAACCGGACAAAGCAAATGCCTATGGGATGCCTGACTGGGCTCAAGCTGGAGGCAGTATTTGGGATAGATCAGATGGAAAAGAAAGACTTTGCAGGGTGCCATGCTGGGAGGGAGGCTGACGATGACATGGGCAGAGGAGGCAGAGATGTGGCATTAAACAGCAGCCAGTGGTCAAGAAGGAAGGCATTTTATCACTCATGGTCAATGCCTGGTGGCATTTTAATCTCTGGTTTAGGCAGGACTTTGTTGAGAAAGGCTCTTGTACGTACAGAGAAGGAGTAATTCCTACCCAGTGCTGACTTTAAAGCCTCCCCTTCTCCTTCACTTCACATTATTCTCACACAGCCCAGGAGCTGGGCAAGTCTGCAGAGCAACCCCACCAAAATCATTCACGAGCCACAGGCCTGTGAACAGGCATCTCAAAGCAATAAACAGGTTCTTAATGTTCGGGGTTTGTTTTGCTTCCTAAGCTCCCTCACTGAAATCAAAACTGTCTGGATCGATTTGCGGAGGCACGAGAAGGGGATGATTTGTCTGTTGCCAAGCCTGGAGCAGAGGGAGCTCTGACAAGAGCTATATTCTCTGGAAATAGGCTTGATCGTGGAAATTTAACATTTCCATAACTATAGCAACACAAATGGCCCAGCTAAGTATTGCTGTTAATGAGACTCAGCTCGATCAATCGCTGCACTTCTTGGTGTAATGATGTTCTCAAGAGATCTGAGGGTTTCATTTTGGCTTCCCCACCAGCCAGCTTGGATTTTAAGAGGTTTGGGTTTTTTAAGGAACGCTCCATTATAGCAGTAAAATGTTTAAGTGGTCTGTCTTGCCTTTTTTTCAAAGTTCTTTAATTTTATTAAACCATACGAATGCTTTTTGATTCTCCAGGCCTGGTATGCCAAGACCCCTTTGGGGAGAGCGTGGAGCACAGCACTGGCAGCAAAGCAAGCAGAAAAAGAGAAAGGAAGGAAAGGAAAAGGGAAAAAGTAACTTCCTCCAAGCATTTTTCACCTGGCCATACCAGTCACAGCTCTGCTTCACCGGGAAGGCACGGCAGATTAATGCTCCTCAAGTTATAGGTACTCCAGGGAAGAGAATTCCTCTCTGAATGGATTTTTAGAAGTTAAAAGGAAAAAAAAAAATCAGATGAGACGTAACATGTAGCTCTCAGAGGATAAAGAGTTAACGACCACTGACTTGCTCAAGCATTATTTATTCTAAGAGATTTTAGGGGGCAGAAGGGTTCATTACTCAGGCCTGTAACATGCCATCAACTTTTAGGCCATACTCATTTATTTCGGCAAGTAACTCCTTAAAAATTGATGTCACTTTAATGCCTTTCATTACTTTAATATCCTATATGCTTTATAAAACTAACTGCTTTATATATCTGTGGGTCTAAAGCGTTACAGTCCTCAATAAAACTATTACAGCTATAAAGACTGCTTTTTAATTGGGATGGATTAGGAGGCACTTCGTGCAATCCACCACAAGCTGGGTATTTACACAGCTGCACGAGGAACAGCACTTGCACCTTTTGAGGCCTTAGCATGGACAAATTCATATATGTGGGTGTCAGCAGAGAAAAGCAAAGCAGCCAGGAGCTAATTTTGGTGGTGAACACCGAAATCTGTTTTTAATCTGTTTTGCCGTAGAAAAGAATGCCTTGTTTACACAAATAGCAGTGCACTCGTTGCTTAATGCACCTTGTTTGCTCACAAGTCAGCAATTTGGGGGGGCAAAGGATTTATAAACAGTGCTTAGAACACCCTAAAGCTTTGGGACATCCTACAGGACACTGATGGAGCCAGCACCACCTTCGTGCCAGGCACAGGATCGCATTCCCCATGGTCTTCTCCAAATAAGAGCCACAAACACCTGGTTTTCCCTCAGATCACAGAATTCCTGTGCGGACTTGACAACAGGTAGTTGGAAATACCTGGAAACACGAGGCCCACCATCCCCAGGGAGCTGAGGGACCTCTCTGTGTCTGCATCAACAGGTTGGGAGATACAAGTTGGGCACCACTGCTGTAGGAAGCTGCTGGGAAGGGGATGGTATTGAGCCCCTCCTGCTCCTAAGAGGAAACCAAATGGAAAAAGACACTCCTGGGAACAGGAATGCCTGAGAAAAAAAGGCCCGGGAGGATTCCTGGACGTAACTAACTGCACAGAAAATTATTCAAGCAGCCACATCACTGTGCACAGTGGAGAGAACTGGATGGGTCTGGTTAATAAAGGGAATTTTCTCCCCATGGGCTATTGCAGCACATAGGATAGAGCCACCCCAGTCTGGGATTTTTGTGGTCCTTTCTGGCTGTATTTTGCTGTCTGGTACAAGGCTCCCCATTGTTTCACCCTTCCAACCTCGAGGCTGCACCTCCAGCCCCGCCAAGGAGATCCAAGGGGGGTAAGAGAGGAAACTGTTACATCTCCCCTGTTCGACCCCTCAGGACATTTCTGAGGGACACCAGGCCTTCCCCCAGCTCTCCCAGCAGTAATCCAGCTGCTGGAATCTCCACATGACCCACACAAGAGACCCCACGAGCTGCCAGCCCCCCGGGTTCAATCCATTGCAACAGCGCAGCAACAAACATCGGCTTTCCTTCCCTTATTCTTTGGAGCAGGCTGCCGGCTCCCCAAATTTGGCAGCACGCCCCAGTTTTACCAAACAAGGTGCTTTTAACTTCATCCCTGGGGAGGAAAGCCAGGCTCTCCACAGAGGTGCCAGGGTTTGTGTTTAAAACCCCTCATCTCCGCTCTCATCCGCAGGGAAACTAATTTGGATAATTCTGCCCTCAATCTTGCCGACAGTGGAACCCTCCTCTCCACAACAGGTTTGACAGCACAGCGTGATGTGATGAAAGGACCACATTTCGGGAGGATGTAAGCAAGCCCATTAACTCATATTTCAGCAGCTTCAGTGCAATCTCAATAGCAAAGTAAAAGCAGCTGAGTGGCAACATCCATCTCCCGGGCACAACGCCGCACAGGGAGGATGAGGAACCTTTCACCTTTTTTTCCCCATGAACTGGTGAATAGTGGGGAAAACCTGCAGGTTTTCCCCACTATTCACCAGTTCATGGGGAAAAAAACACTGGGGAGTTTATCCTTTAGGTGCAGCTTGCACTGGTGGCTGCACGCATTTCTTTCTTTCTGTGGGGATGTAGAAGCCACAGCTGGTTTAACTACAAACAGCACCGTGGGTGCAGGAGGTGACAAAATGGTGGTGAAATGTCCGAGGCCATGTTGGACAGGGCCTGGAACAACCTGGGAGAGTGGAAGGTGTCCCCGCCCACAGCACAGGGTGGAACAGGATGAGCTTTAAGGTCCCTTCCAACCCAAACCATCCCATAAAGCAGAAAAGCTCTGCCCTGTGTGGCTGCCAAGCCCTTGCTCTCCTCAGGAGAGGCCTCTCATGGGGATGGGGAGGGAAGAACGAGGAGCAATTTTAACGCTGTTTATAATTATTATTAGAGTGCAGCTACTTGAAAAATGAATGAAGCAGCTGCATCAAGCAGAGCCAACACAAAGAGCAATTTCAGTGTCTGAGTTACTCAGTGAAGTGGCCCTGGCTGGATCTCCCAACACCCTTCCCACTGGGAGGCTCTCCCAGGAACACCTCTAGAGATGCTCCTCCAACACCTCCACCCGGAGGTCTTTCACGGAAAGAGATAAGAAGGTTGTGGCTTTGCTAAGCCCAGCACAACCGCGCTCTGCTTTCCAGCCCCAGCATTCCCACGGTCCCATGGAGGAGGAAACTCCTGCCTCCTCCACCCAGCCAAAGGTGAGCTTTGAGGGACAGCAAAGAGGGGCGGCCAGGCTGCTTTGCCTCCTGGTTTGGAGGTGGGAGCGCTCCAGCAGCAGCAAAGTTGAGAGAAGAAGCTGTCATGCTCATTTATATATGTAAGTGATCTAGAGAATTATCAGCTAAATTATTTAAATGTCCCATTACTATTAAATTACTGGGCATTCATGGTAAGAACAGTCATAATACAGTAACTAATTTGGTATTAATGTGAATGTCAGCGTTTCATTGCAGTTATTTTGTACTTCATCATCAGATAATTTACCAATAAATTAATTGGCTTAATTGCTTCCTGCAAACCCAGGAGAACTACATATGACATGACTTTTATAAAAGTCTTCATGCTCACTCCCCCATCTTCCTGTTTTAACCACACCAAGCAGGGACCCCTCCTTTGGAACACCTGGAAGAGGGAGCAGAAGAAATAAAATCCTGGCATTTCCCTGCCCTGTGGATCTTAATGTGCTTTAAATACAGCCCCCGAGGCCATGCATGGAGCAGGACAGAACACAGGGAATGGCTTCCCACTGCCAGAGGGCAGGGATGGATGGGATATTGGGCAGGAATTGTTCCCTGTGAGGGTGGGGAGGCCCTGGCACAGGGTGCCCAGAGAAGCTGTGGCTGCCCCTGGATCCCTGGCAGTGCCCAAGGCCAGGCTGGACAGGGCTTGGAGCCACCTGGGATAGTGGAAGGTGTCCCTGCCTGTGGCAGGGGGTTGGAAATAGATGAGCATGAGCTGTTCTGCCTCCTCACCTGTACCAGGCCAGAGATGGGATTACTGGGACTGCTCCAGCACCGGGGTTTTCACCAGCAGCACTAAAACTCTCTGGCAACCACGCTGAGCTCTCCCAGAGCTCTTTTCCCCAAGAGCTTAGGAAAAGTTTTCTGCTGTTTTTTCTTCTCCCTCGAGAGCACAGTGGGGACAGACAGCTCTTTCCTCCCGTTTCTTGCTTTAAATGTTTTTAAATAACTGAACGGGGCTCTTGTGCAGAGCGCTGGGAACAGACTGCAGCAGGCTCAATGCTCCTGCACCACCCACCAGGGAAGGGATCAAAGCCACTGCAAAACGCCAGATCTTTATTGACGCTGGTTCTCCCTGCTCCTGTCATTCCCTGCAGGGTGCCAGGCTGGCACAGGGACCAAGCTCCAGGTGGGAACACCCCAAGGGAATCCATCCCACCCTCACCAACTCCCAGCCACGCAGCACCTGTGGCAGCCCGTTATTGAAGTTGCCATCCGAATTGAAAAAAAAAAAAAACAAGCCGACGTTTTCTCAGCAAAACCCCCCAAATCCGGTAACACAAAGTGAAGCTGACTGTTCTATTAACTCCCATCCTGCATCAGCAATTTTCTAAAGTGTGGAAACATTATAATTGACTTTTCTGCTAGTAGCAAAATGTCATTTTTCCTTAATACTCCCCAAGTCAGTAACGCATTTCAAAAGCCTCCGATGCCACTACCACAACAGGACTTACAAATTAGCACATTTTTAGCTTTTCATTAAACACAATACCAAAAAAAAAAAAAGAAGGAAAAAAAAAAAGAAAGGGAAAAGTCTTCTCGTATTAGGGTTTCTCTCCTCATTATTGAAAGTACTGCGACTTTGGAACTTCTCGCAGCAAATTATAATGCACTCAGCCTGGGGCCATTGTAAATCAGGGCTTCAAAAAAGGTGTCATGTAGTCGGGCCCTCTTCAAGCACTGAAAATATCGGAGTCTATTTGAAAACGCCTTCTGTAGTCTCTCACTAGCCTTGCAAATCAGCGCAGCACTGGGTAGAGCTTCCTTTTATTTTTTTTTTTTTTCTGCCTCGTGGCATCAAGCCATTTCTATTCCGACCAGAAAAAGAGGATTATTTCGTGCTGGGATTTCGAATTAAAAAAATAAAAAAAAAATACCCTACACCTAAGATAACAAGCTGCATAAAATCCCCAAATCGTTCGGGGCTCTTGTTAGGGTTTGGACAGTGCCTGTAGGGATGTTCCCCACAAGGAGAGGGAGTTTTTTTCTCCTTCCCTCCTGGGATGCTCCCAGCCAGTGACGGCTTTCAAGGACCACCACTACAACCCGGTACGACCAAAGGCACGGTGCCCACATGGCTCTGGATAATTCCCAAGCTCCAGGACACCGTGGAGGTGGGGCCGGTTTTTTTTGCTGAGCAAACCAGCACCAGCCCCTTTTCGGCTGCCACTGCCTCCTGCAAAAGCAAGGAGAGGGTCACATCCCATCCCGAACCCGGTGCCACCCTGGGGCAGGGCACTGCCCGGCTCTGCTCCCACCTGCCCGGCAGCCAAAGGATGGAAGTGCCAACTCCGCGCCATTCCCAACTTCCCTTTGGAAAATTACTTACCCCATCCCTAAACTCCTCTGCACGTCTCCGGACAAAACCACGCAGCTTCCTACAGGTTGGATTCTCCTCTGCTGACAAGTTTGGGTTTTTTTCTGATGCTTCAAGTTGCTCCAATTAGCAAGAAAACTATCATTAAGGACGCCGCTACGTGCACGCAGAAGCGAAAGGAGAGAGGAAGCCCAAAACAAGGCTGTTCCTTTCCCCGGAGGGCAGCTCCAAACCAGCATTTCCCGACGCCCTTTTTCCAGCTTCCTTGCTTTAGGATTTACCTTGCTTCAGTGTTTTCCCAACCGGGAAAAGGCAGCCAGGATGAAGGCAAACACGGGAAGGGGTGAAGGGCAAGAGCAAGGGCACAAAACGAGCACCAGCAAACAGGGAACGGGACAGAGGAGAGCCTGGGGAAGAGAGCCAGGTGCCAGCAACATGGAAAAACAAACTCGAGGAACTCACCTTCTTCATCCCTGAAGGGCCACAGCTCCCACACGGGTACAGCTGGCCTGGGGTCAGCAGGAAGGAAAAGGATTCCCAGCGCTGCTTCGGCCACCGGGAGCCACCTCAGCTCACAAAAATGCAGGAATTCTGAGTCCAAGGGTTTTATCCGCCCGGTGGATCGCGTGAAAATGTGAGACCCCGAAAATCACCAGGAGGAACTCCTCGGCCGCCGATTCCCACCCCAGGAACTCCATTGTTTGTCCCGGCTCTCGGGATTGTGGTGAGGAGAAGCCGCCGCGCCCGCCCGCCAGCGGAGGGGGATTTTGGGCTTTCTGAGCCAAAATAACTCAAGATCGAACTCCATGAAGGAGAAAAAAAAACATATAGAGGGGAAAGAGAATGGGGTGAAATGAGGGGAGGAAAAAATGCCAAGAAAGACGACTTGGACAGCGGGGAAAATCAGCGGCCTGGACAGGGCGTGGTGGGCCCTGAGGCCCAGTGAAAGCTTGTGGAGAGATCAAGGCCTGGGTGCAATCCCGTCCTCTCCTAAGGAATAATTGGGAATACGGTGAATAGGCTGGGAGATCAGCAGGAGATGGGAATCGCGCAAACGACCCATTAGCACCGCTCAGCACCGAATCTGCGAAGTTACACCCGTAATTACTCTTAATTACTCACACGGCTCCAACCCAAAAGCCTCTCAAAGGAGGGAGGGGGGTGATGGGCGGGGAAAGAGGCTAAAATGCATCAGGGCCGCCTGAAATTTGGGGGTTTGGTGTAGTTTCCAACTCTGAGCTGGTGTGGGGGTGGCCCCCACGCCCACCCCCGTGGGGAGCAGCCCCTCCTCTCCCATCAGGGTGGGTTGGGGGGGGTCCCTGGTGTCACACACGGTCCCCGACCTGCCCAGTCCTCGCAGGGTCTTTTCTGACCCACCCAGAACCCTAAAGCAGGGTCCTGCCCTGAGCCACCATTCCGTTTTATATTTACAAACCCATCCCTGCTCCTTCAAGTTCTCCCCCAGTCTCCTGGGATGTCCCCCTGCCCTGCTGGTGGCACCGCATTTCACCCGTCAGGGACATCCCAAAGTCCTGGCCCCCGTCGCTCCTCCGCACCCAGCGTGGGGTTCAGCTCGGGGAGGGCAGGGGAATGGCANTCTCCCCCAGTCTCCTGGGATGTCCCCCTGCCCTGCTGGTGGCACCGCATTTCGCCCGTCAGGGACATCCCAAAGTCCTGGCCCCCCTCGCTCCTCCGCACCCAGCTCCGCACCCAGCGTGGGGTTCAGCTCGGGGAGGGCAGGGGAATGGCAGTGGGGACAATGCTGGGTGACGGATGCTCCCAGAACCGGCCGCTCTTCCCACCCCACAACAACCCTGTAATTTGCGGCCCCTGCCCCACAGGTGATGGGAAGAGGGGGCAGGAATGGGGGCAGGCGAACCAGGTGGTTCCCCCCTGCGAGCGCAGCTGCTCCGAGGAGAGGTGGGAGCCGTAATGAACGGGGCCGAGGCCTCCCTAATTAACGCTGACAGGCCGGGTTCTGATGTGTCCAGTGGGAAGGGATAAATCAATCCCCCAGAAAGGGGTGTGGGCAACCAGGGAGAGCTGGGTTTGTTCTTCTGCATCCCAGAGGGCAGGCAATTATCTCCATAACTTTCTGGTTAGGGAGTTGTGCTTAGGAAATGCATCCTCCAATCCATAAATAACCTCCACAAGTACCTGGCACTTTCAGGTGTCGAAAGCTAATTGTGCTCAGGAGCAAAACAGCTCGGGATGACATGAAACTGCGTCAAGGGCTTGTTGGAGCTCGTGGTGCCATCCAGCGCCTCTGTTTCTACCTCCCATGGCGATGACAGTGGTGGAGTTCCAGCTGGGGAGTGGGGTGAATCTGCTTCAGATTCCAAGAGTGGGGGTGAAAGGACTGGGATCTGAGTCCTGGAGTGCCCAGTGCTGGGTCCTCACCTTATAATCGTTTATAAACCCCTTTTTAGGTGGCAGTCTCTGAGTGGTGATGATGGTGACACGAGGCAAATCGCAGATTGGTGTCTCCCATCCCAAGGGGAAATCCTGCGTTATGGACCCTACAAGGAGCCTCTAATCCCGAGACTGTGGTGGAAGGTCAGTCCGAGCTGGTTTTCCAGCCTGGCACACGGGGTGACATTCCATGAGCACATAACTCAGGGGTTAAATAACTGGGAGGGCTCCCCTTCACCTTTAAAAGAGGATGTGCCCCAGGACTGAATTCCCAGGGGATAATTAACACAGCTGCAGCTCTCCAGCAGGGAGGTGGGGAGAAGGGAAGCCTTGGATTTTTACTTAAGCTAAGAGCTATTTTTTCTTTTATTCCTATAATTGATGGGAAAAGGTGGAAAAAAGGAAAATAGTGCAGTTATAACTGGAAAGAGTTTGGGGTTTTTTTTTAAATTGAATTCTTTACATCTGACAAAGATGGGCCACTATAAACTAACTGTAGCCCAGGACCTCTCCATATTATATAGAGCTGTTAAAGGGAAATGCTTAAATATGATCTAATTTTCAATAAAAACTGGACAAAATCAATGCAGCCTCGGGACGAGTTTATATTTCACTGGGCAGCAGCTTTTAGAGAAGATCTGAGCAGCAGCAGCATCTGTAAAAGTATTTTTGGGGGAGGGTTTCAAGGCATGACCCCCCTCCCCAGGCACAGGGACGTGTGTGTTGGCAGGGGCTCATCCCACAGTCCGACCCAGCCGCATAACTGGGCACTGCTGTCACGTGGAGAGCTGCAAATATAAACGTGGGGACGTGCCGGGGGCACGGTGGCTCTTTGCAAGGTGGCACCTGGCTCCCAGAACAGGGATTATTGGAGCTCACGCCTCGCTCTGCCCGGACAGGGATGGTGCTCCAGGGGGGATGAGAGACCATCACCCGGGAGAGCCGCCCTCACATCGCTCCCAGGTAGGTTGGGGCAGCGGTGGCTTGTCCTGTGGCGTGGTGGCATTGCCATCCTGCCTGCCCAGCCCTCAGTCCCACAGCCTCGGGGTGCTGGGGAGGACTCTGCCATCACAGGGACCCCGTTTGAATTATTTGGGGTGCAAGGTTTACATCAGCCACGTTGGAGGAGGCAGTGCTGCAGGCTGCCGGCCCTCGGGCTCCCGCACGGCGCTGGAAGTTTCCCTGGGAAAAGGATAATGATAGTAACACCCGTTCCATGCTGCCAGAGGGCAGCTGTAAATCAGGGTGGTGATGCCAGGAGCCCTGCACACCTGCACATCTGGATGTTTTAAGGCAGTCTTGCGGGGTTTTTGGAGCCAGCAGGGCAAGGGCTGAGATCCCCCGGGAGCGAGGGCTGAGTTATGTGGCAGCTGAACTTGGGGGACGAGCTCTCTCCAAACCCTTTTGCTGCTGTGTGTTGTGCTCCTGCCTGTGCCAGCAATGAGTTTTCCCGGTAATGGGAAGCTGGAGCAGGCAATTGGAGCCATTATTAATAGACACACTTGATGTGAGGAAGGGAAATGCTTAATGTTGTGTTCAATGAGGTGTGCTCTGCAAACAGTCGGGTGCGGGGGGAAGGTGAAGATGCTCCCCCCGCGTTGGAGATTGATGAGTGCAAGGCTACGAGTGCTCACCCTCACCCCTTTTCGGGGCCCTGGTCTGTGCAGGGGCATCCCTGCCGAAGTGAGGACACAGCAGGAGGATCCCAGGCTGATTTTTTGCAGGATCAAGCCCTCAGATCCTGAGGGATCACAAAGCTGCGGTGACAGGTGATGTGCCCAAGGCCCTGCAGCGCAGCAGTGGCAGAGGAGAGGCTTGTGAGGTTTCCTCCACCACCCAACTCGCTGCCTGAAGGCAACAAGTGCTTTACAAGCAGCTGGAACGCCCTCATTTTCCTTCTAAACCCCACCAGGGAGTTCTCCCCCTGCTCCTGGCCGTCCCCAGGATGTTCCACAGTTGTCCTGGCTCCTCTCTGCAGTAAATCCTACCTGCCCGTACAGCTGCATTCCCCTTTAAACCCGCAGCTACATCGCTTCATCCCGCCATCACTCGCCACTCCTGGGTGGAAACAGCACTTGATTGGGCTGGCAGGAGCTCAGACTCTGGGGTTTTGTGTGCCAAGGGGACCTTTTCTCCCTACTCTCGCCGTCCCAGGCTGTTTTTAACCCCCTCCCTCAGCCGTGAGTTAATCCTGGCCCAGGACTCGAGTGTTTATATGCAAATAGATGCTGATTGAGAAGGGTCACAGGGGTGTTTCAGCACACTCTCAAGGGCAGTTTAGTGCCAGGCACACACGTACACATCCCCCCCAAACGAAATTAGCCCAGGTCTGACCCAGAAGGTCTGGACTCCCTGCTAAATTTACCCAGGGAGGTAATCCCTGCCCGGGGAAGGTGATCCCTTTGGCGTGAGCAAGGGCACGTGAAGGCAGGATTCCTCCACGTCACCACAAAAATATTACAGGGCTGCTCATGAGAGGAGAGGAAGAGCAAGGCAGGGCTCTGGAAACGCGACCCAGGACAAGTTCCTGAGGTAAATGATCCCTGTCTGTGCCGCTCCCTGGATGTCCAAACCTCCTCCTGTGTTGGCTGAAGGACCCCAGGGGATAACGAGGATGATTTTCATACCAGAGCAGCACTTGGAGGAGGTGGTTCAGTTCATGCCAGAGAGGGGAATGGGCACAGAAAGGCTGGGTGGAGCAGAACAAGTGGCAAAAGCAGAGAGAAAAATGAGGGGGTGTGGAGGCTCCAAACCAACCGAGAGGTTGTGGACAGCCAGGTGGGAATGCCAGCCTCGAGATAAAGGGGAAAAGAGGAGAAAACAGGGAAGGTCACCTAGGATGGCCTCAAATTAGCTCCCAATGCTGCTTCCCCTGAATAGGGCCCTTAAAAGGGGGGGTCCTTCACTGAGAACCCCGTGGCTCAGCCAACCCCATCCTGCATGGACACACCGTGGAGGTTTTGGGGCTCCGTGCCCTTCCCACAGCCTCCAGGGCCAGAGATGGATGTCACCACAGCCAGGCTGAGGACACACACAGAAGAACCTCATGTGGCTCTGGCAGCACGGGAGTGTTGGCCCAGGGGTGCTCAGGATCCCCAGCAAGGTCCCAAACCTTTCTCCTGGCCTCAGGCTGACTCCACACAGAGGGAACCACGCAGCATTCCAGCTCTGGTTTAACATCCCAAAATCTGCTTTGGCCGGGTTTGTTCCCCAAAGAGGTGGGTAGGAAAGCTGGGAAGGGCAGGGTTTGTCACCCAGAGCCTCCAAGTCACGAGGTGCCAGGCTCTATTCTTGTCCCTACCACGGATTTCTCCGGTGACCTTGAGGAAAGGAGCCTCGGGGCAGCGGGAACAGGGGAAGCTCTGCTGGCATCCGATGGTGGGAGAGACTGGGTGCTCTGTCTCTCCTATACAAGGCACTGTCTGGGAGAGCAGCTTGCCCTGCCAAAGCCCCGGGAGGATTTGTACCTCGCTGGCCTTGGCATTCCCGCAGGGACATCCCAGCACTCCAGGCTGGGCTGGTAACATGTAGCCCAGATTTTTCCACAAGACTGGAATCTCATAGGAGCACCTTAATAAACAAAGGAAGGTAAAAGGGAAAAAAAACCTCCCAGAGCTCAGAGGACACAAACAAGGTTATTTGGGATGGACAGACAGACAGCAGTTGATTAAATGTCTTCATTTTATTTTTTTTAGCTTTCCTAAAAGCTAAGGCACCGTTGTCCTCCCAGCCTAAACGCCCCTGTCCCAAGTTGGAGCCTGCAGATAATCCAGCAGTTTAACCCAAGAGGTGCTGCTGCAGCACAGCCGGTGACCGCCTGACCCTCCCTGTACCCCGTGTCCATCGTGCTCCAAGCCCTCTGGAGTTATAAATACGCCACAACAGAGCCTGGACTGGATTATAATTAGACAATGAGCCAAGAGGATGGAAACAATGAACTGTAAAAGCCTGGCTGTCCCCCCAGCCGGGAGCTGCGCACCAGGAAGCACTGGAATGAGCGAGTTACCAGGAGCTGGCACAGGAAAGCTGAGGATTTCCTCCAAATCGGATCCGGAGCACCCCTCAGCAGCTCGGGCTCCCATCGCCAGGTTTTACACAGCCCTGGTCACAGGAGACCTGAGGAGCCTCCAGGTGCTGACGGAGCGATACCACCAAGATGTCAACCTGGTCTTTGAGATCAGTAAAAACGAGCTGGAGTGGCAGGTGAAAAGCCAAGCCTCTTATGGACTCTCAGGTACTTTTCCTCTAAAGGCCAGGCCAGGAAAATGAAATCAGTGGGTATTTACTAACCCTAAGCAGGAGAGGTGCAGCGCATTTAGGTGCCTTAAAGTGTTCCTGAGGTGGATGGTGTCTGGTTTAGCCCACAGTTCTGGCCATAAATATTCACCACTTTCAATATTTTCTTCTCTTCTGCACGTACTAACCCAGTGGAAGTGTAACATCCATGCATCCATGTGATTTTTTTCCGGCTGGGATTAGACACCCTGTACCTTGAGAATGCTTGCAGGAGGGCTCACAGCCCAAATTCCTTGTGGGTCTATCTGGGAGGGAAAAGGTGCCCTCAGGATGGTGGTAGCTGGTGCCTCCTCCTGAGACGATGCTCGCCATGGTCCCAGGTGCTCATGCAGATGGTCCAGGAGGTACCAGAGCTGCTGGGAAATGCAGTTCCTCGCTCTGGCTGATCCCAAACCCAGCACACCCCGTGCCCAGCCCTCCATCCCCCTCCCAACACGCTCCCACCTGGCTTGGGTGCTTTCATTCCCAGCGAAGACAGCTCTTCCCTCCCTGGGGAATTCGTGAGCTGCCTTTGAGCTCTTGCCAGCCTCTTGCACACAGGACAGTGTGCCCTGGCGGCCGGCAGGGCATTGGCCTGCCCACCTCATCCCACACGAAATCCCACACCAAGGGAATTTTGTTGCCCCTCTCGCCAACCGCAGCCAGAGCCGCCAAGTGCAACCAGCCCCTCTGGACCACCCAAAGCTGCCAGAGAAAAAGGGGAAAAGCGGCGTCTGCAGCTGGTTCAGCCCCAAGGCCGGTGGGCAGGGCACGGGGGTCCAGGCGCTCACCCCGTTCCCCGTGTCCCGCAGGGCTGTGGATGCTGGAGGAGCGGCGGGAGCTGAGCACCCCGCTGTGCCTCGCCGCCCGCCACGGCCACCCCGCCTGCCTGCGCCACCTCCTGCGCCACGGGGCCGACCCCAACCTGGCCCCGGGGGGACAGGGACCCCTGCACGAGGCCTGCCGGGGCGGGCACGGCGACTGCGTGGAGCTGCTGCTGGAGTACAGGGCCGACCCCAACCTGCGGAGCGACGAGGGCATGGCCCCGCTGCACCTCTGCACCACCCCGGACTCCCTGGGGTAAGGACAGGGGCCCCATCAGCGTCCTGGAAGTGCTCAGGGCCGGGTTGGATGGGGGTTGGAGCAACCTGGGATAGTGGGAGGTGTCCCTGCCCACGGCAGGGGGTGGAATGGGATGGGCTTTAAGGTGCCTTCTGACCCAAACCAGTCTGGGATTCCGTGATAACCTCACTGTGCATCCTCTGTGCACAGAGCCCAGGAGTTTTGCCTGATGGGAAGCAAAAAAAGATGCCATGATCCATGGCAAGGCTTCCCACATGCTCCCACATCTCCCAGCTGCTGCAGCAGAGACAAAAAAAAAGGGGACATTTTGGTGCCAGGCACGTTGCACAGCCTGAATCTTTTTCCCATGGACAGGAGAAAACCAGCCCCAGCTTTTCCTTCCTCCTCTTTCCTGACTATCCCTCCTAAAATCAGTATGTCCTGCATCCCAGATCCAGCTTTTCCTCCAGGAGATGCTCAGGATGGGTCTGTGGGATGTGGAGCAATCCTCCCACCCCCTGACCCCATACAATGCACGTACAGATCCACCTTGCTTCATAGTCAGGGCTGAGGCTCATCCATGTGCATCCACATCTCTCCCTGGATCAGCATCACACAGATGAGCATAAAAATTGCCTGGAAAAATATGGAAAACTACGGAAAAATATGTTTCTGTAGGACTGTAAGTGCCTGGATCATCAGACACACAGAATCAGGATATTTTCCTTTTTATTTTTTTATCAGGAGCTCAGCCACTTGATATCCTGATGGAACTGCTTAGGGCCACAGTGAATTCCATCACCTGCCATCTTCCTTGAAAAGCCGGCCTGGCTTCCATCCTCTGCCCTCCAGGCAGGCAAGATTAACTGGAAGTAGGTGGTGAAAGCAAGGTTCCAGCATATCGTGGTCACAGGGAGAGTGCTCTGGAGAAGGGAGGCGGCCAGAGAGGGAAAGACTTGATCCCTGCTTATAAATAAAAGAGTCTCTGCAAGATGTCCAAAAATCAAGTATTAGTCGAATTCTGGTTCAGCCAAAAATCTAGGGATGAATCCAACACTTCCTTGGTGCCATGAGGGCTGGAAGGAGTGGGTTGGGGAAGGGAGGATGCTACAAGCAGCCCTATCATTGACAAGGAGCTGCCTTTGATTCCTTCACCTGAGCTCTCTTTTGACCTTAAAGCTTCAGCCTCCAGCCCCATCCCAAAATCCCTGCGATTCCTTGATTCCCTGAAGAGATAGGGTGACCAACCCAACCCAGGGCCTGCAGAGGATCTCCTGGGCCACAGAGGTCCACGTGCCCTGGTTTTGCTTCCGAGCCTGGAAAAAAATATGATTTTTTAAATATATATATATATATAAAAAAATATAAAAGAGGAGCCGTTCTCACTGATTTGCATGTTCCATTCCCTTGGAAGGCGGAGGGGGATGGCAGCACAGCCACCGAGGGGATCAGACAGCCCCAAACGTGGGAACAGCTGAGTTGTAAGCCCTGGAATATTGGGGCTTTATAATGGAAATGCTGAGAGCCCCTTAACTACGGCGCCAGGCGCTACGGGGGCTTCTACAATAACTAAGCCAACTCCCTTGAAAGATCAAAAATTAATAGACATTTCAGACAGGGTTTGAGGTTTCGACCACTGCTTTTTCAATCGCAAAGACTTTGCTAAAGTTAGAGACTGAGGAGGTCAAGCTTTGGGTAACACAAACATTTCCTCTTTGATTAGGGGGAGACTACTTTACCTCGCCTCCTTTTTTTTTATTTTATTATTTTTTTCGTTGAGTAGTAGATTTTAGGTCATCCTTAATTTTTTACTGACAACAAAGAGCAGGTCATCGACCTACATAGAGAGCTATTTTATTTTTCTCCCTCTCGATAACAATGGCCAGAACACCTATGTGCCAGGTTCTTCTGTATTCCCATATACTCGGCAATTCACCATGGGGGCAGGACTTAAAACCTTTGAGCCTCTCAGTGACTGGGATAAAAAAAAATTATCTGGGCTTCCTTCCAGCCATTTGAGCTTCAGAATCCATGAGATTTCAACAAAAAGGATATCAGAGCTTTAATCTAGGAGCTTTTTGAAGAGATGGAAAAAAAAAAGTTCCAGTAAAGTTCAGTCTTACCTTCTTCACTTTAGGAGCTGTTCATGCCAACGTCGGCCTATTTAGTAGAGTTCCTCTCCTTGACCTCTTTTTTACAGCCGAGATAATTAACATGGTGGGGTAAGATGAGTCTCTAAATTCACTGCACTCTCTCCCCGGCGCTCTCCCTTTTCCCTCTTAAAGCCGGGGATGATTAAAGGAGCCTGCCTTTATTGGCACCCCGAAAAAAAATAAAATAAAAATAATTGAGGGGGAGAGGAAGAGTCTCGGCGGCGGGGAGGGGAGAGCGGGCGTGGGGCTGCGGGAAGGCGCCTGGCGGGGATGCGGGACACGGCTCCCGCCTCCCAGCACGGTGCCCACGGAGGAAGGGATGCTGAACGTCTGTAGAGTCCTCCTTCAGATCTCCCTGAGCATCCCAGGCGGCCAGGGAGAGCCTGCCTGGAGAGGAATTTCCATCCTCCAGCCCTGCACGTAGGGAAGAGGGCTCCGTGAAGCCGAGGGGTTGGGACAAGGAGATGTCACCCCCACTTCCACGCAACTCAGCCGGGCAATTCCCTTCTCCAAGCCTTCCCTCCGCCCTGGGAGCTGGAAGCAGAGTTATCCGCCCCCCTCCGAGCCCCCAGAGCTGAGGGATGGGGGATAAAAGGTGGGATGAGTCAATGCAGGAGCTCAGGCAGCGTCCAAGGGGCTCCATGCAAGGAGCGGTGGGATGGGGAGCGAGCACCAGGGCTGCCAGGGACAGGGTGGGAGGAATTAGCAGGAAACAGGAGCTGGACAAGAAGGTCAAGACAAGGTTCCCAAATGCCAGGGAGATGGGTACTGACCCAGTGGACCCGGCCCCAGGCACCCTCCAGCTATTCCAGCATCATCCTGGACACTCTGCCCGTGAGGCTGTGAGGATTTTTCCAGCACTGCAAAGAAAAAAAAGCCCGGGGATTTGAAAAGCCAGCATTTAGCATCATCTAGTGCTAAACCTCATCCTCTGCTCTGTTTAACCTTGCGAAATACAACACTCGGAGCGTTTGGAGCCATCGGTTTGGGAAGCTGGGGAAGAGCAGCTCCTTCAGGGGTCCTGAGTGAGAAATAAAGAGCCCAAAAACAGCCCCAGGGCACAGCCGAAGGCCTGGCCCTGCTCTCTGAGACGTGACAAAATGAGGGCTTTTACTGATAAACCTCGCTCCGACCCCAGGGACGGGAGGAAAAAACAAACAGGAGGGTTTTCCTTAGGGAAACTGGGGCCTGAGTGGGTTTTTGGGACGGGAATTTTCCTCCAGCCTCCGCTGCCCCAATCTCCTGCTCCTCCTGCTGGTTGTTCATCGCATCCCGTTTCTAACTAAATCCCACTTTCCCAGCCCTGGGTATTTTTCGTCCCAGCCAGTGGGAGCCATCCTGGCATCGGGAGGGCAACGGGCACATCCTGCCCTGGCTCTCTGATGGGTGAAGAAATTTTTAAAATTAAAAAAAAAATCAATCCCCAGTAATTTTCTCCCATTTCACTGGATCCAGGAGCCCAGGGCAGGGCAAAGGTGGGGCACTAACACCACTCACCCCCAATTTCTTTCACCCTTAAGAAGTGGGTTGCCCGAGCAAGGAGACATCACCCATCACCTGCGAATGAGTTGGGAATGGCTTGGAAGTGAGTTTAAATAAGTCAAAATTAGGCACCAGGCTGGGTGGAAAACAAACTTGTTTGCTTTGACACTGGATTTCTGCTGAGCTGAACAGAAAACTGAACTCGCCGTACTCTTTCAGTATTCCCAGAAAACCGGAGAGGAGCCCTTAAGAAAGCAGCAAGCCGTCACTGGGCCTTATTTAATGGGATTTTAGTCTAATCTGGCAGCCAAAACCAGGGTGGGGATGAAAATGCAGGAAGCCAGAAACGCCGGCGAAGCGTTGGGGCGCGTGAATTCACGAGCAGGGATTTGAAAAGTTAACAAGAGCATCTGCCCGGAACCTGCTGATGCCCAGACATCGCAACAGAGGCAGGTGCTCCTCCCAGGCTCCCACCTTTCCCATTCACTGCAAGAGATCACCTCTTATTCATAGCTCCTTTCCAACGTTCTCTCTGTGCCAAGGGAGGAGAGCCCAGGGAGAAAATTCAATGTAAACCAGCCTGGGTTTCTTCCAAGTCAGCCTTGGAACCTGATCACCAAAAAGAAGAACCTTCTGGTGATGCAGCCTCCGGGAAGGGTGGCATTTCCACAGGAGAATATTTGGGATATCTAGCAGGAGACCAAGAGGAGCTGAGCTCCCAGTGTGGAATTCTCTGTGAGGGAAAAACCCCACGGCACAGAAAGGATGCTGGGCTGGACGATCCCTTCTTCACCTGGAAATTAAGGGCAGAGGAATAGTCCCTCTGTGCTGCCTGTGCAGGTGGAAATCTTCAGCCTGGGCACTCTCCCCCAAACCAGGGCAATGTTTGTGCCCAAGGTCTCTGGGCACAGCTGCCTCCTTGCCTAGGAAGGCTTTAAGCATGATCTACCCCACAAAAAAAAGAAGAAAAACAGAACAAAAGGGGATTTTTCTCAGAGGCCAGGCTGCTGCATTTTTGCAGCCAAGTCAGCAGTATTTTTTCCCCCGTTTTTCCCTGCAGAACCATCCCTTGGTTTGCCCTGAATATGTTAATTTAGGGTGCCAGAGCTGCCTGTGACATCAGGATTAAGCTGCTCCAGAGAGGTCCCAAGATAATCTTTATATTTAGGGCTACAAATTCCCTGCTGACAAGGATGGACAAGACCCATGACAGAGACTGAGTGTCTGAGTGATCCCGTCCAACAGCAGCCAGCGAGCCCCAAAAAGACCTCGGGGAGACAAAACATTCCTTGAGAAAGGGATTCAGCATCCTAGAGCAAAAAAAAAGAAAGGAAATTGGAAAGGAAGGATCTTAGGATTTTGGGAATGGCACAACCCCACCTAAATCCACTCACACGCAACCACACCCCAAGCAGAGCATCCGTGGTGGATGTCTCTGGTGAGGGCTGGCACCTCTGGGAGCATTGCATCCTCCCTTAGACTCCATGATCCTCGTGGGTCCCTCCCAGCTCAGGATATTCCATGATTCTGTGAAAACACAATCCTTTAGCGTCCTCTGGACCAGGAGCACAACACAGGAGTTAGAGTCCCTCAAAGGGAGCGGGAAAATCCATTTTTATATGGGCCTAGGATGGTCAAGGTGTTCAGCAGTGGTCAAGGATGGTCAGGGATGGTCAGGGACAGTCAAGGTTTTCCAGATGGTCGAGGACACTCATGGTGGTCAAGGATGATCAAGGGTGGTTGAGGACAGTCAAGGGTGGTTGAGGACAGTCAAGGATGGTCAGGGATAGTCAAGGGTGGTTGAGGACAGTCAAGGATGGTCAGGGATGGTCAAGGATGGTTGAGGACAGTCAAGGATGGTCAGGGATGGTCAAGGATGGTTGAGGACAGTCAAGGATGGTCAAGGATGGTTCAGGACAGTCAAGGATGGTCGAGATGCTCAAGGACAGTCAAGGATAATCATCCATGAATGATGCTGGTCAAGGGCAGGAGGGAGTCATTGCCCAAACCACCACTACCCTGACAGTGGAGGGCACCAGGGCACAGTGCCACCCTGCCCAGCCTCCGCTGCTCCCTCCCAAAACCCCTGAGCGCCACAACCCCAGCTCCAGCATGACTTCCATCCTCACCCCACATCCTGGAGGTTCATCCCGCCTTCCTGCAGGTGTGCCAAGCTCCTTCTGAGGCACGGGGCCACCGTGGATCTGCCGAGCGAGGCCGGCGGGGACACAGCCCTGCACGTGGCCGCCAGGCACGGCCTCTGCGACCACGCTCACCTCTACCTGCGGCGCCGGGCGCGCGTCGACGCCCGCAACGCGTGGGAGGAGACGGCCCTGGGCGTTCTCTGCAGGCGAGCCCCGGGTGCGGGCGAGGATTCCCTGCGGCTTTTCCAGCTGCTGGCCGCCCACGGCGCCGACGTGGACGCCCGGGACGAGAGCTGGAGGAGCCCCTTGCACCGGGCGTGCGGGGCGGCCAACGCCGAGCTGGCGCGGCTCCTGCTGCGGCGCGGGGCCGACGCCAACGCCATCGACTACGACGGCGCGTCCCCGCTGGGCTGGGCCCTGCAGGGCGCTGCCTCCCGCGGGGCTCTGCGTCCCCACCTCACCGTCCAGCTGCTGCTCAACCACGGCTCCCAGAGGATATGGCCCCCGGCCTTCATCAAGGTACCGGCCCCAAAATGGCGCCCGGAGAGCCCCTCACGCCGAGGAGGCCTTGCGGCTGGGAGCTTTGGGAAGCGTAAAGGTGGCGGGCTGGGAGAGTTTGGGAGAGGGGAGTGTGGCGTTGGGGAGCGATGGGAATGATGGCAGGATGGAGCCAGCACGGCTCAGAGGGGATTTTCCCCTGCCTAGGGAATATCAGAGACAGGCTTGGCACACAAACCATAGAGAAAATATTATCCTGCCTTGTCCGGCACTAAGTAAGAAGCGAGGGCCGCGTCCAGAGGAAGAAGTGCCTCGGCAGGGCGGGTCTTCCCGCTGCCCCACAGCCGGAGCAAGAGCTCCATAAACGCGCCAGGAGCAACCCCACAGCTGCCTGCTCCCGGCCCGGGGCTCTTCCGGCCTGGAGCGTGGCGGGGTGGGACAAACCCTGGCTGCGGCAGGTGGGTGTTGTCCCCCCCTCCGGCCCTGCCCGTCTGTCTGAGGCCTCACCCCGTCCCTGGACAGGTGCTGAAATCCTGCGCGACCGTGCCGGAGGTCATCGAAGTCCTCTTCAATTCCTACTCGCAAATCCCGGTGTCGCAGGAGTGGGCCAAGGCCGTGCCGGAGGAGGTGTTCCAGGTGAGGCAGCGGCTCCTGGTGTGGAAGGGGTGGCTGAGACCCAACGAGGGGCTTTTCCCCACAGAAAAGGGGTTTTTTCCCCCCACAGAACGGGTTCTTTTTCCCCACAGAACAGGGATTTTTTTCCCCACAGAACAGGTTCTTTTCCCCCACAGAACACGGATTTTTTTCCC
>VXAZ01004840.1:438960-453098 GCA_013399875.1 Gymnorhina tibicen | reverse complement strand
ATCCCTCCCCGTCGGCCCCGAGGAAAGCGGTGGGGCCCGGGCAGCGGCCGCCGACGCAAAATCCCCGCCGTCGCCGTCATAAAGCACCCGGCACCCTGACACGCACAAAAGCAACACCATATGCACGAAGACAACCTGTATGAATTATAAATCGCGTCGTAAAAATTGATTGCCGATCCCTAAACCCTTCGGAAAGGCGGGCGGGCGCGGAGGGGGCCGAGAGGGGACGTTGTGCCCGGCCACCCCCGTGTCCCCCCCGCCCCCGAGGGTGCCGGGTCCCTTCCGTCCCCTCCCGCCGCCGCGGGATGCTCGCCCGCCCCTTGCTTGCTCTTTTCTCCCTCCCGCTACGCCTGGNCCTCTTTCCCCCCCCCCGCTACGCCTGGACCATAGAGAGCCTTAATCTATTTATTTCAAGCCACTTCATCCTCTCTGCCGCTTTTGTCCCGGCCCCAGCCTCTGGCTTTGTGGCAGGACCGCTGAGGTTTTAAAAGCCCCTTCCCCTATAGTTTGAGGTCTCCTTGGCTGCCTGAATGACAATGGCTGAAACAGGATTACACTGACCTGATCCTATTAAACTCGCCAATCGATCTGTGCCGCCCTCCCTCCGGCTCCGCGAACTTACTCGCCCAACTTTCCCCGGGGCTGGGAAGAGGGAGAAGCCAAAGGCCGCGTTTCCGAGCAGGCCTGATGNATAGAGCCACGTGGATTTTAAAGCTCTGCTTCATCTCCCAGAATCTCGGCTCCGAATTAAAAGGCGGCGTTTCCCTCGGTGCCCTGACCGCCAGCTCCGGCAGGAGACGGAGTCAAATCCATAAAAACCACGCGGAAAAGGGGCATTTTAGCTAAAAGCGAAACGATTCTACGGAATGCCCGCAGAAATCTGTAGAATTTGTACAGATTTCGGCTACGAGCAAAACCCTCCGCCGAGGGCAGCCCTGCCGGCTGCGGGGCACCTCGGGCCGCGTTCCGCCTTTTACAGACAGCCCAACGTGGGGGGGAAACACCCCGGGAATCAACATCCTCCCCCCTCGCCTCCGTGCCACAGGGAGAGCCCCCGTGGGTGCCCCGCGGAGCCGGGGCAGCGCCCCGAGCATCTCCCCGAGTCCCCTCCGAGCCCCGAGCGCCCCCGGCACGGCCGGCAGCGAGTCCCTCGCCCCTTCAATCTGCGGCGGGAGCGGAGGGAGAGGAGCGCGGCCGCAGCTCCCAGGTTTTCCCGCTCGGCGGGCACCGGGAGCGCCGGCGATGCCGCCCCGGGGGACGCGGATGCTCCGCGCCGGCATCTGCGGGGGGGGAACGGGTGCCTGGAGTTAATCCCCGTGCGTCCCCCGGGAAAATAATGACGAGGCAGGGGAATCGTCTGAGAAGGGCAGTAAAATGCGGGGTGTTTACGCTGACCTGCCAGGATGACTGAATTAGTGGCGAGGGACCGGGATGAGTGGCAAAGGGCCCATCGCCGACTCCGGGGGAGCGCTTTTAGTGCTCAGCTCCTATTAATTAACGGAGCTAAAGACAAACCGGGGACTCCCGTTTATAATTTTCCGGGAGAGTGTTAGCAGCAGCGGTGGAGCTGGCTGTGTGGTGCCAGGTGCCTGGAACTCCCAATCTTCTCCAAAAGGTGCCAGTACCCTCAAAAATGGCCTCCCCAAAAGGGCCATTAGCAGTGATTTGATTTCTTTTTTAAAGTTAGCGTGTCTCCATGCTGCCCGAAGTGATAAAAGCTGCAAATGCCTGAGTATGAACAGAAATCTTTGCTGTTTTTCTCCCTGTTGTGACCCTCTTCAGGATGTCTATTTTTGCTGCCAAAGCGTCCAGACTCGGAAAGATTGTGGGAAAAGGTGGGTTTGGCCCCAAAACCCCTTCGAGAAACATCTGCCTCTCTTGCTGGCATTCCCAGGACCGTGGGAAGCCGTGGGCACGGTTATACAAATGAAGGAATTGCTTGGGGTTTTTTTTGCTGGCAGCTTTGACTCGAAGCAACCCAGGCTTCTTTGGGCAGCAGCAACATCTCTTGACCCCAAATCCTCCTGCACGCATCCCTGAGGCGTCCTGGGGGTGTGCCCCATCACCCCAGAGGGGCCAGCTGGGGGTGATACACTTCATCAAATACACAATTCCCCCGCAATTCCTACGTAAAAACCACCAGGTCACCCTCCTGCCGAAATTCCATGCCCTGCACCAAAGCTTGGAAGGCGCCTGTGAGTTTTTAAGGAGCGAGAACTGCTTGGTTTCCCTCCACTGCTTGAACAAAACAAACCAAAAAAGCTAAAACTTTTTTGTCTTCGTGCTTTTCGCCCCAAAACACCAAAAGGATTGGGGTTGGAATTCCCTCTCCCCACCCCAACCACCAAGCCAGCCCCTCAGGCTGCAGCAACGCGCCCCAAAAAATTTAACCACCGCCCAGCACCGATGGCAAGGACCATCAAAGAGTTCCCCAGGCCAGGCAGTGCCAGCAGCTTCCTGTCCCCGTTCCCTCTCTGCATGGAGGGGACGGGTGGCAGCGGAGACCTTCTGCAAACCCGTGGCCGTGCCATCGAGCCCTGAACGTTCACAGATCCTCTCTCCGTGGCTCAGAAGCCACTCGGGCTTTTCTGAGTCTCGCCACGGCCGTGGGCTCGGAGGATCCATCAGGAACGTCGCCCCTCTGGATCAGGCTCGTGGTCATTTTTAAGACACACGTCTGGGTTTTTTTTTTTTTTACCCAGATGCTGGGCTCCGAAGCCCATGGCTGCTATTGCTCCCCCCTCCCCAATTATTTTCATATTTCCCCGTTTCCAGAGCGGCAATAAGTCCCCGTGAAAGGAGGGTAATGGGAAGGCTCTCTCCAAGAGAAATTGTTAATTTGGGATTTATAAAGGACTTTCCTTAATGAATAATAGTTGAGCTCGATCTGTCTTCCTGCCTCATTCTGCAAAGTAACATTTGTAAAGTAAGGTGATCCCAATTACTCCCTCTAATAACCCTCTCCAGAAGAGATTTCAGAGCCGCAGCCGTGAATCCTCTGCTCCCCAGGTGCCAGGAGAATCTCCTGCTTCCAGGGCTTTCTGGATCCATCCAGCTCACGATCCCCCACCTCCCTGCCTGCTGTGGATCAGCTCCATCACCAGGATGCCCTGCAGGATCGTGGAATCACGGGAGGCTTTGGGTTGGGAGGGACCTCAAAGCTCATCTCGTTCCACCTCCTATGCCACGGGCAGGGACACCTTCCACCATCCCAGGCTGCTCCAAGCTCCATCCAGCCTGGCCTTGGGCACTGCCAGGGATGGATGTTACCAGCCTGGCGTCGCAGCGGATAGAGAAGGATGGGGAAGTGCCACGCTGGCCTTGTCACCCCTTGTCCCCAGGGCGCCAGCTCCAGAGGGGGTCACAGCGCCTGCTGCTCTGACCCCCACCCACCTCCTGGCTGGTCGGAGAGAGGGGGATCAGAAATGGCTCAGTCATTGCCCAAAAGTGCCTTCACAGGAGAAAACACCGGCACTGAAGGGCCCTTGAATCAACAGGAGGGCGGCAGCTCGGGAATGGATCCGGCAGCTTGAGCCAGGCGGGCTCTGAGGAGAAGCAAGGCCTTTCTTCCTTACTTTTTTTTTGCTTTAGGCATGGATCCGGTACAGATCCGAGCCAGCTAACGAGGTGTGGGGTGCTCTCTCCATCTTCTCCAGGTCTTCAGCTGGAGACTGGAAGCCTTCAGGGAATTGATGCTTTAGCCAAGAGTGGGTATTCCCAAGCAAGTGCCTCCTCCAGCTGTTCTCCTCCCTTTTCATCCTTCCTCTCTTTCCTTCCTCTCCGCAGCAGGGAACGAAGGTGTGGAAATCCCATTCCCTTCCCTCCTTTCCTTGTTGTCATCCCACATCTCTGTCCCACAACCAGAGGGCCAGGAGCCAAGGATGGGAGTTTTTTTTCCCATGCTTTAAATCCTGCTTCCCTGGCTCCCCAGCACGTGGGAGAGAGACCCTCTCTACCACACCACCGGGGCTGCCCTTCCTTCTTTGCCTCCACTCAAACAACATTCTGCATCAGCTCAGAGATGCCCCAGCATCCAGGGGACACTAATCCCACTTTCCCAGTAATTCCAGGGGAAAAGAAACATCCGGAAAAATTCACCTTAATTTTTTTCCATTTTTTTTTCTTTTTTTTTTAAAAGCAAAATAAAATTCTCTTTTAAATCCCTTCCGCGCTGCTGGAGGGAACTAAGAAGCACAGAGTTGTAAGAGCCTGGCTCCGGGTCACCTCTTCTAAAGGTCTGACCCACGGACGACACCGCCTTTGGATGCCTCCTCCCTGCTCCAAGGACTATTTTGGGTGTTTGAGCTCTGCTCCGATGCCCCAGCGCAAAGAACTCGCTCCTTTTCTCTCCCTGCCTGCCAACATCGTCCCCCTGGTGAGCCGGAGCTGCTCGGAGCCGGGCACGGCGCTCAGACCCTCCCTCACCTCGCAGGGAGGGGATGCAGCATCCCAGCTTTGGATGCCGGCTACCGGAGAAGACGAAACCCCGAATTATTTGTTCACCTGGCACAAAGCTCGGCGCTGCCAGTATTAACTGGCCGGGCCGATTAGCGGCAGCCATCAGCCAATAAATAAATTGGAACCATCTCCAGACCTGATTAGCTTGCTAATTAAGCTCAGTTACGGGGAAATCTGCAGTCAATCAGCCCGGCCATTACCAGTTGGATCTGCAGAGCGGGAGCTGGGGGTGCCGCACCTCTGCTGGGGAGGAGGAGGAGGGGAGCGGGCTGGGGGTGGGAGGGAAGGTGGTGCCGAGCCCGCTTCCCTCAGCAGCGGTCGGGGAGGCTCATCCACCCGGGGGGATGCCCCGCAGCCCCCGCTGCTCCTGTCGGGGGGGATGGTCCCGCTCCGTGTCGCTCAGCCGGCAGCACAATCCCTTTCCAGTCCACCAGCTCCCCCAAAACCGCAGGATTCAGAGACTGTTCCAAAGACGGCGCGTTCGGAAGGGTAAAAACAGGGCTGGGAGCAGCGTGCAAGCTCATTTTTTTGGCTGGGACAGGCTGCTCGCCCCTTCCTTCTCCTGCGGCAATTTGCAGCTCTGTCCCCCTCCCTGTGCCTCCCAGCTCTTCCCGGGCAGCCCCTGGGGACCCTCCCCGGGATGCTGAGGGACATCTTCATCCCGAGCGGAGGTGGCATTTCCGAGCCAGCGTCCATCCAGCGCTGGCAGCACTGCAGGATGAGGTGTTCTGGCTTTTGGGAACCCCTCCCCGCTCCCTCCTGCTGCCAGCGGGCATCGGGCTGGATGCTTTTCTCTCCATCTCATCCTTCCTCTGGCTCCGGCAGCTTGAGGCTGCTTCAGCTCCCAGCCTTTGCTTCATTAGACCGGAATTCCTGGCCTTTGAGTCCCGCTAATCCTCCCAAATGACGCCAACCGTTCGCTCCCGCACCGAAATGACAATTTTTTACTGCAAAAGGTGGCCAGGAGATTCTCTTCCACTGAGCGACGAGCAGCCCTCGCTGTCAGCAGCGCCAGCTCCTGAAAGGCTGGAGCAAACTCCAGGGGTTTTTTGTGCATTCCCTGGAAGCCCCAAGGTCAATCTCTGAGCACCAGGAAAGCTCCGCATCCCTCCTGCCCCGCGGAACAGCATCACCTCTCCTCTCCCAGCGCTTCAGGGCTCCTCATCCTCCCTTCGGCGAACCCAGGGAGTCTCCCCCGGCTTCCAAACAAACAGGTCTGGGAGTGCGGGGCAGAACGCAAATAAATAAGTGCTAATTGCTGGCGCTGGGCGTCAGATGGTGGCTGCGAGCGCATTTATTGGGCAATTAAGGGCTTTACTGGGCATTAGGAGAGATCAATGACTGCCGGGTGGGATTCGCAGCCTGCCTGGGATGGTGGTTTTCCCACTGTACTTCCAGTGGTTTCACCAGGAATGGCCGCGTTCCCCTCCTGGTCACTCCCGCAGGCTCTGCTCTCCCTTTCTGGTTGGCTTTGGTGACCTGAAAGGTCTTGCCCAGCCGAAATGGTTCTCCAAAGTCACGTTCCGGGCGTTGCCCAGGCGGGAATTGCGGGGCTTCGGCAGGGAAAGATCACAATTCCTGCCTGAGATCCATCCCGGGAACAGAGGGGGAAAGGGACCAGGGATGAGCTCAAAGGCTGGGCTCGGCGTGGGACGTGCCCAGATTTCAGCCGGGTTTTTCCCAGCCAGGGTAACACCAAGTTCCGGGGGGAGGTGTCCCCGCCTCCGGGGCAGGAGGTGGGAACAAGAGGCGCTTCCAGGTCCCTTCCAACCCAAACCATTCCTGTGGGATGCTGTGGGTGCTCAGAGCTTTCCAGGGATTCAGGGGATCAGCCAAACTCATGGAAGAGAAATCCACTGAGGAGCACTAAACTCACTGAAATCGGGTGGCTCGGAAGTCCCTGAATTTTCAAGTTCCAAAGGCTGGGGAAATCCATGGCAAAACCCCCATGAAATCAGATTTCAGACACCTCCAGCTCTGGCTTTTGGCCACAGGTGGGGAAATGAAGACCTGGCTCTTTAAGATTACTCTTACCTGATCCCCACGAAGCATAAAATCCTTTCTTTTGTTTAAAAACCGGTCGGATCTGGGTCCCTCCTGGAAAACAAAGCTGTTCACCAGGAAGAGTCAGTCCCATCTGAGCTCCCTGCCCTCGTCCCCTCGCTCCCTTCACACCAGTGTGGATTTGTGTTAGAAGAACAAATAAAAACCAGCAGAACTGCCTGGGGAATGTCCTGGGTGAGGGCTAAAAGCAGGTGGTACCTCTGGAGTGAGAACCTTCTGGGCTCTGGAGAAACTTCCTTGAGCTGGTGCTCCCAGCATCCCTCAGAGTGAATCCTTTGGAGGCAAGGGTGGAAAACGCCCAGCAAGGCCCGGTGGCAGAGCTGCAGTTTGGGCTTTTTTAGGGATTGCTTTTCCTCTGGAGAAAAAAAAAAAAGAAAAAAAAGGGAAAAAAAAAAAAAAAAAAAAAGGGGGATGTTTCCCCCCACTCCCATTACGGGAATCAAGAGTTTTCCTTCAAAACCTCTTCCCGACCCCGGTTGCTTTGCCGTAGGATATTTCCTTTTTTCCCGAGGCATCAGTGGATGCCACCAGCTGGGAGCGTTCCAGGGGTACACAGGGGTGGGCTTGGGGTAAGGTGAGGAACGTGGGCATGAAAGGCATCCTTAAATCTGCTCCGCCATCCCTGAGCACTGGGATCTTCCGGGAGAAGCCAGATCTTAGGAGGGCTGCTAGAGAGAGAGAGCAGCCGGCCGTGCCCATCGCAAAATCAAAACCCACATCCCTTCAGGAGAGCAAAGGAGGGGAGGGACGGGTGGTTCCCAAAAAAAAAGGAGCACTACTACAGCTTTATGCCCGGGGGGAATCCAAACCGAGTTCTCCCACGCTGGAAGTTCACGTTTCAAATCCGGAAGGGGAGAACACAAAGCCCCCACCTCCTGCCTTGGTGCTGGTGGGGTTGAAGGGGGTGGGGAAACCTTTCGGGAACAAAGGGGTGCGGTCGCTGCGTGACAAACCAGCCACGCGACCCCCAAAAAAGGGGCGGAAAAAAATAAAATCCACGAGCAGCCCCGTGGTTTTTCATCCCCCACGGTGCTGCTGGAGTCTCCCTGGAGCTCTTGGAAATGAAGAGCAGGGAAAGAAACAGGGAAGCTCCCCCAAATCCCCGTGTGACAGGAGAGGTGGGAGATGGGATGGGCGATAACCTGGGGAATGAACAGATTCAGGCCAAGGCACAGCAGGCCTAGAAGATAAATCCCAAACCCCCAATCCCACCCTGTGGCAGCCCCACTCAGACCATGAGGATCCAACTTCAACCCTGGCCTGGTTTTCTCTGGAGCAAGATCTGCACTGAGGCCCCGTGGGACATCTCCTCCCGCCTGTGTGGCTTTGCCTGTGCTGCCCTTTGGTGTCATCAGGACTGTGCTGGGTGCAAGGTCAGGAAAACCCCAGTCTGCTGCTTCTCCCTCTTTTCCAAAAGAAATCCCCTACTTTTTCCACCTTCCTCTTCTCTGAGCACCCCTAATTTCTGTCTTGTGTGAGGTGGGACAAGCACAGACGGCCGAACCACAGCACTGCTGTCTCTATCCGTGGTGCCCTTAGAGATCTTCAATCTTCTCATTTCTTTCTTCACACCAGGGCACGTCACTTAAATCATCATTTTTCCCCCCCTTCAATGCACATTTATGGAATCTTACCTGCTCTTCTCCACGGACCCACACAGCTCTCCCCACGTGATGTAACTTCTTCCTGCAGGGACCCTTCCAGTGAGTTCCAGCCTGCCCTGGTGAACACCCATCACCTCCGGCTTCCCTCTCCATCCCACCTCTCCGCCAACTCCTGTTTGTCTTCTCCTTGAGCCCGCTCAGATCCCCGATTTCTCCTTGGGACGGGACCTTTGGAACTGAAAACGAGGGCTTTGAAACGGCTCCTTCAGAGAAGCCTCGCGGAGAGCCGCGATCTCCCTCCAAAGGAGCGATGGGGCCGCGCCACATCCCGACCTTAAAGATGTTTTATTATTCTTACTTTAAACGATCATTCCAACCAATTTAGCGGATACAGATGTCACCGTTACCGGCCTAATTCCTTGGATCACCTCCAGAGAGTCTTAAAAGCCAAGGTGCAACATTTACTGCTCCCTTCCTCGGGGAGAGTGGCTGTTTTTAATGGAAGCCCCCGTATTTTCGGCCGGAGGATTCTGTCACTCACTTCCAGAACTCTCGGGTATCGCACCCATCACGGCCCGGCTGACTTATTGCTTTTTAATTTATCAATTGGCGCCGTCACCGGCTCTCCTGCCACCCCAGGTCCGGGATAATCCTTCATCTTTACGGCTGGCGAGGAGTGACAGGATCCGAGCGGCCGCAGGTGGGGCTCAATAAAACCACGAGGACCCGAGCAAAGAAGAAGCTGCACCCAGCAAGTTTTCCGGTCTTTATTAGAAAGAGACCTGTACAATATAGCAGCCTCTCTCTGCAGTACTTTACAGCGGGTTTTTTTGTTCCTTTTTTTTATTTATTTTTTTTTTATTTTTTAAGGTTTTTAATTTTTATTTTTAGTTGTTCAGAATACTGTACAGCTGACACAAAAAATCTTGACGTGGAGGGGGAGAGAGAGGGAGGGGGGGAAAGGGGAACATAATACAAACTGGCATACTTGATCAAACCCAAATCATAGGAAACAACGAGCAAAGTGAAATGTTTGTCAGTTGGTTTAATTACAGTACAAACAATATAAATAAAGCGTCATCGAGTCATTGTAAAACAAACTTGCTGAATGAGGTAATATAAAAACAACAACGAAAGACCTTTTTTTTTTTTGCTTTTTCGTTTTTTAGAATTTCCACACTGTCTGGTCGTCATTTATACATTATTATTTACAGAAACAGAAACCAGAACAAACAGAAAAAAGCCCCAAACCCCAACAACCCAGAACTCGCTATAAAGCCTGCCACGTGCTCGGCCTCTCCGCAGGTAATCCCTGCTCACCTGGGCTCCCTTCCTGCCCATCCCAGCCGGAAAGACGAACGCCACAAAGCAGAGAGACCCGAAAGACTTGGGGGCCGGACACGAATTCCGGCCTCTGTGGGCGGCCGCAGGTGATCCAGGAGATCAGGGAAAAAGGGCAGCGTGGGACGCGCTTCGGGAAGCGGCGCTTCCCAAAGGCAAGGCCCTGCTTGGATCGAACCTCCAGCCACAACCCGGCGGGAAGCAGGGGCCAAGCTCTGCCTTCGGAGAGGTCGGGGCACAGCCCGGCTCTGCCGCCTTGGAGCTGTTCCAGCGGGAAAGCGTTCGGGACACGCTCCAATCCTGCCGGAGCCGGGGGGTTTTAAGGCAGCGGGAGCTGCGGATCCAAGCTCTTGGCCGTTCCCAGCTGAGTCAAAGCATCCCAAAACAAGTCCCTGGTGTTTTAGGAGATGCTCCTCTCCCAAATTCCCCTCAGCTGGTGCAGCCTACAAGTGAAAGGTGCTCTTGGCAGTGACACAGTAAAGGGAGCTGGAACAAACGCATGCATTTCCCTGGAAACTTGGGACTTCCATGGAGCTGTGTGCCTCCAGAGGATGGGCACATCCTCTTCTCCTCAGTGGATTCACTGGAGAATCCAGCTGAGTCCCTGGTTACCTCAGGAAAAAACGCGTGGAGGGGTTTTCAGCAGCGTTTTAAAGGGCATTGAAAGGAGCGGGAAGTGGAAGATCCTCCCATCGTTCCTGCACACCCAGACATTCCCTCACCACAGCTCCTTCCTGCCCTCTCCCTGTGGATCGCCCCTGGGAGGACAAGGAACCAAAGCCAGGGTAGAAATGGTGTGAACAACGCCGGGTCAGGTGTCCCCAGACTGCAGCACCCGAGCCCGCTTCGGCTGAGGTTTGGGGCCCCCTCCCACAGCAAAATTCTGGAGCCAGTCATGGCCAAGAGCACGTGGAGGGAGGGATGAGGAGCTGCCCTTGGGGAAGAGCCCACCTGGAGACAGCTCTTGGGAACATCTCACTTAGGAACGTGTCCTCGTTATCCTCAGCAGCCCCGAAAGGCAGCGGGACCCGAATCCCCTACAGCTCACTGGTGCCGTGCTCAGGTTCAGCCACAAAGATGAGTTTCAAGCAAATTGATATTAAAAAGGGCCTCTGAGCTACAAGACTCTGACCTTTCCACCTTCACAATCTCCTTCCCCGGCACTTCCCACCCCCAGGGCTGGTGAGCTGGGATTTCTCCTCCCCAGTCCCAGAGGCCGAGGTCAAGGTTTTCCCAAGCCCAATGTTGCTGTCTTGAAGGAGTTGGATTTTCGGAAAACCTCCGAGGCTGCAGCAAGCCTGGACCTCATCTCCCTGCACCTCTCCATCCCTCAGGCCAGTGTCCCTCCATCCTGCCTCCTTGGAAGTGGCTGGGCTGACTCCAGCTGGGAAACTTTGCCCGTTTGGAAGCATCCAACCAAAGCCTGGCTCCAGCTCCCGACGGTGACTGAGGGGATCCCCACCATCACCGACAGCGGGGTGGGGACCAGCACAGAGACACACAGCAAGTGCAGAGTGACCTCCAGGTGACACCTCAGGGCTCACCCACGGGTTCAACTCAGCTCAACCCCTACGTTTGGGATGCAGCTGCCAAATAACCCCGCATTCAGCCCCAAAACGAACTTGGCACGAGCTTGGGGTTCGCCTCCGGCAGGGGGGAGACGTGACCAAGCTGCCTCTGCGAGGGGTTCACGAGGACCAGGGAAGCGTTTTCGGCTTCTTCAGCTCTCAGGAACAACAAAAAAAACCACACATGGATCAGTTGTGGGAAGCGGGGGGTGCACACGAAGGAGCCGAGGGTGCATTCACTGCCAGCAAAGCAACGCGGCCGCCGTGCCCAGGGCAGTGCCACGAGACCCCCACCCACCCCCCGTCCCCACATCCTGCACACAACACACGGGTGAGGATGAGCAGCTCTGAAGCACGGCGAGGCAGCCAGTCCTGAGCACCGGGAGCTAAAAAAAAAAAACCCACAAACCTCCCCCCACATCCAGAAATTCCGTGGCTGAGGGAAAGCCGAGGCTCCCGCGTCCAACAGCACCGCGCGCTGCCGCCCGAACGTGCCCGGGGGGTTTGGGATACGGGCAGGCACGGGGAGGTGAAGAGGTTAGCACTGCTGAAATGCACGAAGACATCTTTATTTTATCCATCCACAAGCGAAATTCTCCCCACCCCCCACCCCAGAACGTTCCGGGAATGGTGGGAAGTCAACGGCGGGAGTTCACTCACCCACATCTCGCTGCCACCCAGAAACGAAACACGGGGCCAGAAACATGCTTGGTGATTCGGGGCTGAGGATGGCCCTAAAAAAAACCCCCCCAAACCGAGCTTTTACTTCTTAGAAATCATGCAATTCCCCTCTCAAAACATGAACTATGCACAGCTCCTGACGATCCTGGCCAAAATCCCGCACACTTCCCTTGAAAGCGCGGGACAGATTCAGTCAAATCAAGGCAAAATGTCCCAATATTTACTTTAAAAACTGGCCCATGCTAAACAACAAAGCAAAACCTACAAATGCCCTAAACCAACAAATTCACCCATCTACAGCTTTGGATGTTTTGCTCTATGACCTCTGTTATTCCTTTTCAAACAGGAGATTATTTTCCAATAAAACCATTCCAGCCAACCTTCCTTTTTTGGTAGCTTAGAACGCAAAACTCATTGCAGAACCTCTTCATTTGGGGTCAGTTCAGTGCTCCTGTCCCACCTTGAGAAGGACTTTGCTCCGGAGCCACGTTTTTTCCCGTTTTTATCTTTCTCCCGTTCCGCAGCAAACACAAGAACATCCCCAGCCGGGTTTTCTACGCAGTAAATTTTACCCACAGATCATCACCAAGAATGGAAGGCGTGGAGCTGAGGATCCAGGCCCGGCAGGCAGAGATCCCACCCTAGGGGATCGGCGTAGCAGCCTCTGGAGGGGGAAGGAAGACGCCTGGCCATGAGATGAGGATGGGGAAGTCGTTCTCCTCTCCAGCCAAGCTGCCCAGGTTTGGCCCCCAACGCTCCCCTCCTTTCCCTCGAGTCCCCCCCCCCGCTGGCGACAACCACTTAACCAAACACGAAATGACCGCTTCATCAACAACAAACCCCAAAAACCATCCCTGTTAAGGTGCAAAGGCGGCTCCCCGAGACATTTGGGGAGGGCCCCTTGGGGGACCCCCTTGTGAAATCTGTGCTTGTCTCCACTACCACTACTTTATTCTAGAAACTACAAATTACTTCATTTCTCCCGCTCTCCATACAAATATAAAAGCTGAAGCTATTCCAACCCCATATAATCTAATTATTCTACATTACAGTGCCGGAGATCTCTTCCGAGCCCGGATCCGCGTTCCCACCTCGGCTCCTCTCCCTCCGTGACTCGGCCTCCTCTGGCCCAGGGAAATCTCCAAGTGCAGCTAAAGCTTCTTTTTTTTTTTTTTTTTTTTTTTTTTTTTTTCACTAACACACATAATTTAAGGGAAGGGGGGACAAGACAGCGAGTGAAACCATATGAATGTTTACACGGATATTTTACACTTCAGAATCCTCTTCCCGGAGCTCACCCCGCTTTCCCAGCAGCACACCGAGGTTCTCCAAGCTTTTTTTTTTTGTTTTGGTTTTGTTTTTTTTCCCTGCTCCTTTTTTACCACCAAAATTGGGAAAATCTGGTAACGGGAGCCCTTGGCCGAATCTCTGCGTTGGCAGGACCCTGAATTTTCCCCAGGTTGGGTCTTTTTTCCTTCGTGAAGAGCGAGGAGAAGCGAAGCCTCCCCGGCAATATCCAGGTTTCAGGCGTGACGCATCCGGCTCAATTCCACAAGCAATCAGCCAAAGACAGGAGGAAATACGGAAAGCAGCGACGGCTGACTCGCTTCTGGAGTTTTGGTCATGGATAACGGGCGGAGGAAGGGGGATTTCAAGATATCTGGGAAGAGGGGAAGGGTGAGGTGGGGGGTGCAAGGACAACCATTCCCAGAGAGAGCCAGCTTTGGCCGCCGGGTTCCTGCCGGGATTTCTGGCGGACTGAGGGTTTGTTTTGTTCCCAGAAAGGCCGTGAGCGGCCTGGCAAGAGGGTTCCAGAAAAGCAACGAGAGGGGCTAAACATGAAACAAGGAGAGGGAAAGGGGTGGGAGAACGGAGCGAAAGCAACGGGAACGATCTCCGAGTGCCAGGAGACGCTGCCGGATCCTGCGCCTGGGCGGCTCCAGGAGCAGCCTCTACAAAGTGCAAACCCATCCCCTGAAGAGCACGTGCAGCTCTCAAAAGCCAAGCCCCACCAGGATCCAGCCAAGGAGAGCTTCCTCCAGCCCTGCCTTGGTGGGAAGGGCTTCCCTCCCTCTCCTCCACCCTGCAAGGAGGGGACGGAGCCTGTAATTCCTGGAATACACTGGAATCTCCTCTCCTGAAAACATTCTGCGCTCTCTCAAGGGCCGCCCTCAGAAGATTTTTAGGAAAGGACCACATAATCCGTCCACCTGAAATGCCCTCGTTCCTCCAACATCACCCTCCGCCTTGTGAGAGGAAGGTGGCCCAAAGAGAGCCTTAAATGATGCCCAGAAAAGAATCTCAATTAGGGGGGGGAAAAAAAAAAACCCCAGCTCTGAAACGGAACGTGCACCGAGAACTCTGCCCGCCGCGGGTTTGAAACACTGGGCTTGGTTTTTTGGGATACGAACGCCCTGGATGC
>VXAZ01004840.1:387660-429134 GCA_013399875.1 Gymnorhina tibicen | reverse complement strand
GTGGGGCGGGGGACGGACGGGATTGAAATGTTGGGGAAAGGTTCACGATGCTTTTAATTGCAACAGCGAAAGGGGAGGGGGGGAGAAGAAGAGAGGGCGAGAAGAAAGGGGCTAGCAGCAAGGAATTTCCAAAGTGCCTTCCTGCCCCGAGCAAAGCAGGAACTGGGAGGAGAGGCATGGAAGAGGAGCTGGGAACAATATGCTGAGAAAACACAGGGGCTTCCTCTCTCTCTGCAGGAGAAGACCCCGCCGCTGCATTGCAAAGGCAGCGCGGAGCAGCTGAGCGGCTCCGCGCCCGCATGCCTGCTCCGCCCGGCCGCGTTGCTAAGGGGGAAGGCACAAGCCCACCGGGAATAGCCAGGTCCCTGGCAAACAAGAGGGCTCCAGACAGCAAACAAAGACCGATGGGTATTTATTCCTTAATTACGGAAAGCTTTGAAGAAGCAGGCCCACTGTAAATCCCGCCTGCCGAGGGAACGGGCCGCGATTTATGCGCGCCGGGGCAAAGAGGAAATAAATATCTCTCTGGCTCCTGATCAATATTATGAGTGTTTTGCCAACCTACAGGGTGTTTTATGAGCTGTAAGGACAGAAAGGGATCATTAATAATTAAATAAAGTCAACCTATTAAGCTTATTACTTCTTACAAGTTAAACATCCCTGACGGACGCAGGGCAGCCCCGCAGGAGAGCCGCGGATCAGCCAGCCCGTGGCCTTGCCTTGGATTCTGGTCCAGGGCTGTCTCCATGACACGTTGCAGCGTGGCAACCCAGCCTGGAGGTGATTTAGTTACTGTCTGATGGGGAACTCACCTGGCTCAGGGCTGTGTTCAACCCACTCTTCAAGTTTTTGTCCAGGAGACAAGACAATTCTGTGCTGCAAAACCATGCCAAATTCAGGGTACTTCTACTCTCAGCCCTTTTCAACCAAACCAAACCAAACCAAACCAAACCAAACCAAACCAAACCAAACGGCACAAACCCCTGGAAGTGTTCAAGGCCAGCTTGGCTCCAAGTAACCTGGTCTAGTGGAAGGTGTCCCTGCCCATGGCAGAGGGGTTGGAACGAGATGGTCTTCAAGGTCCTTTCCAACCCCCACCATTCCAGGATTCTGTGAAATAAAGGCCGTTTCCAGCACCTCACACTGCCCGGGACTCGTCTCCTGAAGCCCCCAGCTCTGGACCTTCTCCACCATTAGCTCTCCTACTCCATTTTCCAGTTTTCCTTTCATAGCTGTGTGTTTCAGAGGGAAAAAAAAAAGCCCTGCTGTGCGTGAGGGACAGAGATCACTCATTTGTGCAGAGCTCCATGTGCTTCTCCAATTAATCACGTCTTGCATGACACCAACCAGTATCATCATTATTCGGATTCGCTGGAGCTTCTCCACTTTTTTTTCCCTCTCTCCTGACAGCATTCCCCTACACAGGGCTCCAAAACAGCTGCTTGGAGGTTACCCCTCCATGGAGCACCCAGCACCTCTCCTTTAAGTGTTCATAACACCCGCAGGATTTATCACCGCCCCACGTTAACGACCGGCCTGGCCGAGACATCAAGGTTTACTGACTTTAGGCTTTCCGGATAAATACCCTGCAACTGTGGGCTCTGATTTATCACGTAAAACTGCAGCCAGCTTCTGTTTTCATCGCACGACAGACACTCAGTCCAATCATTTTTAAGGTTTACTCGATAAAATATATCACACCTGAGGTTTGCTCCGTGGAAAGTTAAGCGAAAACCGTGTGACATACGGCAGCAGGGGATACCGTGGGTACTAAGATAAGGCTTATTAAGTTGAGAATAAAGATCCTAAGGGTGACAGCTCTAAGCCCTGCAAGCTGGTTAAGTCTTTTCTCAATAAAAATCCAGGTTTTTTCTTTGTTCCGTACAGCTCTGTGAAATGGGAACAGTCCCCAGAGATTTAATAAAAAGCGTGAAGAATGCCACAAGTTGTTCTTTCTCTCCAACCCCAAAAGCCCCGGAATTTTTTGAAACGGCATTGCCGGAGACATTTCAGAGGGAAAAACCCTAACGATGGTGAACCCCAAGGATTTAGAGCTCACCACTGCCCTGAGGAGACCACAAAGACAATCGGAGGGCTGGAGCACCTCTGCTACGAGGAAAGGCTGAGAGGATTGGGAATGTTTTCAGCCTGGAGAAGAGAAGGTCCAGGGGAGACCCAATTGTGGCCTTCCAGTGCCTGAGGGGAGTCAACAACAAAAATGGGGAGAGCTATTTACAAGGGTCTGGAGTGACAGGGCAAGGGAGAATGGGTTTAAACTGACAGAGAGCAGGGTTAGATGGGATACTGGGGAGAAATTCCTCCCTGTGAGGGTGAGCAGGCCCTGGCACGGAGTGCCCAGAGAAGCTGTGGCTTCCCCTGGGTCCTTGGAAGTGTCCGAGGCCAGGCTGGACTGGGGTGGGATAGTGGAAGGTGCCCCTGCCCATGGCAAGGGGTGGAACTGGATGGGCTTTAAGGTTCCTTCCAATCCAAACCATCATGGCATTCTGTGATTTTAAACACGTAGCTCGGTGAAAATAATTTAGAAAGCACCGTGAAGAGTGGAGGAAGATGGATTTCTGCTAAGGTTTGCAAGGGGAGACTTTATGAGAGTCTGGAATGCAAAAACCGGGAACGACAGCTCCCTTGCACCCACCCTCTGCTGCCCAACAGGAAAGCTCCTGAGCTCAGGATCTGATTCCTTTTATGTGCCAGCAGTATCTAGGTAAACATCCATGCAAAATTTAACCCAAAACATATCACTGTGCTGGCCACCAGGAAAAAAAAAGGCTGATAAATGAGTTATCACTGTGTGGTTCTAGACACACAAGTGAACTGCTTGCATTTCTTGGGTGGTCAACCTCAACCCTTGGGCACAGCACAAATATTACCTAAAAGAAGCCAAAAGCTACAACATTTGCACGGAAATGCTAAAACCAAGGAGTGTATTTGTTTCTTGTTTGTTTTCAGTAATAAATATATATATGCAGGGAATAGTAATTGACGTACCTAATGCATTTCATTACTCGTGTGCAACCACACTTAACCTGATGTCTGAAGTGTACAAATCAAAGGGCATTGTGCCAGTACCCAAACACAGGCTGGCAATTTCAATTTGCCGTTTGATACACAGTCAGTCGGGCTGGAAGATCCCATTAATTCCCAATTTGTTAACACTCCTTTCCTCCCGCAGCAAGGCCGTGCTTAACGCAGCAGCTCAGGAAATCACTTTTTTTGAAAAGGGGGGGGGGGGAAGAAGAAAAAAAAAAAAAAAAAAGAAAGTTCTCTTCTCAGAGGTGGCGGCAGGGAGCGACGCGCCAACATCGCGACGCATAAATTCCTTGCCAACCAAACTGCAGGAGTTACTTGCTGACAAAGGATCGAGAAACATTTCTGAAGGTCTTTTCGGGGCGTTGCCTCAAGCAAGCTCTCATTCCGTCACAGAATCAGTTCAGGTGGGAAAAGACCTCTAAGATCATCGAGTCCAACCGATCCGAAATGGAAAAAGCATGCTGTGGGCTCCGGGAGAACCCAGTCTTTACCTGAGGATCACAAACTGGAAGAGGACGGTCTAATTGCAACGCCCCAAAAAGACCTTCAGGAATGTTTCTCGATCCTTTGTCAGCGCTAACTCCTACAGTTTGGTTTGCAAGGAAAAACAAAAGTCCTTTCAGCGGGCTTTAATGGTATCTTAATTTCAGTAGAAGCAGTAAGATGATGCTCTTTGGAGTATTTGGGAAAAAAGCATCCTCCAACCATTACACTGAATTTATGTAAGACATAAAAGAGAAAATACAAGTAATAAACGTTGTATGTGAGCACAGACTCTGAAAAAAACCCACATTTGGAGCAGCAAGCAAATAAAACCAACTGCTTGCTCTGCACGAGTCAGCAGTGGGGGGCAGGCGAGTTTGCAGGGGAAGATCCTAGGGCCGGGCAGCAGCCGGACCATCCCTGTGGGCAGCATTTCTGGGATCCACATTCTAAGCATGCTGCACGGACCTCTCTGCTGTCCAGCTCTTTCCAAGTGACCTGGAGCTCTCCCTTCTGCTCCCTTTGCCTCCTGATTGTCTCCTCATTTGCAATTCAAACATCACGGATTCGTTAAGGTTGGAAAAGACCTCCAAGATCAGGTCCAACCTTCCACCAGACACCATCGTGCCCGAGGCACTAAGTGCCGTGTCCACTCATTCCATGAACGCTTCCAGGGATGGTGGCTCCTCCACCTCGCTGGGCAGCCCCTTCCAATGCTTAACCACTCCTTCAGTGAAGAAATTTCCCTAATATCCAACCTGAGCCGTCTCACTGATGCCAAGGACTCTGCAGGAATTGCTGATGCCACCGGACTCTTCCATCAGTCTCATTTATCAACGGTTGTTTTTGTTTAGGAAAAACAATGCCTTTTTTGGCAAGTTAGACCTCCCAAAGTATTCCTTCTGTTCAGCAAGCGATAGGACTTCCCTCCACCTCTGTTTTATCGGGCTTGCAGGCGTTTGATGCCCTTCTCAAACCATAAATCATAATTAGTTAAAAAAAGACTGTTGGTAGACCTGCTTCTGGAAAAGCAAAGTGGATGAAAAATTTCCTTAGAATAAAAAGAGATGAAGACTTGAGAATGCTCAGTAGTTAACACCCAGAGAAATCCATGAGGTTCCTTGGCCTAAAAACTGAAGTATCAGTGCTCTTTTTCTGTTTGTTTGTGTATTTCCAGCAATGGTACACGCAATGCTGGGGTTGCCCAAATGTGCCCCAAAAAGGTGGGATTAGAGATGGACGTGGCTTTCAGAAGACACGGAAGTGCTCAGGTCCTGCTGAGGCTTTTCCAACGGTGCACCTCTGCCTATTAATCACTTGCAAAGCTTCAGGCTTTTATGATTTACAAGCCATAAGGTGGATGTTCGACAGTGGGAAACCCACAGAAAACCTGACAGCAAAGAAAATCCGCACCTGCCAAAAGTGACAGCAAGTTCCACTTCCAGAGCAACTCAGAGAGAGCTGTGCAGGGATTTAAAAGCTGAATTAAAGCCAGAATTGAGGAATTAAAGCCTCTTGCCCAAGTGTTCTTGGTGCATGAGTGCTCTCTCTCTCTCTCTCTCTCTCTCTCCCAGCTACTTCCCTGCAAATCCCTCTTCGGGCCACATTTGGAAATTATTTAAAAAAGATAAAATATCCCTAATCTGTTACCAATTAGAAGGAACATGTGAATATTATTTTCTAATTTGTGACTCAATCTTAAAAGCGAACTCGCTGAAATAATTACACCGGCTCCTGAATATTCCTATTGTGCTCCTGAAGAAAAAAAATGAACAGTGGGTATGTCCTCTCCTGCCCGAGACGCCCTGGGGCTGAATGTATCAATAAGAACCATCAAAGCCCTGGACGTGGACTGCCAAAAAACCTGTGATTTCTGCTCTCCCTGGCAGCTGCAGCCCAGGGGTTGCCGAACGGGTTTGTTCCCTCCTAATTTGTGCAACTCGGGTTTGTGGCGAGGAGGGACGAGCCAAGGAGGCCCGAGCCGAGTGGCAAGCACGAGGTGTCCGAGCTGCCCGCTGCACAAGTGACCCCTTCCAGCTTGCGGGAGCTCTAAGCCAGGATTTATGAGAGCAGCAGAGGAGACTTCTTTGTAAAACCCAGACGCGGCACGACTTGAGCGAGTAACTCCTGAAAATTGGTAATTTCCTGGTGGTTAGCAGGAGAAGGCCCACCAATGGGGAAGCAGAGGCTGCTAATAAATTTATAGTGCGTTATATGCCAATTAGACCCCCTCAGCCCTTCAAGAGGCAGCACCACCAATCAGGTTATCATTCCACAAATGTACTCTTTAGGGCTGAGCTCATCACAAATCAATCCTGCATTTCAAGTGCGATTTTCATTAGCGCTGCCCGGGACCGCGCTGGTCAAACAACACAGGCAGGTATTTTCCTTCTCCCCTCCGAGCACCCTTCCCCTGATGCCTTGTGCACAGCCCTGTGCTCCTCCTCGTGCACAGCCACGTCTCCACTTCGAATGGTAAATAATCATTTTGAATACCACATTAATCCTGCGTCGAGCCAGATTTATTACGCACGTCACACGCGGGAGTTTCGCCGTCACTCGCAAGCCAGCCGTGAACCCCGCGCTTAAATTACATCCTTGTACCTGACCATGCACCATGCAAGGCTCTGTCACTACCAGGAGTCAGCAGCTCCCTCAGCTCCCCACCCCGTGACATCCACGAGCGCCAAGACACCCGACGCTGCTCGTTCGGGAATTCAGGAAAGAGGAAAAAAACACGGCAATAAATACTCTGTATGGTTTAGGATCTGCTTCAAACCTCTGGTCACAGCTTAAATCACAGCTTTTAGTCTGTGCAAGCCAACGTTGCATTTTGGATGCTCTTCTTTGCTTCATTTTTTGCTGATCAAGGCCACAAACAGCCTTTAGTTTCGCCTATGGCAGCACGGAGATGCCTCCTGGTCAGGAACACGGGGCAACCTGAGTCACCAGGGATGCATTTTCCTTTTCTTTTCCTTCTGAAGCCAGGTACAGACCTTGGAGAAGCGCACCCAGAAACCCATCAGAGAACGTCCTGAGTTGGAAGGGACCCACAGGGATCATCGAGTCCAACCCCTGGCCCTGCATGGACACCCCAACAATCCCACTCCGTGCCTGAGAGAGTTGTCCAAATGCTCCTTGAGCTCCTGCAGGCTTGGGGCCGCTACCAACCCAACCTGACCCAACCCTAGGTGGGGGTTACAAATGCAACATCCACCTTAGGTAGACCTAATAAGGAAGAGCCACCTCCTAATGCAAGAATTCCCAAAGCAACCTTCACTTCCCTGCTTCCCAGCCAGGTAAGCTCCCCTTGAGTCATGGCAGGACCAAATTTTACTTCCTAAACTGCCCCTGTCCCCGCCTCGTTCTACATTTTATGGGGTCTCTTCACAAAAAAACCACATCGTAGGAAGAGCAGTGCCTGATGCCTCAAGCCCTGGGCTGTCACCTGCATATTATTTCTACTTAACCTCTTAAATAACATTGGAATTCACTTTGTCCCCTGATGGGCGCCGTAATGAGAACCTCCTGTCAATCACGGCTCCATTAGCCGGGACAGACTTTCACTTCCTGAAACAATTTATTGGATTCCCAGAAGCGAATGGGCCTTGCTCCTTTTGAGCCGGGCTTTTTTGGGGGAGCTATTCAGCGGGAGCGGGTGTCCCTTCTGTCCCTGCTGAGCGGGGCATTGTTCCCCCCCGTTGGCTCATGGAAACGGCTTCCTGGGCTGACCCCACCTCTCCTTGTCCCGGCCAGGCCGAGTGTTTGCCAAAAACTTCTGTGGGCTGCTCAGTTCACCGGCGCAACACAAAACCCACCAGCTGTTTCCAGCCGCTGGGGCAGGGGGAGAAGCCAATCCTGCTGTTAACCCCTTCCCAACAAAACCCCGGAGAGAGCTGGAGCCCGTCGTCCCCAGGGCAGAGGAGCGGGGCTCCAAGGTAGCTCCCTCCTCCTGAAAAAGCAAGGTCTGCTCTCATTTAGCGTGGAACTAAAGGCAATTTTGCTTTCCTCTTCTTCTCTCTCGGTCACAACTCAAATTGCAGCTCAAAGAAAAAATCTTACTAATAGAGGCTAAAACCACTTTGGTTGGAACATTATCTTGAGAGGAGAATTTTCATTTCCCCGAGTGTGTGCAGTCCTTACGAGGTTCATTTGCAACGAGTCTATCTGTTTTGATGAGATAATAAAATGCATTTTATTTAAAAATATCTCCATTTCCATCCCCCACAAAGGAATTTAAATGGTCAGTTAATCTTTCTGCTTCAGAAACAACCCACCGAGTAAATAAGAGGGCTCAAGATTATATAAACCAACGTTTTTCCCTATTCTAACACTGGTCTCGAAGACTGAAATACAGATGTACCTGGGCACTGGCTGTGTGCCTTTTTAGGATAAATCAGTTTAACTTTTAGCCTGGGAAAGGGGAAAAAAAAAAAATGGAAACAAGATGATAGTTATCTCCAGCCTTCTGTGATTCTCGAGTCAATAGTAAATGGGGGGACTCGTTAGTGCCATAGTGATCCAATCAGGATGAAATTATGCAGTCATGTAAGAAATAATATCTATTAGGCTAATTTAATCAACGAATACTTTACAGATGAATTAGAATGCAGAATCCAATTATTTCAAACATTTGGACTGTCAGCCGCTGTGTTCCCGAAGCGGTGGAAGGGGAGAAAAGGAAGCTTTAAGGATCCTTTTAAGACGAGGGTGGCTGGGCTGTGTTTGCGGCAGGAGAGCTTAAAACAGCAGAAAAACTGACAACCACAATCAGCACCTTCCGTGGCTCCGAGGGCTGGAGCTGGGCTGGCTCCCGGGGCACCTTCCTCTGGGATATCGGCGTGGGCAGCTCCATCTGCTCTTTGCACCGGCTGATGACGACTGTCCCAAGGCCTGGCCATTTCCCCTCGCCAGTCACCCTTTCCAAGGAAGGCTGGCGCTCCAATGACGACGGGTCTTTTGTTTTTTTGGGAAGGGAAGATGTGCACGACACAGCTCCGTGGATTACACGTGGCGTTTATTCCTCTTGGAAAACCGAGAGGTTGCCTTGTGGCACCATGCAAAGAGCAATGGGACAGGCAGAACTACTACCAGAAGGGGAAATTGGGTTAAAACACAACTTGACTCAAAAAGGATAGGACAAAACAGGCGGCTGTGAGTACACAAACCGTGATCCGGCCCGGCTCAACACCTGCTCTGCTCATGCTCTGTCAAACCGCGAGAGGATCGTGAAGCCTGCCAGAAAACCATCATTCCTCCACCACGGAGACTTTAGGATTGGCTCCTTGCTGTAGAATAAAGGCACAAAAAAATCCCACATCCACTGCCTCTCTGTGGAGAATTTTCTCCCCACACCACTGGAATTGCTGTTTCGTAAAGAAACAAGAGCAGCCACCCTCTGCAATTCTCGGGAATAACAGAATGGTGTGGGTTGGAAGGGACCTTGAAGACCATCTCATTCCAACCCCTCTGCCATGGGCAGGGACACTTTCCACTACCCCAGGTTGCTCAGAGCCTCATGGAACATCTCACACGCACGTCCAGCCTCATCACACAGGGCCTGCCCGTCCCATTTACCATCAGAGCAGTTATCTCAAGACCTGAAGATGGCAAAGGTGCATGTTTTGCTCAAGTCTAGAGCACAGAAGTGACATTTTTTCCCCTCTCTCATCATTAGTACAAGTTACTTGCTTGTACAGAGAAAAACAAGGCTACGAGAAAAGGATGGATATGTAAACACGTGGAATATCTTCCACAAAGAGCTGAATGAGCTTCACAGAGAAGCCTAAACTTAAAAAGTTCAATTCACTCTCTGGGCTTCGGCATTTCTTTTGACTATTTGGGCGACACCAGGAAGAGCAGAGCAAAGCTGGTGCCTGCTGCCGAGCGTGGATGCCCCATTGCTCCGTCAGGTCTGCGCCGCGATTCCCAGCGTGCCTGGGATCCAAAGGTTCTTCTGCCCTGTCACCTGGAGCGGTAAATGGACTCTCTCTTGCTTATTTAAACATTTAATGCTCTTCTTATTTAAACATTTAATGCTCTTCCGATGCCCGAGTTATGCCTGTTTGCCGTGATGGATTAGCACGGAATACAGCAGCGACGATTTTCCGCGACCTGCGGAATATCAAAGTCTGATTATTCCTTCAGGAGGAAAAAGTAAAGTTATAAGCAAACTGATTGATAAGGAGCAGAGGGATGCTTCACGTGGTGGCTCGTTGGGAGCCTTGATGAATGCTTGGCAGGACTGCGATGAGTCCCCACAGAAGACATGCAGTAACTCTGAGGAGATTTAAGGTATTTATTGCTCAAATAAAACAAAACCAAGTGACACGGGTAGGTGAAGTGGCACCAGGTGATTACAACCTGCTGATCAAGACCAAGTGCAACTCCAACTTTTCTGCGGAGCGAAAAAACAAACTAATTGTCCAGCTTGCCTACAGAACACTGATGGTTATTTTGGGAATTCTGGATGTTGGCTTTCTTCAGCGAGGAATGGGATTGTTCCAGAGTCAGGTCTTTATGGCGGATTATCTTCTAGTGAACGCTGGCAGTTGTTCTACTTTTGGGTGGCAAATTAGCAGTACCTTTTCAAGACAAAACTGTAACATACATATATTTTTATATGTATATCTAGCCACCTATCTATGCCATAAAGCTGGAATATATATATTATATGTAAGGTTGGATTTGATGATCTTGGAGGTCTTTCCCAACCTTAATGATACTATGATTCTCTCTCTCTATATATATCCATAAACACACATCCCCTGGGCCCCACTCCCTTCCAGCAGCAGCTTTTCCAGCTGTGAGACTGAGAGGATTTCCCAAAGGAGCATCCCTAGCACGGTGCAAGCGCTGCTTTTTGCTCCACAGCAAGGCGCAGAGAGAGCTCCTCTGAAGGGAGGAACTGCTCTCTCCTCAATTACAAATCTCTCTCATTCAGGGCTTCCACGGCAATAACATGTCAACAATCTCCTTGTGCTGCCAGAGGCAGATGTGACCCCTCCACTCCGAAACAGTTGCCAAGCCGTGTCTTTGTGAAAATCCCCAAAGCTCTCCCCGAGCGCGAAGGGACTTTGTATTCAAAGCATCTTTCCCCACAACAGTTCAGGCTGAGGGGACCTTCTGAGAGAGGCACGGGAGGAAAAAAGCCACCAGTGAAGAGCATGATGCATTTGAAGGGAGGGTTGCATCAGAAGCACCTTCTCCTTCAGAGAAGGGAGCTCACTGGAGCCCACAGCGTTGTTCTGCTCTTAAAAAAGGCACTTGCAGTTAAGCGGTGAGGAGAACTGATTTTATTTATTTTCAGTTTACTCTTTCTGGGCGGGGTTGATGGATGTTTTGGACAGAAGAGGCAGAAAGGAGGCTTTGTGAGCCAGGATGATTAAAATAGTTGTCTTGAGCTGAGTTTGTCTGTCGTGAAAAGAAGTGGGGGAAGACTCCAACCGCTCCATCAGCAATCCACGCCGGCGCTGATTAGACACGACAGCTTTGCAACAGGTTGGGAATCAAAGTGCACCAAAACTAGCCTGGCTGGCTGGGCGTGCTTGGAAAAGCTGCCCAGGAGCTACAAGGATCCTGAGGATTTTCAGCTTTTCCAGCTCCAAGAGGCAGCATGGGAACACCAGTGGCTTTGGTGGCACTCCAAGGAGGATAAAGAAGATCCTGGCAGTGAAACAAAGGATGCTCCCAACTCTCAGTCTGAGAACACGAGGGATTTGGAGGATTCTCTGGTGTGAGGGATTTGGAGGATTCTCTGGTGTGGTATTTAGGGACCTGGCAGTGCTGGGTCAAGGGCTGCACTCAATGATCTTGGAGGGCTTTTCCAACTTTAAGCATTCCATGAATCCATGACATTTCAGATGCAAAGCGTAGCCCAAAGGCAGGGTGTGTATTCCCAGCTATCAAAACATGACCATGCAAGAGCACAGACCAAGGATCTGCTGCCTTCCTGGCAAAATGCTTGGACTTTCCAGGGCCATCACACATCTCAAACCACTTGCCCTCTGCTGATACTGCTTTGGATGAGACTCTAAAGCTGTGTCAACCCATTTTGTTTGCTGTAAAATATCCTTCCACCCTGAAGAAACAGGAATTAGTGATTATTCTGAGATCTGACCGACGTGACACACTTAGCTGGGCATTTTGCACAGCTTTTATAGTGAAAAGAAATTTCCCATTATTGATGGGATCTGGCAATTAAAATATTTTCCACCTGACAAACACCAGGCAGCTCCCACCAACAGCCAGAAGGAGCTCTGTCAAATTCCTGAGCATTTGTTTTTTAGCTCCTGGCTCCGACCAGGATGGATGGAGCACCGAGGAGTGCTGGGTGAGACCCTAAATTGCATCTTGGTGGACATCTGATCCCAGTCCCTGCGAGCTGAGCGCCAGCACTCCCAGCAATCCCGCTGTTTGCTTTGGTCTGTCTTTTGGGAACGGCTTCCGAGGGATACAATAACCTGGCAGCCACTTCCAATCCTGCCTGGATGCTTGGGAAAAAAGCTACTGCTCCCTCAGAGATCAAGTGGGCAGCAGCCCCTTAACAGGAACTGGTCTATGAGCTACCACCACATGTCTAATTAATGACCCTGCCGGTCGCAGCTGGAAGAGCTGAGCTGGGGGTGATTAATTAAATTAGCTGGCAGAGGAAATTACAGTGGAAAAGCCAAAGTTTGATTGCTCCATAATTAACCACAGTGCAAATAATATCTGCATCTATAACTTCCAGCGATGAGATCAGAAGCCAATTGAATTTGGCACTGATTGAAGCTGTAAATATCCTGTGGTGAAAAATGATAGGTTTGTTCTGAAGGGAAAACTTACAGAAATGGACATCCAGCGGATGCAAGAGGGGAGCAGGGGACAGGGAGCAAAGAGCACTGGAATTAGATCGTGATCTCAGCTGATTTCTGCAGTTTTCTGCAGTGATAAGAGGACTCAGCGTGAGACAGGAAGAAATATTTTAGCTGTGAGATTCCCTCTCAGAGCTTTGGTGAATCTGGAAAGCAGAGGCCACTGAGATCATTCCATCCCTCCACAGCCTGTGTTTCCTCGTGGTGGGAATCGCTGCTTTCCTTGGGAAAGGACTGCACAGCTGAAGAAACACCCAGTCCAAACACGTCCTCCCCGTTCCTACACCCTCCATCCCCTACTCCCGCTCCCAGGAGCACTCTTTTGAACAACAAGAACCCATTTTTCCAAGGAGATCACCTCCAAATGCCTGCAAACCCCTCCATTCCCCCCTAAATCATTATTGTTTCATTAACTCCCTTAAGCATCTACTGCTACTCACTGAAGACTTGAAATATTTCTCATAATTCTTCTCCAAAATTCTCTGTTTTGGCAAGTTACGGTCATGATTTGTACCCACCTCAACCCTGCATCATGCTGGATTACTGGGAGTTTTATCCCTCTTCCACTGCTGGTGTAGCTGTGGCTTAAAGAAAGCTCAGATTTTTCAACTGTGGCCTGAAATGCAACCCCTCAAATCCCAAAACGAGCCAAGATTTATTTCCATGCTTCTCAAACTGCTTCTCAAACTGCTATCCAATGTACTGCAATCCCTTTGATAAAAACTGCATAATCCAGAAAATATTTAATTTTCCTTTTTTTAAAGCAGTGAAACCATTTTTCCTCAGTGGTGAGTAGTGAAAGTGCACTACGTACACATATAAAACAATATTTCACATTTTGTGTGTTTTAGACGTATTTCTATACATTATCTTGAATTTATCAAGGATATTATATTTATACCTGATTAATTCTTGATTAATTCAAGATGTGCTTGATAAAATACATGCCTGACCATATTATATTTGCCTGATAAATACGTTTCTCCAAAGGGAATCCACTTTGTGTGGACCAGGACCATCCCATGAACCAAACTTGTGCCTTCTCCTGCTCCACACCAAAACACTCCCGTGGATGTTGGCATCTACTTGGGTATCAAACCCTCCTCACCAGGGCACCCCTGGTACCAGAAAAAAAGACAATTCCACAAAAAACCACCAGCACAATATTGACTGTGAACACATGAGTCCTGCTCTGCATTTCTGAAAATCTGGGGACTCACAAAACCAGCTCATGTTTTATGCTGCGTTGTCACTCCTGGCTGACAACACGACTTTTTGGGGTGCCCTGAAAGCCTTCCCCGCAAGCCAGGTTGGTTCCTGCACGTCCCATTATGGCAATGAGATGGTCTGGCTGTAAAAAATGCAAACCAAACCTCTCTCCCCAGGGATGTCATGCACTTTCCTCTTAGAGAATGCCACGTTTGATGTTGGAGGCTGTTTTCCTTCTACTTCTGAGACATCCCACGTTCTCCTCTGCCTCTCATTCCACCTCTTAGCACACACACTGGTATCCAACGAGCTGCCTGACTCCACAAAAAATGCAAATGTGGCGACAAACACCAGCTAAAAATCAGCTTTGGACATGTATTGATGTCAGGAGTCCCAAAACTTTGCCAGAAGAGCCGTTCTCACCTCTCATTTCCCTTGGAGCGCTCCCATCACACATCCAGCCCGTCCCCAAACCTCGTCTGCCTCCCTTCCAAACACCCCAAGACCCCCTGTAAAACACACCACGCCCTTAAAAAAACGCTCCAAGCGTTGGTGGGCCGATTTTTAACCAACAAAACTCGGCATTTCCAAGGGTCCTTTGGCTGCTGAGTTTATCCAGCCTCCAAGGGGATTTTGTGGAGGCACCGGCAAACCCCCTGTGCCAGCTCCGCGCCGCTGCACTGGTCTGAGGGCTGATGTGCTGAACGTTCCCCACGTTCCCCATCCCTGCACGGATGTGGATCACCTGGAGCGTGCAGTTCCCATGGGAAATCCTCCCAAGGGATGGCAGGCAAAGCAAATGCTGACCTGCACCAATGGTGTCCGCAGCTGAAAGCGGAGCTGGGAGCGCCTACACCAACCCAAACTGGAGTTCCACCACTCAAAACTGCAATTGCAGCAGTATTTCAAACAGCAACATTTATTTGAAACACTGTTTTAAATAACAATATCGCTTTAAATAATAGTATTTTAACTTTTCTCCGACTGGAAGTCCAAACAAGTAATCCCAATTATTTTCCGTAGCTGTTTTTCTCTCTTCCTCCTTTTTCCCTGAATGCAACAGGTGAATCCAAGCAAACTCAGGTATGTATTTAGGACTGGTCTGAGCTGTGGGAGGACAAGTGGCCAAAGCAGATCTGATCTGGAAAGGCTCAGATGAGCACACACACGTCACTAGCAAAGGATCAGAGCTGCAAATTTTGGCTTCTTGAGATGAAAAAGCAAAGAAAAGCCACCTTCTGGATATAGTTTGTCGTAAGCCATCCTTCAGTTTTAGCACACAGTGACACAATCCTGTTCCTCCCACTTGCAGAGGAGCCTCACAAGCACCCCCGGGGTTGTGATTTAATTGTGTGTGCACCTCAGTCTCCCAAGCCTGGCTGCTGCTGTAGACAAGTGAAAATACAATAAAAACATCCCTTTGGAAATTCTGACCCGGGCGAAACCGGGGAAATGTAAATTTTTTGGAGGAAAGGCAAAGTTAGCTGGAAGATTTCTAGGCCATGACATAATCATCTGTTCAGCACGAAGACTTTTTGAAGCTCAGCCCTTGCACGCCTTCTGAGGCTCACCAATTACCAGGACACGGCTTCTTCTCGCTCCCCAAATTCTCACACAGAAAGCGCCTCAGCCACAGGACTTTGCTCTGTCTGCACAACCCGGTTAATAGGCACGGGGAGGGATTTCATCTCCCTCTAATTCCTGCCTCCCACCCCTCACCTGTGCTCCCCTCAGCACATTTTCACCCGCTGTTTAATTACTCGAGTGCCGCTCCGATTTCCTCCGGTCACTCCTCTCCGCCGGGGCTCTGCTGCTGTTCCCCCACTCCAGCACCCACACATGGAAAAATCCAGCTGGAAGAGCATTATCCCTGACGAACAGAGAACATTTGAGAGCTGTGGGGAACCTGCATTTGGGCTGCTGTGTATATCAAGTTTCAGTCCAGTCAAAAGCCGGCACCATCTTTTCACTGCTGCCCTTTTCATTTAGTTATCTTACTGAAGTCTTATCTCCCCAGTCCCTTGCCATAGGCTACCAGCTTCCTGCAGAGCCAGAAACAAAGCTCAGTCTTAAACAAAGGGGGGAAAAAAGGGAAAAAAGCACAAAAGAAAGTTGGTCACAGTTACTGTTAGGGAGCCCCGCGGGTTCTGTAGGCAGGACCAAAGCGCGGGGATGCTGCTGCTTCTGTGCCTCGTGTCACCGGCCAGCAAAGCCACCAGGAGCACGGAGAGGCACTGCCTGCCTTCAAAGCATCCCCACCACTGCCTTCAGCCACGCTCTGCTGTCCCAGGAGCTGAAACGGATCCATCCCAACAGCCGGAATGGGCAGAAAAACCCGGGAGGAGGAAGGATCGCAACCACCGTCCCCGGTGACAACCGCCAGGAGCTCGTGGTCCACGGGCACGACCTTCCCGTGACATCCCAGCCAGGGAGAAGGCAATCCTGGGGACCACCTCCCACCCTGTCCTCATCCTTAACCACGATCCCTTCCTGTGTCTCTTTAACAGCAGAAAAAGCAAAAGGAATTGATCCAGCTAAGCTCCCCCAGCACAAACCAGGAATAAACTGGCCTTGCAGCCACGTCCAGAGAGGAATTTGAATTACGTTTGGTTCAAGTGCCTGGGGGAGACCTGGCGTGCAGAGAGGCAGATGTGACCTCAGGGCAGGAGGAATGAAAGGAACGGGTTAAACATCAACCACACACAAAAGCTGCAAATAAAAAGAAAACGTTTTGCATGAGATTTCTTTCTAGCAGAAGAGGTGTTTTTTGACCCGCTGGATGTTTCCCCAAGTGCTCGACTCACAGCGCTTCCTAAAATACTCATGGATGAGCCTTTGGATCTGACCTGGGCACCTCATAATAGCTGATGCTTGGCACTGGGCACTTTTTAACTCAATGGCTTTATTTTGGCCTTTTAATTATTATTATGACAAGCTGCAGCCTTGCAAACAGCTGAATTTCGAGAACAAACAAGTCTCCAGTGCTTTTCCCTTTGGAAATAACTGATGCATAACTGGTGAGGGAGCACCTTGGTAAAGCTGTCCAATGCTTCAGACAGCAAACTTTGTTTTCCAGTTGCTTTTAGCTTGCCAAATTTAAGGTGAAACTCTCCATATTTATTATTCAGGTGCTGTGGAGTAGCAGAGATGTGCATCCACACACGCGGTATGCAGTTTAATTCCGGTGTTAACAATACCAAGGAATTTTTCCAAGGAAAAACTGACCCACAGTGGTTTCCATCTGACTCCTTTCCAGTGATCCTGGCCTTTGGCCTGATGTAAGCCACGTTTCCCCTCAAGTTATAAATTCACCATCCATTTTTGTCCCATCTGAAATTAAAATTTTGTGCTGATTAGCCCTTCCATTCCTCTGGTGTAGTCCCATGCTGGCCCAAGCAGCTTCTAATAAACACAGTGATGGTCTTCTCTCTGTTAGTGAGCTCTGGGTTGATCTTTCCAAGTAGCTTTTGGCCAAGCAGATGTGAAATCCAGTGAGAACACACTGGTCTTCCAATCTCTCTAGCTCTGGTAGGTGTTTGGGAGGGAACTAATACGAAAAGAGAGATGATCAGTCCATATCTAAACCAAAAGTGAAGTTTGAAGTCAAGATCCTACACGGTTTTGAGACCTTCAGGACAGGTACTCACTCACCCACCAGACTGGTTCTTATTCCAGCAAGCAAGCAAACAAACAAAATCACTTTTTCTGCTGCTCATTATCAATTTATGAACACTCTTTCCCCCCCCCCTCCAAATCCTTGTTTGAGTCCTGAACTCGGATCCTAGATTTCTTAAAGTTTAACAACTCATCAGCTTCTTTTTCTAGGGAATTTCAGCTTAACTTGGTACTTTCCAGCCAAATCCACACAGAAGGAGAACCCAAATTTGTCCGGAATCTCACCAGAATAAAGGTACCTGGAGCTGACTGCACCTCCAAGGTAAAACATTTCAGTCTCTATCACCTGCCCTGCTGCAGAACCCTCCAGGGGCAGGATGTCCCCACACAGCTCTGATTTGTGAGCCTAACACACTCAAGGATGTCTTTCTCGGAGTCTTCTGGGGGTATTCAGAGTGGGTTTCTCATTTTTTTTTCACTGACATTGAGAACTCCTTCCCAACCATGGGGTCAGTGTTTTCCACAGCTCCTGGGCATGACTGCTACAGGAGAAATCCACCAAATGTCCCTGGACTTGTAAGAAAATGGCAAAAAGCTGCTAAAATAGGGACTGTTGCCTTTCTCTTCCTCTTGTTCAAAAGCGAAGCTCCTTGAAGGCCCTTCCCTTCCACTCAGCTCCGGTGTCCAGAGCTTGGCCATTGCCTCTGGCCCACTGCTCATGAGAGAATTGCAGAATCATGGAATGCTCTGGGTGGGAAGGGACCTTAAAGCCCATCCCATCCCACCCCCTGCCATGGGCAGGGACACCTTCCACCATCCCAGGTTGCTCCAAGCCCCGTCCAGCCTGGCCCTGGACACTGCCAGGGATTCAATGAAGTGGCATTAGCATCGTGGCTCTTACACCTCTGCTTTTTAATAAATGCCTTAATAATCTGCAGAAGGAGACAGAAGCACTTCCTTTGCAGGTTTCTCTTTCACCACCGATGAGGAAAATAACAATTGGAATAATTATTGCAAACCAGGCTCCTGCTTACCGAAGAGTTAGAGCTTTTATCAGAGGCAGCTTTGCACACAAGAAAGGTGCAGCTGAGCCGGGGAGCATTTCATCTAAAGCACTCATTAACTTGGACAAGCGGGGTCGAGGGTGTTGTGGTTGTTTTGTTTTGATTTTTAATCATCCAGGCATCTCCCAGGCTGCCGTACAGGCACCGGTGTTTCACCGGATCAGCTCCTGGGTGACAAGGGCTGCCAAGCAGCTGCAAGGACAATAAAACAGAGTATTACTGCTTCTCCTACTACTACCTTCATTGCTGAGTATTGCATCTGAGCTTCCAAGGTCTCCAAAAGGCTGAAGTCTGACCAGCAGCCACCCAAGCTGACGTCCCACTTGCCTCACTTAGCTATTCCCATCAGGTGCGTTTCCTGGAAGCTACTGGCGAGCAACTATTTTATTTTTTTGTTTGAATTTCATTGCAAACCAACCCCATGTGGGAGCACACGAAGGGTTCACCCCCTCCCACAGCTGCATGCTGGAGTTTACTGGCAGCAGCGAATCAGTCTCTTTATTTACGCCCGCGTTTGAGAACGCGCCGCCGCCGCAACCAATAATTTATCCATTTTCCTCATTATCCTCATGAAATATCTGCTGTCCAAAACGGAGCTAATAGAACTCCAGCTCGCTGCAAGCCGTGCTGCTCGGTGGAGTTCAGCCACCAGCAAGAGCAGGAGCGAGTTCTCACTGATCCCTTCCCAAAGCCCGAGCTGGAAACCTTAAGCCAAACCTTAAGCCGAGCCTTAAGCCGAACCTTAAGCCGAACCCGCGGTCCCCCGGCAGCAGCCCAGCTGTCTAAACTTTATTGGCAGCAAATGTCATCCTCGCACACGGACTGCCTGCCTGGAAAAGCCAAAGGCACATCTTGGGCTATCACATCCCATCACGCTCCCCGACGAGATGTGAAAACCGGAATGGGAAACGTCAACAGAGTCCGGCCGCGGCGAGGAGCGGGGCATGCCCGCTGACAAGCGTGCCGCCGTGACAGAGATGGGCTCCGAGTTGCAATTAGTGGCACTGTCATTTTCGGCCGCTCCTGCCAATTAATTAAGCCTGTCAAATGGAAAAACAGTGGCATTCACATGATAATTTATATCGGGAGAGACTGGCCCGGCAAAGCCGCCGCTGCCGCCAACAAAATCCCCTCCGAGCGCTTCGGGGAAAAAAAAAAAATAATAATAATAAAAAAAAAATATATAAAGAAGTGGAAAAGGGGGAGGGGGGGAGGGAGAAAGAAAGAAAGTTAAACTGTCCTTGTTATAATTGTTAACTCTGATCGCTCAAGTAGAAGACGGGCTGATTAAAACTCCAAACGAGCCCCCAGCTCGCTTAAATCTCAGAGTCCGGAATGATAGAATCAGAGGAGTTTATTCATACCATTAAGCCCCAGAGAACTTAATTGAAAGAAGAGCATAGCCTGGACCTTGACAAGCGGGAGGTCACAGTAATTGCTGCCGGACATATTTAACATTAAGATAATCAGGCCATTAATTACCCTTTGGATCATTAAATCAGCCAGTTGCAAAATGAAATTTCTGCCTCTATTACTCACTTGAGAGACCACAGGGGTGGCTTTTAATTTATCAGTGAGCTTGAGATACAAAGGACCAGGCTTGGGGAGGAAGGAAAAGGGGGAGAAAGGAGGGGGTTTGCTTCAGCAGAGGCAGGAATATCAATCCGCCATGCTTGGTGATCGTGGCAAATTAACTAGGTAAGATAACCTCAGCTTCTAAAGGCAGAAGCTGGGGGTATGTAAATAGATGAGGGCAGACAGGGAGATCAGAGCCTGCACACCACTTAGCAGGATAATAAAGGAAATCATCCTTGATTATCAGTGCTAATTTGGACACTGCCGGTAGCTTGTTATGCGTGTTCTGAGTAGCATTTAATTAATTCAATTGCTTGTTAATGAGGGAAGTGACATGTGGGGAGCAGATGCCACCCAACTGCAGATGGGTTCTGGTCAGCCCTTCACAATAAAATCTTTTTTTTTTTTTTTTTTTTTTTTTTTTTTTCTTTTTTTTTTTTTTTTTTTTTTTTTTTTTTTNTTCTTTCCTTTTTTTCTTTTTTTTTTTAAACATTTATTTTTAAAAACCCCCTTCCCCCACAGCCCTGGAACGGGAAAGGTGTCAGGCGTGGAGGAGCACTGAAAAGGCACAAAACACTGACCTCATCAGGCCAAGATCCGCTACGGAGCCGCAGCTGATAGAGAGGTGCCCGTGTTCCCCCAGACCCTGCTCCCAAGGCCGCTCCTCGTGCCAGGAATCCGGGACCAGCAGCAGCACAACAGCAAACGGAATTCTTTTGGCCACGAGGAGCGAGGGACGCGCGGAACACGGCGGCCCCGCGCGAGCCGGGATGAGAGAGCGGCATCCGAAGAGCTCCCTTTCCCCGGGCTCGCCCTCCACCCGTGACGAAGGACTGATTATTTTTACAGAGAAAAGGAAGCACGGATGAGTATTTTCACCGTGTGATGTTTTCTGTCCGAGCCGCTCCCCGGCGACCAGCTCTGCTCGGACCGGCACAAGCCAGGCTTTGGTGTGATGCCTTAGGTTTTCAACTTTTATATTTCTCAAACCCCGTACCTGCCTGGTGTGAGACTCTGAAGTTTCTCGTGGCCTGTTAGCTGCTGTTCTCTCGTGCTGGTCAGACATAACAAACCTCTCTAGGTCTGCTCTCCAAGGCCACAAAATGTGTAAACCAAAAATCTTAGAAAGGGGGGTAAACTTGGGGAAAATGACATCATTAACTGAAGTTCTAATTGGAGAATTGACCCTGATATGCAAATGAACCAAACTTATAAAAGTGTGAAGAACTCATGACTCGGGGTCCATCTTGGAAGCAGCCTCTGGCCTGCCCAGGGTGTGCCCTGAGGGCCCTTCAATAAATCCCTGCCTTTATTCCCTTACTCCTGTCCAGTCTCTGTTTTTAGGTGGCCACCTCAGGCATCAGGTGCAGGACTGTGTGAAACTCAGCTCACCACAGTGGAGCTGCATCCTGTTGTCCCTGACACCATTAAATTGATTTCATCAGTGAGCAAGGATCACACTGGATGCTCCCTCGGAAGGCGAGAGTCAATTCCTGACACTGCCGGCTCCCAGCCCCTGGCTGTCCAGCCGGTGTTGGATTTTCCCTGTAACCTCTGGTAGCCAGAATAAACAGGGAGACTGCTGAGCAAACAGACCTGAGCACAACTGCTGCTCATGCTCCACGCCCCAATTAAAGAGCTTAAAACGATGCCCGAGCTTCTGCATCACTGCAAAACCACAGTTTTAATGGAGTTGGACATGCCACGTGCTCAGGAACATTCTCAAAGAGATGCTGAACTGGTGGAGCCCCGTCTGCCTGTGGCTAATGCAGATATTTGGCATGGCTGGAATAGCAGAGGGAGAAGCGTGGCTGGGATATGACCCTGCCTTCCCTCAGCTTGCCCAGCAACTTCCAGCCAGTGGAGGTGGCACATCCATCCCAGCAATCCCAGGGAGACAGGGATGGAGACCTCGGGAGCTCAAGGAAAGAAGGTGAGGGAGCAGACAACCATCTCCTGGAGCGGGCAGAGGGATGGGGGCAGCTCGTCTCCTTTGGAAAAGGCCAACGCCACCTCTGGAAGTCGATGGCTGCAAACCAGGAGCCACGCGGGCACGAGGAGAAAGCAAAACGTGTGAGGTGCGTCCAGAAAGAGCTCAACACCTGGTGGGAGACGGACAAAGCAGTGCAGAAGGCAAAGAATTCCCAAGCTGGCTTCCCCACATATCCAACATTCCTCCACGGAGCAGCTCAGCCCCACAGGGCTCCTCCAGTGCCGCAGCACTCCAAAGCAGCGCGGTGAGAGCGTGCTCAAGCAGTATCAATAGCAATTAGAGGGAAAACCCTGATCCCATCCCCGGCCCCAGTTAATTGTTGCAACATTGATTTACTCTAATTTGACTTCTCACTCCAAATTAAACCCGCATTACCCAAGGAGGGACCACAGGCGAGCTCCCCCCTCCCCTCCGAGACAATAAATTTAATATTGAATACACTCGGAAAAAAAACCTGCCGGTTGTTGCAGGATCCATACTGAAAGATCTTTTCCCTTTTTTCCCTCTTTTTCTTTTTTTTCTCCCTGCGAGTAATTAAAAGATGCTTTTCTTGACTAATGATCCCCCTGTTTAGGAATGGGAAGTCGATACTCCTTCACCAGCAGTCAGCTTCAATTTGTCACAGGCCTCCCGAAGTTTGAGCGGCGTTCTCGGGGCTGCTGGTAATTGCTGGAACCAATTACCAGCTTTCCAGAGCTGACCTAATCAGGGACCCACGGACACCACAGCTCAGGGGCCAGCTGGTCCCTGTTCCCTTTCACACTCAGTGTTTGCCTGTGCTTGGGTTTTCCGCCGCTTCCCCAACTTCCCGCGCTCAGCGGAGCTCGTGTTCATTCCTCCTTCCTCCCCGAAACCACAGCAACGCCCTCCTCAGCCCTCAGCTCTGCCTCGTGCTTCACCCTGCACCTCTCCCTTGGGGATCCCACCACACCCGTGCTCCCAAAACCTTCCAGCTCGGTGCCAGAGGCCGCCCGGGGTGGTGCTTTTGGTTTACAGGGGCACTGAACAACCTGGAGGATCTGCATGAAGCATCCCAGGATGGTTTGGGTCGGAAAGGGCCCTAAAGTCCATCTCACTCCACCCCCTGCTGTGGGACACCTTCCCCCAGACCAGGCTGCTTGAGTCTCCAACCTGCCAAGACCTGGAGTGTATTGATAGCAGAGGATATACCTGGGCAATATATCCCTGATCCGTGCAGGAGGGACAATGCCTTTTGCTAGACAGCTCTCAGGCTTTGAGTTTTACACACCCTCCCATCTCAGAGCCTTTCTGGCCTTCAAAATGAGCGTCCAGGTTTATCTTTCCCCGTGGTTTGCTGGGATGAAGAGTCTGGAGTGCATTTGAGTGGACTAGAAAAGGACAGCAGTGCGGTGTAGTTGATGTGGTTTATCACAGAATATCCTGAGTGGGAAGGATCACCTGCACAGACACCCCACCAACCCCACCCTGGGCATCCCTGGGAATGGTGTCCAAACTCTCCTGGAGCTCTGGCAGCCTCGGAGCCGTGCCCATTCCCTGAGGAGCCTGGGCAGTGCCCAGCACCCTCTGGGGGAAGAACCTTTCCCTGATACCCAACCCAAACCTCCCCTGGCACAGCTCCAGCCGCTCCCTGAGTGCTGTCCCTGGCCACAGAGAGCAGAGATCAGAGCTGCCCCTCATGAGGAAGATGCAGGCCATGATGAGGTCTTGAATTTGGCGATATCTTGTTTTTGAGTGTGCAAAATCACTGAATGGAAGCTGTACTCGCAGCCTGGCACAGCTCTGCTTTCAGAAACACTGGTGACATTTTCCTGGGTAAGACTCCTTAATTATGCCACGACCTAGAGCAGCCTTTTGGCAATTCCTCCTGCAAAATACCATCTCCATGGATCCCCCCACCCTTCCCTCCGCCCCACAGAAACACGTGGCATGCCACTGCAGTCATACAGGGATCAGTGCCAACCTTCCCCAAGCTGAAGGGACTGCTCTGAAAGCCACATCAAGACTTTCAAGCTCCTTTTGGTCCAGCCTGTGACCGCTCCTTGAGCCTCCCAGCCCAACAATTCAGCATTTGTGCAGCAGCTCATAGCCTGGGGTTTTTTGTGTCCCTGGAAATCTGTGGGTCTCCACTGATGGCTTCATCTCCAATGGAGAGACACAACATGAAAAGGTGAAACCCACCTGATCCCCTCTAGTTAAGGGCTCATCACAGAATCAGAATCCCAGAATGGTTTGGGTTGGAAGGGACCTTAAAGCCCATCCAGTTCCACCATGGGCAGGGACACCTTCCACTGTCCCAGGTGGCTCCAAGCCCCTCCGACCTGGCCTTGGACACTGCCAGGGATCCAGGGGCAGCCACAGCTTCTCTGGGCACCCTGTGCCAGGGCCTGCCCACCCTCACAGAGAGGAATTTCTTCCCAATATCCCATCCATCCCTGCCCTCTGGCACTGGGAAGCCATTCCCCTTGTCCTGGCACTCCATGGCCTTGTCCAAATTCCCTCTCCAGCTCTCTTGAAGTTGCCTCTTCCCCCTTCAGTCCCTCCACAACAACAATAGGGAGGTTTGTTTAACCCTCCCTTCAGGTCCAGTTTGGCTGCATCCAATAGAATTCCTCATGTAAAACTCCAAACAGCAGTGAGAACATGGAAAGCAGAGCCTCTACCCGAAGAACTTGAATTTGTTTTCTCACCACAGCTTGGACAGAAGGATTGTGATGCTGGCAGAGACCAAAGTGAAGCACAAAAGGAGGCACACACTCGGAAAAAGCAGAACTTTCTGGTATTTACGTGAAAAATTGCATTTCACTCCCTGCTGCAAACAGCAGAGGAATGGGAGCAGCAAAGCAAGATTGCAATTGCTTCGTGGGAAAATTTTCACATCATCCTAATTCTACTTTTTCTAGCACCTCTTCTATCACATAAGCGTGAGCCTGGACACAGAGCTAGAAAATCCTATTTATAAAATGAATCTTTTCGTCCAAAAACGTTGCGGTGCAGGAAAGAAAAGTGCAGTGAGCTCAGTGACAATCAGAATCAGCCGAATATAAACCACGAAGGTGCACTGAAACAAAGTGGGAGAATTAAAATGAAGCCCTCTGAGCACGAAATACTGAGGGAACCAAGGTGATTTTCTAGAAGGAAAAATTCAATCCCAAATGAATTACTGAATCAAAATGGATGGTGCTCTTCTCACCACAGTCACACAGCTTTCAGGTTTTTCACGGTGTTTATTACATGACTACTAAAATAATGTGATTTTTCTTTTTTTTCAATAGGATTCCAGTGGAGTGCAAGCCTTTTCCTCTCCGGTGCTTAGAACTGAGGGATTGCTCCATCTCACCTCGGCAGTAAGGAGCAACATACATCTGTGAGGTGCAAGAACAGAAAACCTCTGGATTAAAGGGATACTGATGACCGAGAGCTCATTTCAACGTGCCTGATGAAATCATCGCGTTACCTATCTAATCACACGAGCACACAGAGCAAGACATCCCATTTCTGCCTGAGCAAAACCTCTCTTTGGGGCTCCCTGAGCACTTCTGAACGCACAGCCATTCATCTAAGTAGCCTGATTAATGCAGTGGCTTCATTCTCGAAGATGAACCAAAGGTGGCACCACAAATTCATTTTTCAGGGCTAACGAAATAATGCAGTAAGAAACAGTTGACTTTTTTATTGCACACAACAGCACAAACCCACCCCTCCACTGCAGGAGCTGGCCCAGGTGCAGTGATCTTTCCACCCGATCCCCAACTGGAAAAAAGTACTCTCAGAACGTCCGTCTTTGACACTGGTCAGATTAATTAAGCACAAAACCCCCTAGTTTTAGGTAGGACAACACATCACAGGAAGGTTTTCACTGCATGGAGCTACAAGAGGCCAGGTAAAACGCTGCTCTCAAAGGAAACACCCCCCCAGCAGCTCGTGGTTTCACAGAAATCACACACACACACACACACACACAAAAAAAGTAATCAAGTCCATGGCGAGCAGGACTTTGAAGATCCCTGAGCAGAACCAAAGACCTGACAGCCAGGCACAAATTCCCAAGCGAGCCCGAGCCTCTGAAGGGACGTTACTAACGACAAACTGATGAGTCCAAGAGGCAGGAACTTCGTGGCCCGCCGAGACAAAGGAGCACACGACAGGATAATTTAGACAGAGGAAGAAGCGGGCGGGAGGTTCCCCTCTCCCACTGAACAGAGAAACCGCGGAGTTCCTGAGGAAACCTTGGCAAGAGCCAGAAGGCAACGAGGTCGCTCAACTTTTGCCAACCCCTCTTCCCCCCACTTTGCCACATGGATATAAATAAATATGGGCTTTCCCATAAAAAGGGAATTCCCATAAATAAATATGGAGCTCGAAGCGGCAGCAGACAGAGCGTGCAAACCCACCTGGTGGAGTCCGAGGAAGGCTTCACGTGGCCCTGGCTGTTCTCCTCCCACACGCTGTTGGCCAGCTCGTTGCCGATGGCCGACATCACCTTGATGAGCTCTATGGGCCAATCGTCCAGGTCCAGCGAGCGCACCCGCGACAGGTGCGTGCCGAGGTTGCGGTGGATCCCTGAGCATTCGATGCAGATGAGGGCTCCCAGGTTGAGGCTGGCCCAGTCGGGGTCTGCGGGGCAAGGGACACAGCAATTAGGGTGAGACAAACGGCAATTAAGGCGAGGGAATGCCCGGCAGAACTTTTCCGGTTGGTGTTCGTGCGCGAAGGTTTTGGCTCCGGGGGCGTCTTGTTCGGGGAGGTCTTCCAGTGGTCGGTGGAGATTCCCTCAAGGGGTAAAGAAAAAATCAAATGCTGTGTCTCAGAAGGTGCATCACACCACCTCCAGTCAAAAAACCCCTATGGACTAGAGGGGAAAGGAGAAACAAAAGGAAATAGAACCACGGCGATGGGGGAAAGGATGATGAAGTGGAGAAAGCCCCTCCTTGGGAATCCAGAGCTGCTCGTAGCCAGTTGAAAGGGGAAAAGGAGAAAAACAAATAGAGCCTAGGAACAATTATCTGGTGCTAACCACATCAGCTTCCTCAGGAACCACCTACACCACCAGCTACGTGTGGCTCTTACATCTGACTGTTCTCCCATCCCCAGAATCAGGGGGATAAGCCCCAAGATGGAAACGTCCCACTTGGAACAGCCCCCGTTCCAGGGCACGAGCCAGGAGGACTCCACCCGCCCAAAACGACCCCGCCAAGGGTAAGAACCGGGACAAACCCGATGCAGGATGGGAAATTCCATTCCCCAACGGGGTTCAGAACCCTTCTGCCACTCTCCTGTGTAATTTCCATCTGGATTTGCATGGACTGCCCTCTCTCCAAGAAACATTCACCTCAACAAATGCAGCTCAAGACACACGAGAGGAATTGTTGTTGGTTTTTTCTTCCCCCCTGCTGTCAGATCTTTTTTCCCATGCCTTACTCTGTGCATCCCAAAGAACAACCCCAAATGCCAAGCAGGAAAACGGGGATTAATTAAGAGGGCAGGCAATTCTTATTCCTATCTAAACAAAATTTGGAGTTGACAGAAAATGAATTTCCAGTGTTTCCTTCTGTTCTGGAAAATTTAATCCAAAGACTCGTCTTGACTCTGTATAACCCAAAACTGCAAAGCCATTTTTGGCAGCCAAAATATGTGGGAACAAAACATTTCCTAGTCCTTTGCCATGTCATTTTTGGACAAAAAAACAGGAAAGGAAAGCCGAAAATTTTAATTGTGAAGTCCCACATTTCATTGAAGGCATTGAATAACATTTTTCAGTCAGTCCTTAGACATCTAAAAATGTCCCCAAGAACAAAAATCCCCCATCTTATTCCACTTCAGCAGAAAAACACATCTGTTGTTTAAAAGTTCCTGTCCACACCAAGTCTTTTCTTATACATAATTTAATACCTACATTATACATACACAGCATTACAGACCTCCAAAAATTAAGGTGAGACAAAACTCCTGCCACGCTTTCCAAGCTTTTGGAATAACAACAGCAACAAACTCCCTTAATTCCAGAATTCTTCAGATTATTATTATTATTATTAAACAATCTCCACTGTTGTTTTGCCAGTGGGGGAACCAGTGGTGTATCCGAAACACGCTAAAAAACCCCTCCAAAATAGCAATTTGTTGGGATGAACTTGAACGCGGCAGACAGTAATTCGAAATTCGCGAACGGCGACTCGGAATGAAACCCCCGACCCGGCAAAGGCCGGGGGTTACCCTCACAAAAATCCAAAGTGCAACGAGCTCGGAGAGGCACGAGCTCAGAATGCAGCAAGGGAATGAAACACCAACTTGTGTTGTTCCAATTATTCTGACAGAAGTGGTGCTGAGGACCTGACCTCCCTCCCCAACGCCTCTCTACTCGAAGCACGCGTCGTGTACCTCGTGCCGAATAAATTCTTTTAAATATTCCCCTGCTTCAGGCCGTCACAGAACGGTTTGGGTTGGAAGGGCCCTTGAAGGGATCCTCCCGAAACAACAACCAGGAAGTTCCACGCAGTTTCACCAAGATGTTATTTGCAGCTTCGAAAATCTTGACAGCACGCAGCTGGGTGGGAAGGTGCCAAACAAGGAAAGGCAAGGGCCGAACTCCTTACAGAAATGAAAATTATCATCACCAATTCAAACCACGCGTGGTCAGAAAGCTGTAACCGCTCAAATTTGAGGTTTTTTTTTCCTTTTAAGGAGATGATACAAACCCAGCTCCCTTTTCCTGCTGATGGGGAGAGTAATCCTGAAATTAATTGGAGGATGCTCACATGGCAGGCGTGGATATCAAGGTTTGATGGTAAAAGGAAGAAAAAGCCCACTCGGTGCAGCTAGAGGTGCTTCACTTAAAACTGGTCAAACAAAAAATGAGCTTTTTAGCACCACTGAATACGTCCAGATGACACTTTTCAGCTGTCCATATTCTCAACAATGCCTGGCTCACTCCTTCCCTGAAAACCTCTTCCCCGCTCTGCCTCGCACCTCAATCAGCTTCACCATTTGGAGGTGAAAACTCTCTCAGGAGAACGACCCCTCCCCACTGTCTCCTTCATCCCTTTGGATCCAAGGAGGCTGATGAAAGGCTAAACCCTCCTGAGGTCAGCAGGTGTAAGATATCCCTGGGCCGAGCAGAGGGAATTGCTGGAAGGAGGAGCAGAAGAGCCAGGGAAAGAAGAGGCAGGGGTGAAGGCATCTCGAGCTGCAGCAGAAGAGAGAGAGAGGTTTGCAACTCTCCTATTCTTTGAGAGGGTTTTTTTTCTCTATTCTGCACGAAAAATCGAGTTTTGTGATGGGCAGGACAAGATTGCCCAAATTATTACCTCAGTGTTTGGTTCTCAAATACAAAATACACCGGAGTAAGCGATCAGACTCCCGGACTGGAAAACTCATGATGAGAACCCATGTTTTTAAACCCTTCCTATTCCCTTCTGCAGCAGCAAAGACCTGATTTTCCACGTTCTCTGGGTATCTTGAAAGAGGTGACTCACATTTATCCTCTGGTAGAGCCAAAATCCAGAAATTTTGGAAACCAGGCTGGGTTTGCCTACGCAGTTGGATGACCTTTGGTGGCTTCCCCAGACAAAGTCAGCACCGGGACTCCGCTGCTTTGGGAAAAGGCAACACCAGATTCCTTCTGAAACATGGAATCACATCTTGGGCACAAACTCCAGCTCCTAAAGAGCACTTTGCCTCCTCTCTTGCTCTGGGATGGGAATGTTAAAAGGAGAATATTGAGTAAGTTTAGCTGGAGGCTGCATCGTGTTTCCCCGTGAAACAAAGCGCTGCATCGAGTGCTCCAAAGGCAAAGAGCTCCAGAAAGAGGAAGAATGAGCCTTCTGAAGTGGAACATTGATGGCTCTTGAGCAGAGCTGAGGGACGGCAGCGCCTCATACTCCTGTGCTCCCGAACATCTGGCTCCGTGGAGATGCAAACGACGGCAGAGTTCCGTTGGTGATGTTAAGTGCTCCGGGGGCAAGGACCTGCCCAGGCGAGGCAGGAAGGGAGGCAAGGGAATAAAGCAAAGCCCTGCAGAAAAAGCAGCAGGCTGAGGTTCGCCTCGTGGGGAAACAGCTCACACTTTTCCAAAGGAACGACGGTGGCCTTAACATCAGGGAGGTCAAACAGCGAGAGGAGTCGAAGAGGGTGTAAATCATCTCTGAGAACACAAACAAGTCCAGCTGAGATTCCAAAACCGTCCCCTTGCAAAAGCTACGCGACAGAGCGTTGCCAAAGTGGGCTGTCCCACTCTGCCCTCTCCCAGAAACCCGCTCCTGGCACATCCCTGCTGCTGGCAGCGTGCGCGGGGCCAGCTTGACCCACGAGCAATCTGGCTGAAAACCAGATTGGTTGGGGGAAGAGGGGGAAAAAAACCCCAAAGAAGCAAAAAAAAAAAGCTCTGCATTCTTGCACAACCGTTTTCCTGATTAAACACCCAGCCTGGCTGCATAAATCCTGGGATATGTGCCTGGCTGGGGAGAGAAACACGAGCCTCGGGGAGAGCGTGGAGTCGGGGTAGAGCTGGGGTGGATCACAGGGATGCTGTGGGTGTGGGAGTTGTCTGCGCTGAAGGGATTGCACCATACAGATATACAATATAACCCCCCATAAATAGAGATATTAATAGAATAGATATATTTGTATGTTTTATACATATAGATATAAAAATATCTAGTCAGCAAGGCTGGGAAAATGCCACCCACAGCTGCACAGGCAGAGTGGAGCAGGACTCGGCACTGCTCCCACCGTGGGCTGCTCAGAGGCAGCACTGAGCACTTCATTATGAGCTAAATATCCACGTAGGGCGCTCCCAGACCCCCTCCTCCTCGCACACAGCACACCACCCCACCTGCCTTTCTCCTGAGCCACATCAAAGCTCTGGGGGAAATCTCTATGACTGCCAGGTCACTATGAAAGCGCACTAATAAATAAGGCTCACTTCGGGCTCCAGGTGCTAAAATACCACTCAAACCGACCTTTTCCCGTGTTCAGCACGTGCTGAAATCACACGGAGCGGAAGGCAGAGACCAAACTGTTGGTGCAAAAGCATCTGCACTTGTGTACAAATGTTCATTTTCCACCAGGGTGTCAGAATGCCTTAGACCAGGAGTCAAAATCCTAAGCGGCCAATCTTCAAAACCAAAAATCACACCTGAAGAAAAATAAGTGAATATTTTTTCCGTTTTAAGCACGCGCAAAAATCGCAAGGAAGAAGTTCTGACTTCCAAATATCAAAGAAATAAAAATGCACAAGTTCTCAGTCCTTCAGCTCCTCCAACTAATTGCTTTAGAGCAGGAGAACTTCCTTTCTGTGGCTTTGTTGCAAACCCCTGGAACTAAAGAGCACCAGAATAATGGCCTCAGTCGGGGTTAGTGAGGTGAAGCACAGCTCAAAGTATTCCCGAGAACACTCTTCTGAACATTAAGTATACGTTTTAAAAAATAAAAAAAAAATAAATTAAAAAAAAAAAAAAGGAAAGAAAAACAAAGGGGAAGAAGAAGAAAAAAAAACAATCCAAAATCAGTTTTCTAGTACCCAGATATAATGAGCAATGGCTTTGGTTCCTTCTGACGAGCAAGCCTGAAAAAGCAAACCAAAAAACCAGCCATCAAGCTCTACCTCTTTGAAAACATTCCCACAGCACACGTGCCCTCACCACGCAAAACAGGAGGGAACTGGAGGGAACTGATGTCAAACAGCGAAGTTTTTGCCTTTTCTTTGAAGGAAAGCACAGAAACGCTGACATTCAACATGGAACAACAAGGGGGAAAAAAATCAGGACGCATTTGACGTGGCAGATACGGAGCATAAATGAAGATTTGGTGAAGCGAGCCCCCTGACAAAGCGGAAATGCGCAGACAACAGGGGGGATGTGACACCAGGGAGGGCAGAGCTGGGCGTTCCCCCCGGTCCTGGCCAAGGAGAAGAGGTCAGGTGGCTGTACTTACTCTGAGCCTCGCAGTCCACGCAGTGGGAATTGCCTCTGATGTTCCTGATGGACTGCAGGGCCATGGCCTCGTTCTGGCTCGTCAGGCGGGACTGCGGGGAGTTAAGGACACGAGTGAGCAGCAAGGAAGAACCCAAAAAGCCCCAGATGACACAACTGTCACAGCTGAACCAACAGCAAACCCCAAAGCTCAGGCCGAGGTCGAATGAACACGGTTGAGGAACCGCAAGTCTTGATCTGCCTCTCAAGGAGCAGGGATTTTTTTTGGCACCTCCGAGACTTTCGGGGTGTCTAACGGAGGGAAATGGAGCTTGAGGATGAGCCCTGCTCCCCCCAGGAGCAGCAGCCACACCGCAGGTTTGCTGCTCGAGGCAAACGAGGGAAGAAGATCATTTTACAAGATCAATTCCTTCCATTGATGCGCGTGCTCGTGCTGATGAAGACGAAGGGACGCTCTGCGAAAGCGGCTGGAGCCTTTCCATCATCCAAAGGGCAGATCCCACCCTCTGAACGCTCCCCACGGCGACCTGCCCGTGACCTCTGCTTGGGGAGACTCTCCTGATGCACCAGCACTTCAGCTCTACCCTGAGGGCTCCCTGAGGAGCAAAGTGTTCCTTGCTCCAGGAGAGGGACACGGGCAGGAGCAGTGATCTCAGCAGGACCTGTGGATCCCCACGTGCAGACACAACTCCCACGGGACACCCGCTGAACCTGTCCGGCCAGCTGCCCCTTGCTGTTCCAGCCAGTTCTGCTCTGGGAACCCAGAGAGAAAAACCTCTCTGAGCCATTGCCCAGCCACTCTTCATCCTTTGGCATGAATATTTTAGTGTAGGCGTTCATGCACAAACCTCCCCTTCTGTGCCCTGATAACACACACAGATCACAATGTACGAACCCCAGCAAAGCAAGGAACACGTGAGTTGTGATTTTCCTCCACCTCAGGAATGTGTGTTGGAAATAAACCCATTTTTTAAACACAAAATGGGAAGTAAATTGTGTTACGACCATGGTAATTACTGGTGTTTGATCTGCCCTGGCACATCAGGGCAAGGAAAGCAGGCATTCATTTGAAAATATGAGTCTCTTCCTTGCCATATAAAACCCTGAAAGACAACTGCTAGGTGGGGAATATTATGGGATCTATGGCTCTGGACAATTATTGGCCATTTCTCTCCCTCAATCACCACTCAGCACCCTGCTCCCTCCTGTGAAGTGCTTACAGACAACCTGCACTCAAGACACAGAAATTCTCCCAAAAACGAGCACTGGCTGAAGGCACCTCAGATTTTAAACAGTTATTCTGACAGGAAAGGCGAGCAAATCCCTTCTGTCATCAAAGGAAAGCATTCCAAGGGGGAAAGCTGCTCCTCCCAGGCCACGTCCTTCCCTCAGAAAGCTCCGGGGGTTACACACACACACACCTCGAGGAGCACGGCCTTGAAACTCAGGATCTGCTGTCGCCTTAATGATCACCTAAGCCATGGCTAATTGTCAGCACTACTCCGTGCACCCTACCTTGTTCTTGCTGCTCTCACAGGACTGTAAACTGGCCAGGATCTGGCTCTCTATGGCTTGGACCCACGCGTCCCTCTCCTCGTAGGTGGTGGCTTCGAAGTGCCAGGTCTGGCCCGTGAGAGAGACGATGATAAACTCGAAGTTTTCTTCTTGTTCTGGGGGGAAAAAAAAAATGCAAGAGGAAGAAAAGATTAAGTTAAGGATCGTGAAAAGCAGCTGAGACAGCCTTGGTTGATGAGAACTTCTGCTACGCAGTGGCTTTAAGCTGAAGGAGGATTGATTTAGAATGAGATCCTGGGGAGAAATTCCTCCCTGGGAGGGTGGGCAGGCCCTGGCACAGGGTGCCCAGGGAAGCTGGGGCTGCCCCTGGATCCCTGGCAGTGCCCAAGGCCAGGCTGGATGGGGCTGGGAGCACCCTGGGACAGTGGAAGGTGTCCCTGCCCATGGCAGGGGGTGGAATTGGATAATCTCGAAGGTCCCTTCCAACCCAAACTGTTCTGGGATGGTGCAAAACCCTAAATGCAGGTCTGGACACGAGGTTTGAGGCTGGGTCCTGCCCTGCACAGCACAGCAGGAAACAACCAGGATCCACTGCTTTTTCTCTCCAAATGCTGTCCAGATAAAGCACTGGCTTGGGTGAATGCTCAGTTCCCGTGTTTGTGAGTTTGGAATCGAGTCTATACCTTAATCAAACATAAAATGGCCAGCAAGCATCATTTAGATTTAAACCTGAGGTGCTAAAAGCCACATAATGTAAAAATCAAAGGGTGCCACAAAATAACAGATGAATGGACCATAAAGAGCTGACAGCACAGAAAGTGCAACAATTTACCCTCTTCTTTCAAGCAGTTTTTACAAGCACAGATATATCAAAGCAGATGTGTACATTTTCTCCTCCGCAGCACAAATACTGGGAGAATAATAATAATAATAATTACTGGGCTATAGTACAGGATGAAAATCAGTTCAACCTATTCAACATCCATGTCCGACATGGGAGATGAGAAAATGATCTGAGAAGCCAGGAGAGAGGGTCAGTGAAATATCCTGAGGGCTGCTGGAGGATAAGGACAAGTATTCAGGCCAGAGGAGCAGCACATGGAAATACCAGCAGAACTGAAATAAATGGACACACACCCCACCTACACATGGGACACCAACGCCAAATTAAAAAATTCAAGGAAGCTGAAACAGAGTCAAGTGCAATTGGGAAGGGCTGGCACGGAGCATGAAAGAAAAAGAATAATAGAGCACAAAATCCTGGTGAACATCAGCCATAACGAGCTTCGCAAAGAGCATTTTGCCCGATAATGACTTATTATAAATTCAGAGCCATGGCACTACTGTGTTCCCTCATCATCCACAAACATGCAAAGATCAGGGACAAATCCAGCACCAGATTTAAAGACAGCACTGCTGCCCACTGGCAGTTGTGCTCCCAAGCTGTGGGACAAGGGGTTTTCTTGGAAAAGCTCCATGTGAGCGAGGCCGGTGCCCGCACTGCTCTAACGATGCCTCACAAACAGCAGGAGGTGACTTGGAACCTTGAGGTGGGGATAAATATGGAGCTGAAGGTTATTTCCAGGTGCAGGAAGGCAGCAGTTTTACTGAAAAACAGTGCATGGGCTAAGTGGGAAAAGAAATCATGGAATATCCAGAGGTGGAAGGGACCCACGAGGATCGAAGTCCAACCCCTGGCCCTGCATGGACACCCCACCAATCCCACCCTGGGCATCCCTGGCAGCGTTGTCCAAATGCTCCTGGAGCTCTGGCAGCCTCAGGAATGTGATCATTCCCTGGGGAGCCTGGGCAGTGCCTGACTTCCCTTTGAGGGAAGAACCTTTCCCTGATCTCCAACCTGAACTCCCCTGCCACAGCTCCACGTCACTCACTCGGGTCAAAGATGAATGATGCAACTGCACAGCTCCAACTGCTCCACTTTAGCGGCACCGTGTTCCCAACAAACAGGTAGAAACATTACCCAAAACGCCATGAATAAATCATGGGAAAAGCCTCGTTTATCAAGCAGAGCTTTCAGGGGTTTATGAGGAAGATCTAAGAGGAGCCACTCCACAATAAATGAAGTCACACGCAGCCCCGTGCACTTGTCTCCTGTAGGACAACACAGCTCAGGTCTGTGCAGCAGCCCTGAATCCTCTGACCTCCTCTTTAACAATGCTGAGCACACACACGTGGAGCTGCTTTGCCCAGGAGAAATGAGCCCAGGAGAGCTGCAGCACGTTTTCAGGCTGGGCTGGAAGGACATTTTGAGGTCCAGAGAAGAAAATGGAGCTGGGGAAGGGGCTGGAGCCCCAGGAGAGGCTGAAGGAGCTGGGAAAGGGGCTCAGCCTGGAGAAAAGGAGGCTCCGGGGGGCCCTTGTGGCTCTGCACAAGTCCCTGACAGGAGGGGGCAGCCGGGGGGGTCGGGCTCTGCTCCCAGGGAACAGGGACAGGAGGAGAGGGAACGGCCTCAGGCTGGGCCAGGTTGGACACCAGCAGGAATTGCCCCATGGAAAGGGTGCTCAGGGGCTGCCCAGGGAGTGGTGGAGTCCCCCCCCCTGGAGGGATTTAAAAGCCATGTGGCTGTGGCACTGGGGGACACGGGCTAGTGGTGAACACGGCAGTGCTGCATTAACTGCTGGACTCGACGATCTTGTAGATCTTTTCCAGCCTTAATAATTCCACGATTCTGTACCCACTGAAGCTCCAGCTTTACTCCCCAAAAAGCTGTGCTGGTTGAAGGCACCTTCCCTAATTTTTCCTGCTTAAACACACCAGTATTTTTTCCCTCCACCCAAGCTCAGCTGTGAAACAAAGCAGCAGCGCCTGCTCCATGTCACCCCCAGGGCAATTCCTTCGGAAGACGAGGAACGAACCCGTTCCCGTGCGTCCTCGCGCGCGGCACGCGGGAACGGGGGGGAACCCGGGCGGGAGGACAGGATCGTTCACTTCCCCTTCTTCACTCAAATTACACGTTGTGCCATTTAAATCCCTGCGAGCCCAATCACAAAATTTTATTAAACAGTTTTCCGTGTTTAACAGTTATTCACGGAAAGGTCCACTATAATAGTATTTTAGCACCATCAACCTGTCGAAATCAACCTGCCCAATTACTCCAAACTACATTAATAACACCGGATATTACACTAATTGTGTCCAGTTTCTATGCAGACGAGGTCCCGTGGGGCTAATTTTGCATCCTCAGGGGCAAGCAACTCAGCCATCAGCCTGATTTCACCAGGAATCCCTCCTCATTACACCGGTCCAGGCTGTCAAACTTTTTTTTTTTGGGGAAGAAAAAAAGGTTAATGGGCCAATCAGTCATCAATTATTTCCTGGAAGGGCAGCAGAGGAAGGGTTAAAGTGTGAAGAACCAGCTGCCACCAACTTCCATTTGGAAGTTATTATCAACAGGAGATGGCTGAAATGTTGTTGTTGTTTGTTTTGCCTTTTTTTTTTTTATTTTTTTGAAGAGGAAAGGGGTGGCTGGGATGGGAAATGAGCCCAGACTGTGAGATTGTGATGGTATGGAAGGCAAAGCACAAGGGATCTTTTTTCTTTTACGGACATGGAATCAGTGAATTTTAGGGTGCCCAGAGAAGCCGTGGCTGCCCTTGGATCCCTGGAAGTGTCCAAGACCAGGGTGGACAGGACTTGAAGCAACCTGGGATAGTGGAAGGTGTCCCTGCCCATGGCAGGAGTGGGACTGGATGGGCTTTGAGGTCCCTCCAACCCAAACCAACCTGGGATTCCATGGACACTCCTTTCACCATCACCCTTCCCCAGTCAACTGCATTGAACCCGAATTCACATTTATTTTGCTCTGCCAAGAGCCAGGCACTGCCACAGCCCACCCGCTTCTGGAAAACAAGGAGAGAAAATTCCTGAGGAGCATCGGATTGTGGAAGAAAAACCAAACACTCAGGCACGGCCTCGCTGCCTTCTCCTCCCCACGTGTTTGTGGCGTGGGACTGAGATTGGCTTTAGAAAACCACACTGAAAATCACCACGGGATAAAATTAGTCCATAACTTCTTCCAGAGAACTCAGTTCAGTCTGCTGAAACGTGGGGAAAGCACACGGCCAGAAGCAGTCACACCACTTGGTGTCCCTCAGGAGGGGTTCTAAATAACGTGCACGGATCACCTTTGGTCCCAGTTTCCACTCCCCACCTATTTTACCCTCCAAATTAAGAACTGCCTAAGCAACCAGTGACGCCTTGCACCAGTGATGGGCACGGTTCAAAGCCACGAAACCCCGGAAGATCAGGTTGGGAGGGACCTCGAGGATCACCTGGCCCAACCTCTCAGCAGGGAAAGCCAGCGGGAGGCAAGGGCTCCTTCCTGCCACGCAGAAATCCCACCCGTCCTAAAAGCTGGCTTTTAAACAAAGAAATACTAAGGCATTTCTCACAGGCAGCCGTGCAGATTTTGCCAGGACCAGGCTGTGCGTTCGTATTTGTCTGAGACCAGAGGATGCCGGTGCTGCTGCTAATTAACAGTAACTCATCGTGCACACCTGGTGGGCGGTGCCACTCACGCAGGAAACACTTCGCGGGAGCAAGAAGTCAAGTGCAGCACCAAAACACCCTCGAGGGCGCGTTTCAAACGCTCCTGAAGCACCTTCAAGAGCTGAGGTTGCAGCCTGAATCCCAGGCAAGCCTGCCTCCCGTAACACCGAGACCTATTGAAGCTCCCTTTCCATCGCCTCCTCCTCCCTCTCCTGAAAAATCTCTTCTGCTCAAGCACCATAAACCCTCCATCCCTTCCAGAGGAGGAGAAGGGAGAGCTGCCGGGGCGCCCCGGGAAGCAGCAGGAGATGTTTACAACCCCCGGGTTGTTTGCAGCGCGTTGTTTACGTCCCACGCGAGGTCGGGTCTCGTCACCTTTTGCCGCTCGGCGTGAACCACCCCCGTCACTCGGCACACGAGGATGTTTATTAGCAGCCTCAATTAAGGAAATATTTGTGCCATGTCCCACTGGGCATGGCTATGCTAATGCTTCTCTCCCCTTTCCAAACCCAGTGTCTAAATCTAATTAGTTCTGAAAATCAACCCTATCAGGACAGCAGAGCTCTGCTGTCGCTTGCCCACAGCTCTTGGTAAAGGCTGTGTTCCACTGGAAGAGTTTTACGCTGTTTTGTATCACATTTATCCGTGGTAATTCCATTTATCACATTGATCTGAGCGGTGGTGAAAGGCTGAAGGCACCGAAGCCCTCTGCTCACACGGACTCGATCTTTTATTTGGGTGCCGAGAGAACACAAATTGAAAAAAATTTTAAATTGTTAAAAAAGATTTTCAGTTTGGACAGGATGTAACTTCCTGCACAGGCACGGCACCACGGCAGCAACAGCATTGCTTTGACACCAGAGGTAGCTTGGGACTTCTCGAGTATCCAAACAAAAAAGTTCTCTCTCAGCGCCCAGCAAATCCAGCCCAGCACTGTTTAAAATCTCACACGCAACCGTGAGGAGGGGAAAAAAATCAGGATTTAATATCTTTACGCACGCAGAGCACAGGTGTTAATTCCTTGAAGATAATCCTTCCTGCTGTGCTGCAGAATCATAGAATCACAGAACAGTCTGGGTTGGAAGGGACCTTAAAGCTCATCCAGTGCCACCCCCTGCCATGGGACACCATCCACCACCCCAGGCTGCTCCAAGCCCATCCAGCCTGGCCTTAAATCTGTTGGTACAGGAGAAATAAGTCTGTATTTTAATAATACTGCTATGGTAACAGGTACAAGGTGCTCTCAAAACCAGAGTGGGGTTTGCTTTAAGCAGAGCTCACTGCTACTATGTGTTTTTCCTCCCAGAGAACCAGAGGATTGCTTGAAGCCTGGCTGCCTGCAACAGGGGGCAAGTGGGACTTTCTCGTTTGTCAGTGGCTCCCTGTGAAAAACCCCCAAAATCTGAAAACTTGAAGAGTTTAGGCAAACTCTACGATCAATGAGAGTGAGATTTCTCGCAATGAGACAGAACTGATGGAGGATTAATACTGCAGTTCTGTGGCAAGGTGGGGGTCAGGCTCTGCTCCCAGGGAACAGGGACAGGAGGAGAGGGAACAGCCTCAGGCTGGGCCAGGGGAGGCTCAGGTTGGACACCAGCAGGGATTTCCCCATGGAAAAGGTGCTCAGGCCTTGGAGTGGAGGCCCCACCCCTGGAGGTGTCCGAGGAAGGCCTGGAGGTGGCACTCAGGGCTGGGGACAAGGTGGGGATCGGCCACAGCTTGGGCTCGATGGCCTGGGAGGGCTTTTCCAGGCTCAGGGATTCTGTAACGCCCTCAGAAGGGCTGAGTCCTTCGGCTGGGATCCCACACCTGGTGAAAACCCCACCCATGACACCACTTGTGCTGTCCAACAGCCAGGACAGAGCAGCCCCTCTGGTGGGGACGCTCAGGGAATGGCGTCCCCCCAGCCTGGGCACTGTCACCCACCCAACCCACAACACAACTGCAGCACCACCCGAGACCTGCCTGCCTGCGAGCACACGCAGAACACCTAAAAAACGACAGGAGGGCGTTAAAAACCACTGGAGAGCTTTTCCAACCGGGGCCGGACCCGGCCGAAATGGTTTTGGTGTGTGAAGAGGTGCAAGCGCAGCTGAGCGTGTGCCAAGCACCAACGCAGGTTCGTTATTCCGGACTGTCACTTCCCATCATCGTTCTCTTTTCTGAAGGCATAATTAGCTAAACATGTGGTTTTTAATACTTACAGTGCTCATTAACGCCACATTTGCATGTCTCACCACTGCAGCTCTCGCACAAAGGCTCACGGTACCAGCTCAAAGCTGTGGAGAGCACCGAACCTTCAGCTTTCGGGGGGGGGGATAAAACATCCGAAAAACGACACGTTTGCCCGAGTTTAGAATTTCATTCTGATGCTGCGTCTCAAAACTTTCTGGGCCGCGGCCAGCAGGACCGTGTTCCCACACCAAGGTGCCTTCAGCTCTTAGTTTGATCAGTAAGATTAAGGATTCCTCAAATTTGACAGGCCCTAAAGAAACTTTGATCTGTAAACCACGAGGGAACTCCATGTATTTGTTCCCCGTGCTGTCATTTAGGAACAGGTAGATATAAAAGCACAAGCTTCTCCCTCAAGCACTAAAGCTGGGCCAACAAACATACCTGAGGGGAGGAAAAAGCCGGGCTGGGAGGCACAAACAGCAAATAGAAAATTAAAACAGCAAATAGAAAATTAAAAATTATTTCAGTGTGGAAAAAAGACAACCCCAAAACTTACATGAATACCTGACAGTCACTTCCTGTCTTCTCATGTTTTGCACTTCATATTTGAAAGGACAACAAAAGGATCAAACCAGCTGCTTTAGCAGCTCTGAAAGGCAGTAATTTTACACTTCAGCCGAGAAATGAAATAAAATTATACTTCAAATAAAAAGCTGCCTTTAACAAGCTGGAATAAAACCCCACTTTTGTTTCCTGTGCACACTTTGTTTGGCAGGGAGAGCCGGGCCCCCGCCAGCAGCCCGGGCTGTAATTGTGCAAAAAAAAGGACGGTGATATAAATCACCAAAGGTTAATGATCAGGATGTGAACAGAGGGACTTGTTTACAGAAATAGCATGCAATTTAAAATTTACAAGAGATTTAATGCCACCGCTTGGCAATCACTAAAATCAACAGCCCAGAAAACAGTGACATTAAGAAAAATATTACAGTTATAATCATTCCAAAATAAGTCAATTAGTGTTAGGGCATGCGCTCGCGATTACTTGACCCATTTGGTTCGCACTTAAGTGAAGAGAAGAAAGGAAAATCCCCCTCCCTCATAGCGAGATTACTGAGTTGTGACCTATTTTGCATTCCCTATTCCTCACACCATCCCTCTTCCGTGCTGCTGGAGGTGGTGGCGGTGGTGGTGTTTTTTTTTTCCTCCCCCCTCAGCCTCTCCTCCTTGCTTGGTTTCTGAGCCATTCTGACCTTTGGTGTTCGTAATAATATATATATAAAAAAAATATATATTAAAAAAAAAAAGAGTTTATAATTGTGTTGTTCAAATGAAGGTGGAGAGGGGAGGGGAGGGGAGGGGGGGCGGAAATAAATACATAAAATTCCGTGTGCTATTATACAAAAGGCATGACGGCTGTCTCGGGTGGGGGGAAAAAGAAAAAGCAATGTAAGTCAATTTGTGAACTTTGGCACCGGGTGACCTTTAGAAATACAACAATATCCAGAATTTACAAGCAAGAGTA
>VXAZ01004840.1:368588-387569 GCA_013399875.1 Gymnorhina tibicen | reverse complement strand
GCCGAGAAATGAAATAAAATTATACTTCAAATAAAAAGCTGCCTTTAACAAGCTGGAATAAAACCCCACTTTTGTTTCCTGTGCACACTTTGTTTGGCAGGGAGAGCCGGGCCCCCGCCAGCAGCCCGGGCTGTAATTGTGCAAAAAAAAGGACGGTGATATAAATCACCAAAGGTTAATGATCAGGATGTGAACAGAGGGACTTGTTTACAGAAATAGCATGCAATTTAAAATTTACAAGAGATTTAATGCCACCGCTTGGCAATCACTAAAATCAACAGCCCAGAAAACAGTGACATTAAGAAAAATATTACAGTTATAATCATTCCAAAATAAGTCAATTAGTGTTAGGGCATGCGCTCGCGATTACTTGACCCATTTGGTTCGCACTTAAGTGAAGAGAAGAAAGGAAAATCCCCCTCCCTCATAGCGAGATTACTGAGTTGTGACCTATTTTGCATTCCCTATTCCTCACACCATCCCTCTTCCGTGCTGCTGGAGGTGGTGGCGGTGGTGGTGTTTTTTTTTTCCTCCCCCCTCAGCCTCTCCTCCTTGCTTGGTTTCTGAGCCATTCTGACCTTTGGTGTTCGTAATAATATATATAAAAAAAATATATATATTAAAAAAAAAAAGAGTTTATAATTGTGTTGTTCAAATGAAGGTGGAGAGGGGAGGGGAGGGGAGGGGGGGCGGAAATAAATACATAAAATTCCGTGTGCTATTATACAAAAGGCATGACGGCTGTCTCGGGTGGGGGGAAAAAGAAAAAGCAATGTAAGTCAATTTGTGAACTTTGGCACCGGGTGACCTTTAGAAATACAACAATATCCAGAATTTACAAGCAAGAGTAGCACATGCAAATGACCCGGCACTGTCTCGCCTCTGGATTAGAGCTGCAAAGAGCATTTATGGAGAAGGCTTGCACAAAACAAATTAAGATTGTTACTTAAATGTCACGGCACACTATTGTATTTGGCTACAGATCATTACACCTGATACTAACACTTTTAAAAACCGTAATAACTTGGGAAACATTACACCGAGTGCCCACATGGAGAAAGGGGAAATATATATATATATATATATATCTTAAAAAAATAAATAAGGGGAGAAAATGGGTTCCTGAAGTAATTTAAACATCACCACTCCACGACTAGAGGGAAAGGTCAAAATTTAAGTAAGCTGAAAGGAACATGAATGGCAAAATAAAAGGCACAAACAGAAAGATGAAAAGACCAAGCGGAATGACTCTGCAAACACGGGGTGGAAACAAACACGCATGCTTGGGGCAAATCTCATTTCCAGGGGGAGAGGAGGGCGAAATTTTGGAGGAGTGGGTTAAAAAAAAGGAGGGGGGGAGGGGGGAGGTGTTCGTCCGGGACGGGTGGGGTTGTTACCTTCGGTGTTGGTGCTGCTGCTGCTGTAAATATTTCGCAGGCTACCAACACGGTTTAGTTTCCAAGCTTTGCGTTTGGCTGCGTCCAGAGAGCAGGAGGGGAAGAGAGAGAGAGAGAAAAAAAAAGAAAAAAAAAAAGAGAAAAAAAATAAAGGAAAAAANAGAATTTACAAGCAAGAGTAGCACATGCAAATGACCCGGCACTGTCTCGCCTCTGGATTAGAGCTGCAAAGAGCATTTATGGAGAAGGCTTGCACAAAACAAATTAAGATTGTTACTTAAATGTCACGGCACACTATTGTATTTGGCTACAGATCATTACACCTGATACTAACACTTTTAAAAACCGTAATAACTTGGGAAACATTACACCGAGTGCCCACATGGAGAAAGGGGAAATATATATATATATATATATATGTATCTCTTAAAAAAATAAATAAGGGGAGAAAATGGGTTCCTGAAGTAATTTAAACATCACCACTCCACGACTAGAGGGAAAGGTCAAAATTTAAGTAAGCTGAAAGGAACATGAATGGCAAAATAAAAGGCACAAACAGAAAGATGAAAAGACCAAGCGGAATGACTCTGCAAACACGGGGTGGAAACAAACACGCATGCTTGGGGCAAATCTCATTTCCAGGGGGAGAGGAGGGCGAAATTTTGGAGGAGTGGGTTAAAAAAAGGAGGTGGGGAGGGGGGAGGTGTTCGTCCGGGACGGGTGGGGTTGTTACCTTCGGTGTTGGTGCTGCTGCTGCTGTAAATATTTCGCAGGCTACCAACACGGTTTAGTTTCCAAGCTTTGCGTTTGGCTGCGTCCAGAGAGCAGGAGGGGAAGAGAGAGAGAGAGAAAAAAAAAGAAAAAAAAAAAGAGAATAAAAATAAAGGAAAAAAAAGAAAGGGGGTGGGGGGGGAGGAAGAAGAAAAAAAAAATTTTTGTTTTGTTTTGTTTTGTTTTTTTTCAGTGAAAAAGGGGAGAAAAGAAACATCGAAAAGCACGTGAAGTAAAAATACGAGCACGAGGAGCCAGAGCTGCACACAGAAAACGCACACGGGACCACTCAGCCCCCGCAATCCGCGGCCAACGTGGAAAACCTCGCATCCGGAGCCGTTTCTCTTTCAGTCACCACAACAGGACACGACTTGACAAGATTAAATGGATCTGCCACTGGGACAGACAAAACCACAAAACAGTAGAAGTAAAAAAAAAATAAAAATAAAAATAAAAAAGGCAGAAGTATTTGTGCAGAAGATACAGGACTGGACGATACAGCTGCTGTAAAATGCGATTTAATTCATGACAAAACACAGCCAGACAAGAGCTCCTTTTCCTCCAAAAGCCTGTGGGGATCACTGGGTTCCCAAGTTCATCCTTAAACCTCCTTTTTTACATCATCACCTTCAGGAATTGAGGTGATGGTGCAATGACCTTAAACCCTCCTACCAACAGAGGTTCTTGGCAGCGCTGAGCTCAGAGGAAGTAGAATCATAAAATCTCAGAGTGGCCTGGGTTGGGAGGCACCTCAAAGCCCATCTTGTTCCACCCCCTGCCATGGGCAGGGACACCTTGCAGCAGGCCAGGCTGCTCCAAAATTCCTCCCCCAGTGCGAAATCAGAGTGTTTCTTTGGAAAGGGGGGGAACAAAAAAAAAAAGTCAATTCTTTACCCAGAATAGCAACGCCCTCGTTTTATCACGATTGACCCAAACTTTGAGATCCTCTGAGCTGCTGCTTCACAACCAGCAGAAAGTACGGCTCAGAAGCACTCTGTTCCCCGGGCTCATTAGGGGAGGGCCCGTTTTCCCCTTCTCTAGAACCTTTAAACCACTCTGCTTCGGCTGGCTTTCATCAGGCAGGACCCAGATGAAACATCTGAGCCCACCAGGACGCCCCAGAGTGACTGGAGAACAGGGTGGGATTCTCTGCAAAGTGTGGAAGTGGCACGTGGATGTGGGGCAGGGCTCCGTGGTGAACACCGTGGTGCTGAGCTGATGGTTGGAGCCCACCTTGGGAGTCTCCTAAAGGACCTCAGACCCTTCTCCCTCCCACCACGGATGTCCCTCGCTCTTTAGGACGTCGCCACCCCACACCACAGCCGGTCCCGGGACACAACAACCGAGGAGATTTCTCTCAGTATTTACCAGGGAGCTTCTGTGATGCCCCTCAGACCTCAGACCAAACAGCTGCTCCCAGGGAACGGCGAAGTCATTGCAGGCTTTAACAAAAAGCTGCATTTCAGCCGAAGAATTAAAGCTGGAAGAGCACTGCCTGAACCCCCCGACTGTTAAGCTAGGTATGATTTTAATAAAGCCATCTGCAGGCTTTAATGCTCCGTGCTGAAAAGGAGGACTGGATTCTGAGTGACATCATCGGACCTGAAAGGATTTTCATTGGGTGCATCCTTCAAGGTGAAAGAACCCTTCTATTTCAAGAAGTCTCTGCACTACAGAGGCACAATTGCCCGGCAGAAAACTTGTTTTCCCTCGGCAACATTTACATATAAATAGGCAAAATCGAGGTTTGGCACCCCTCTGCAAGGGAAGATGGTCTCCAGTGCACAGAGACCCTTTCCCAGCGCCTCTCCCATTTTTCACCCTTTAATGACACGTTTGTGCGAGCAGGGGTGAACCTGCAGCCTGCTTTTCTATTAACCTATTGATGAAAGAATCCATTTTAATGTGTCAGGCCTTTCCCTTCCCCTTAAACAAATCGACTTCTTCCACAGAGACGCCGAGGTCCCGATACATCCACGCGTGGCCCTTGGCATCGATGAGGCCCCCGCCTGCTTCCTCCAGGTGCTCTCCCGCCTCTGAGGATTCAATAAGGGTTTGGACACTGCCAAGCACGGCCTCTGCAGGGTGATTGATGTGCCAGGGCCCAGCAGAGCCATCCTACCCTGCCTGCCTCCGGAATTACACGCTGCTGTTACCTGCAACCGGGCTGGAACGGGCACTGCAGGTCATCATTGGCCTGCTTTGCCTCTGACTTATTTCCCAGGATATTCCGTTTGTCTGGTCCGGGTTCACCTGCTGGTCCCAAAGTTAAACCAACAAAAGCCCCTGTTGCCAGCTCCAGAGATATCTATACCTATACCTATATCTATATCTATATCTATATCTATATCTATATCTATATCTATATCTATATCTATATCATCTGTGTCTATATCTATATCATCTGTATCTATATCTATATCTATATCATCTGTATCTATATCTATATCATCTGTATCTATATCATCTATATCTACATCATCTATATCTATATCATCTATATCTATATCATCTATATCTACATCTATATCTATCTATATCTATATCCATCTATATCATCTATATCTATATAATTTGTATCTATATCTATCTATATAATCTATATCTATATAATCTACATCTATATCTATCATCCATATCATCTACCTCTCTCTATATCTCTATCTCTATCTCTCCATATATCTATTATCTATATTTATTACCTCTATCATATATACACTCAATCAAATAAACCCCAACTGGTTACCAGTAAAAAGCTGTTAAGCAATGCTTCATTATCTACCAGCAAAACTCCCTAATTTGAAAAAAAAAAAAGAAATAAGGCAGATTGATTTTGAAGGAATTCCTGCAAGAGTTGTTTTCTTCCCGAGAAAGCCACCACGAGGCGTCTCTAAGTAAAGATTCCAGGGGGAAAAAAAAAACCCCGGATGAACCTTCTCAAACCTCTGGAACGAAGTTAGCTATTTCCCAGTGTTTAATTTAACTTTTACTGACGTGGCAAGCAGGATTGCTCCTGGAACACCGGGGATCCAGTCCCGACGCCTGACCACCCTTCCAGCGGAGAAATTTTCCCTGCAATCCAACCTGAAGCACGCCGTACAAATCTGTGAGGGTCGGACATGTTTACTACCGTGGGGTTTTTTTAACTCTGAAGAACCTCAAGCTGCTTAAATCAAACAGGACAGGACACTGGTGAGGTGAAGAAACGCTGCTGCAGAGCACACAGAGCCCCGGAGTCATTCACAAATTTTGTGTCTCGCTGTGCTTTCCCACTCCCTGATTCCAGCTTTCCGGGTCCCGATCCGCAGCTTCTCGGCTTTCACGACCATGTCTGGGTCTGTGTCCCTGACGAGGGAGTGGTGGCAGGACACGGAGCTGGGCCTGGGGACACGGATCATCCCTTTGCCGATGCTTCCGAGCGCTCCCCGGGAGCTGAACCATCCCCACGTGTGTAAAACCAGCTTTCCCACCTGCACTTCTCAGGGCCAGAAGAGGTGTGTGGGCACAGGGAGGAGGAAGCAAGGCTTCAGGACAGCCCTTTGTTAAGGTATGGAGGAACTGGGAATCAATTAAACTTAATCACTCCCAATTACCACCTCTCTTTGTATTTGCTCAGGCAATAACTTTACAGCTGTGACCAGCCCCTCGCAGACAGGACTTCTGTGTTTGCTTTCTTTAACAGGGCTGCTATTTATTCTCTCTTAATGAATCTGCTCATCCTGCCTAGGTTTGATTAGTCAGGTTCTGCACTAATCGTGCTTACCACCACCGTGGTCACGGACCGGTGTTGCTAAAAGCAGGGGGTGCTTGTGCAAAGGGTTTAAACCCACGCCTGTTTGGTACCCGGGAAGTTCTCCAAGGATGCTCAGGGTGTTAGACCCAACAAAACACCCCGTTAACCCTTTCCAACCTGCTCCCATTCGGCTCTTTGCACGTTCCGGTAAGCGGAAAGGCGCCTTCATTCCTGGGAGAGTCTCACCCTGCAAACCTCCCTCCAGCGCTGCACCGAGGCATTCCAGATGTGCTAATGCCACCTCCGGTCCCGCTGCGCCAGAGTTCCCTGCTGATGAGACACGCAGCCCTCAGCCAGCTGATTAAAAGCTGCCGTGGCCACTCGGCTGCGTGTCCGAGCCTCGCCAGCCATGTTGGAGGTGGCGGCGTGCATGAATTACATCCCTGGAGTGTGCTGAGCAGCGCTGATTAAATGAGGCACGCCACAGCCCTCAGCATCAATTATCAGAAATAATAGGATCTCTGCACCCGGGCTGGGGGAAGGGGCCGGGGCTGGCGTGTCGTGTGCTTCCCAGAACATCTTCCCGGCGCCCGCGTGACAGAAATAACAGCGCCCAGGCACCCCAGCAACGCTGTTAAACACTGAGGAGGTGCTGAGGAGAAACCTCCTCCCACAGCTCAGGCCAGGGGAGCTGCTCCAGGTGATACCTGGGACATCCACCCAGGAAAACTGATTTATGAGGTGCGGGCGTGATGCCTAAAAGGCCAACCTGGAAGCAGAGACTAGACAGGGTAAGGGAATAAAGGTGATATTTATTTAAAAGGCCTTCAAAGGTGCACCCTGGGGAGCCAGAGGCTGCTTCCAGAATGGACCCCAAGGTGGACCACGAGTCACGAGTTTTTCACACTTTTATAGGTTTGGTCCATTTGCATATCAGCATAAATTCGCCAATTAAAACTTTAGCTAATGATGTAATTTCTTCAACTCCTCCACCTCTCCTGTGGTCCCAGTTTACACCTTTGGGCCTCGGACAGGCTGTCCTTGAACAGCAAGCCCAGAGAAGCTTTGTTGTGTCTGTCTGGCCTAGGAGAGCAGCTAACGAAGAAGAAACTTCAGAGTTACACACTAAGCGATCCACAACTTGAGAAATACAAAAGTTAAAACCCAAGGCATCAGGTGGAAGGCAAAGCCGGGTATTTAAGGATGAACTTCAGCCCTCCCCCTGCTCTCCCTCGAGTTTTCCTGCGCCACGTGTGCTTACACCAGGGGCAGGCTGGGGAGTTCTCCTCCTTCTTGGGCAGCAGCTCGTCCAGCAAGACCCCACCCCTTGCTCAGAGGATTGAAAAGATTTTGTGAAGATGCAGCTCAGGAGATTCTCAGATCACGCAAGTTTGTCTCTGCGACTGGGAAGGGGCCGGACATCGTCCTACCCTACGTGAAAGCAGCGAGGACAAAAATTCCTCCCAAAGGGTTAAAAAGCTGAAAACCAAACCCCAGGCATACCTAATAGAGATCTATACATCTATATATATATATATATATATACACATCTAAGTAACATAAACTGAATATATTGCATTTCAAGACCTGTCCAACACCAGATTCTGAAATAAAAAAACGCCACGAAGCACACGGATCTTACACAAAACACAGACTCATGAAATGGTTTGGGTTGGAAGGCATCTGAAAGACCTTCTGGTTCCAACCCCTGCCCGTGGGAAGGGAAGAGAAATACGTCCANATATATTGCATTTCAAGACCTGTCCAACACCAGATTCTGAAATAAAAAAATCTCACGAAGCACACAGACTCATGAAATGGTTTGGGTTGGAAGGCACCTGAAAGACCTTCTGGTTCCAACCCCTGCCCGTGGGAAGGGAAGAGAAATACGTCCACTATTTTTCTATTTATTAAACCACACAGTGAACCATCTTTAAACACCTGAATGTGACTCTGAAGTCTCCAAACAGCTCTGTTTGGAGCAGGAGGGATTATCAGGACATATATGCCCAAAAAAATGGGAGACAGAAGATATTTCATGTGGCAACAGTCCTTAATGTGCCCTTGTTGGACTCCAGAACACTCGGAAAAAACAAGGTGAAGGAAAGGAAATTAATGGAAGTGCTGAGTTACAGAAATTTCCCCAAACACAACTAAAACTGTATGGCTGGTACGAAAAAGAAACCGAGCAAAAACCCCTTTCCTCTGCCACTGAAATCCTTTCCCACGCTCTCTTTTAAACCCACAAAACCCTCTAAAAGTAATACTTCAAATCGCATTAATAGTTAATCACGTTTGGCTTCTCTTCGGCTTTGAACATTTCCAGTGAAGGGCAAAAAAAATGAAAACACATCCATACTTCTGCTCGTGACAGGGGGAAAAAGTTACTTTAATTAAACATTGCTAAAAAACGCTTTTGGTTATTTTTTTTCCCCCCCCTCTCCTTGCAATATTTCTCCATCAAAACTTCTGCAGGAGGGAAAGGACCCCACTAAAGGATTTCAGTGCCTTTCCAACACGCCATAAACACACAAGATTCCAATCGACAAAAAGGAAAATGGTAATTGGAAACATTTTTCTCAGTTTTTTCATTATCTGGAGCAGAAAATTATGGCTCTTTTCCACACACACACACACACACCAAAAAAAAAAAAACAACCCTTTTCAACCACCTAGAAAAATTGTCTTTTAATAAAAGCTTCAAATTACACGATCATATTTCAAAGGCAACGAACAGTTAAAGCAGCTAATCAAAGGTATAATTATTTAATGACTCTGACTCCTGCTATCCAACAGGGCTGGAATGGCTCGCCTGTGATCAGCAGACCCCCAGCTCCAGCTCTGCACAACAAGCAGCACTCCATGCCCTCCTGTTCCTAAGGTGAGCTCCTCCAATTTTGGGTGACTCCCACCAGGCCAGCTGAGCTCTGATGGAATTGAGGGAGTCGCTTTGTCACCCCGCCACTGCCTCCTTGTGCACGTCTGCACCGAAAAAAAAAACCCCACGGAGCAACGGCGAGGGGTTTTCCTGCGGAGGGAACGGAAATATTTCCCGGGACAAAATGGGATTTGTCAAGATCATCACTGGTTTTGTTCGCTTTTCATGCTCCGTGAGAGTTTTCTGTAAACCCCAGCTGCCCCACTCCAGTAATTCAAAAGTGAAACACCCCCCCACCCCCCAAAATGTGCTTATTGAAAACTAGGTATTCATCCTAAGTGCATTTTAATATTACTGTTAAAATAAATCTTTATTCATTGACTCCAGGTGAGCAAAGCAGTGAGCAAGCAGAGCTTCTGACTCCATTCCATGGCTTGTCTCACGTCTTTTACAAGTGGAAGTAGGACAGGAATAACCTGGACTCATCAGGCATTAACTACCAGGGCTACCCAGGGGTGTACAGCGCACCTTGGCTTATTTTTGGTTTATTGCAGAGCAGTTTGTGCCATTGCATCTGAGCCTCAAACCCTAAAGATGAACTTCTATTCCGCTTCTTCTGTTGTACTAAATTCCCTTTTTTTTTGGGCTGCACAATTACATTTCCCACAATCCCAGAACCATTCAGGTTGGAAAAGACCTCCAAGATTATCAAGCCCAACGTTTGACCCACAAAGCCCCTACAGCAGAGTGCCACAAACGCTTTTTTTTTTCCAACACTTCAAGGGATGGGGACTCCAGCACTTCCCTGGGCAGCCCATTCCACCTGATCCAAGACACTGGACCCTCTGGAATTTCAAAGATGCTCTCATTTCCATCCAATTATCTCGAGGCTGGGATCAGTGATTGGGATCACGGGAGCTCAGGTGACACCAGCACCTGGGGTGGCGCTGGGAACCGGGCACGGGGAGGGAGCCAGGATCAAAGGGGACACCCAGGGACGCTGCACCTGGCGGGAGCGGCGCCCGTGACAACAAACCCTCCTTCACGGGGTGTGGGATTCTGGTTTGAATTCCACCTGTTGATCTTGCTGTGCCTTAAATCATTCCTCCCCTGCTGGGGGAGGACCTCTGAGTCCTTGCCTGGATTTTGGTTAATTAACGGACATGCAGCCTTCTCTGCTCTCAGATAGTTTATTAAGTCTTATCAGAAAAGTTAGAAGTACAGCAGAGGGACGTGAATGCTGAGGAAAATGCGCAGAATGCCGCCGAAATCAAGATAACCCGGCGTTTTTAAAGCTAAACAATCCAATCAGTGTTTGAAACAACAGATATTTTCACTTTTCTACCAATATTCAACAAATGTTTTTAAAACGTCCACAGGAACTGCGGAATTTTCTATCCAATCACTTTAAACAATTTTGCTGCATTAAATGGAGTAGCATGAAGAACAAGAAGGAGGTTATAAAACAACAACAATCCTCCATTTTGGAGTTTTTTCTTTTTATCTATTTGCTACTTTAACAAACCCAACACCTTTATATTTTCACCCTGTGCTACCTTACATAATATTCTATCATCTAGTTCACACCGCTGTGCTTTCAAATTCTTCCCAGAGAGTTGGCAGCTTTCTCCATGGACGAAGGTCAAAACCAGAGCTGTCCAGGGGGGTAAAACTCCTTAAAACAGGCAGGGAAATATTCCCCGCACTCTGGACTCCCACAACGGGGCACCAAAAGCGCCCGGGCTCGCAGAACCTTCCCGGCAAAGCTGCCATTGTCGCGGCACGGCTCGGCTTGGAAGGGGCCTTGCGGGGCTCATCCCGCCCAACCTCCCCGCAAGAACAGCCACAGAACGTGAAATGCACCCTCAAGGAGATCAGGGAAAAAGGGGCGGCTGAAGAGGAAGCAGAATTTGGGGGTATGGGAGTCCAGAGCGCGGGGAGTATTTCCCTGCCTGTTTTAAGGAATTTTACCACCCTGGACCACACTGTTTTTGACCTTTGTCCAGGGAGAAAGCTGCCAACTCTCTGGGAAGAATTTGAATGCACAGTGGTGTGAACTAGATGATAGAATATTATGTAAGGTAGCACAGGGTGAAACTATAAAGGTGTTGGGTTTGTTAAAGTAGCAAATAGATAAAAAGCAAAAACTCCAAAATGGAGGATTGTTGTTGCTGTCAAACCTTCTTGTTCTTCTTTTTACTACTCCATTTAATGCGGCAAAAATTGTTTAAAGTGATTGGATAAAGAAATCCGCAGTTCCTGTATACGCGTTATAAACATTTGTTGAGTATTGGTGGAAAAGTGAAAATATCTTTCGTTTCAAACACCTATTGGATATTTTAGCTTTAAGAAGGCCGTGTTATCTTGATTTTCGGGACATTCTGGTGTGCTTTTCTCCAAGCATTCACATCTCTCTGCTGTACTTTTAACTTTTCTGATAAGACTTCATAAACTATCTGAAAGCAGAGAAGGCTGGATGTCCTTAGTTAAGTGGAAATCCAGGCAAGGATATCAAAATCCTCCTCCAACAGGGGAGGTGTGATTTAAGGCACAGCAAATATCAGGTGGAAACTCACAACAGAATTCCGCATTGGGGGAATATGCAGGGAACTTCTGCCAAGGTACAGGAAACAAGACATTGGGAGCACCAAAATTTATGTAACTCTCAAAGCTCTCATGCCCTGAGGTTTTTTGTAGACGCAGGTGATGAAGGGTTTGATTTTCCCCATGCCCAGATCAGGCATCGGTGTGGCTTTGATATTCCAGCTTTGTTCAGGCTTAGTTTTACTCTGCAATGGAAACTACCGAGCAGAAATCAGAATTACTGCTACCGTCTCCCGTTTTGCTCAGCTATTTAACCACTGCAAAAGGTTAAGTCCACATCAGGCAAATAAAAACTGAGGCACACAACAACAGACAAACCCCATATGTGTGTGTTTTACATACACACACAAACATGAATTATGCATATATACATAAACACAAATTATGCATGTATACATAAACGCAAATTCTTCGTGAATTTTCATCACTTGTGATGATGCCTTAGGTTTTAACTTTTATATTTCTCAAATCCTGCACTGCCTGGCATGTAACTCTGAAGTTTCTGGTGGCCTGTTAGCTGCTGTTCTCTCATGCTGGTCAGACGTAACAAACCTCTCTAGGTCTGCTCTCCAAGGACACCCAGATTGTCCCAGGCCACAAAATATGTAAACTAAGGCCTCTGAAGAGGAGGGCAAACTTGGGGTAGTTCCATCATTAACTGGGGTTGTAACTGGAGAATTGACCCTGATATGCAAATGGACCAAACTTATTGAAGTGTGAAGAACCCCTGCCCCGGGGTCCATCTTGGGTGGAGGCTTTGACTGCCCAGGGTGTACCTTGGAAGGCCCTTCGATAAATCCCTACCTTTATTCCCTTATTCCTGTCTAGCCTCTGCTTTTAGGTGGCCTTCCCTGGCATCAGTGAAGATAAGCAGGAGCCAGCCTGCCAGTGTTAGGTATTAACAGCCCAGCATGGCACTCTGCCTGTGGTGCAACTTCCCGTGTCAGAGTAGGGATTCCTCCCTGGAAAAGCTCTGGTTGGAGAGATTTATTGTGCCAAGGCCTTTCCCTACAAAGCACTCAGCCACCTGTGATGATTATTTCTCTACAAACCCAAATGTGCATGCTAAGACAGGAAGGTCACCGTGGAATCATTCAGGCTGGAAAAGACCTTTAAGACCATCTTCTTGCCCAAGCTTCTGCATCACCCTGCACTGACAGAGGAGACCTCCAGCTGGCTGAAGGGCAAAGCACAGACCAGTCAGGTCCTTCAGACAAGGAGGACAACCTGAGCGTGGAGGGTTCACTGAAACTCCTGAGTTTGGCAGCAATTCCTACCCAGAAGTGCACCCACAACCCCTGCACTTCGCTGTGTCAGCAGGAAACAGCACGGGACAAGGTGGAATGGTTTCAAACTGCCAGAGGGAAATCGGGATATTGGGAAGGAATTGTTCCCTGTAAGGGTGGGGAGGCCCTGGCATAGGGTGCCCAGAGCAGCTGTGGCTGCCCCTGGATCCCTGGCAGTGCCCAAGGCCAGGCTGGACAGGGCTTGGAGCACCCTGGGACAGTGGAAGGTGGAATGAGATGAGCTTTAAGGTCCCTTCCAAACCAAACCTTTCTGGGATAAATCTATTAATTTGCATTTTAGAACTCCTCAGAGCCTGCACAATTAAATAGCAACCTCAGAGTCAGCAGTGGGACAAAGCAGCACAGAATTTTCACAAGGAGCTTACAGGCTTCCCAGTTAATCTTCCCAAGCTCACTGCTCAAGCAGTGGTTACTGCACAGGTCTCAGCCTCTTTGGGGAGGGATTCTTATCCCAGCCCTCTTCCTTGGGAGAAGTTAAGTCCCAAGACATCCAGTGGGAACAGAAAAATTCTTTGCAATGGCAGATTTAACGTTTTGTCTCCTCTCCCTTAGTTGCATCTGGATTTCCAAGGGCTTCACCCACAGGAAGCTGCTGTCACCTATGGCTGTGTTGGGTGGGGCTCCTCAGATTTGCTGTTAATTTGCACGGTACCAGTGAAAAATGTAAAAATCATTAAGTTGAAGGCGTTTGCGATTTGCTGTTGCCCAGCTCTTTGCCCAAATCCAACCAGCTCAGGGCCGTGGCTGCTCTTACACGAAGGCTGTCATCCCTTTTTGCCTTTTTTTCCCCAAAGCTGCGGTCGCTGGAAATCCCTGGGGAGCTGCCGCGGTTGGCTCTGGAGTGACGTCGGGAGAAGGAGGACGGGATTGGCAGAAGGGATTTGCTGTTGGCACGTTTTGAACACGGCGTGTTCAGGCAGGGCCCACACAAACACCACGTGGCCGAGGGACCGAGCCGCGAATTAAGAGGCTCGCACCGAAGCCGTGCTGCCTTTCACCTCCCAGCAAAACCCCGAGGAACAACTGCATCCAGCAAAACCCCGAGTAACAACTGCCGGCGAGGATAAATATTAAATCCTGAATTTGCATCAGCTGCTGGTGTCACGGGCTCCCTCACAAGCCCCAGCTCTGAGCTGTTAACCACGAACTGGCTCGAGCACGCCGCCTGCTCCTAACTGCTTATTGAATAATGGAAGTGACACAACTGATAAAAGGTTTCAATCCTGGCAAAAAGTGATTTATAGTATTTCACTCTACTGGCACCGTTATTTGTGTGACAAATGGTTGGACAGGCACCAGATCATCTCTGCACACCTCCAGCTCGGGTGTGGCAGCTCCTGCCGGAGCACCCGAATAATCGGGCCCCGCGAACCACGCGGCCACGCCGGCATGAGGGGCTGAATGCTGGCATTTTATCAAGGCTGAGCCCCAAACCCACTTACCCAGTGGGTTTTGTTTTTTGCTGGTGGTGGGGGGCAGGCAGAGCGCAGCCAGGAAGAGGGGTATCCTGAGAAAAAAGGGGAAGCCGCAGCTCAGGGGACCGGCCCCGCTCCTCCGGCGCAGGGATGAAATCATCAATACCCGCGAGGCACCAAATTTCAGAACGCTCTGGATCCTTTATGGATTTTTCCTGATGGCCAAAGCCAAACTGCAGCTTCATCCACAGCTGTCAAGGCTGTTATGCTGCGGTGCAATATCGCCGTGCACTGCAAATCCCATCCTCCCCTCAGCTGGGAGAGAGGGATGGGGATGCTTTTGAGGCTGAATAAGCCAGGATTTCCCCGCCTCGAGGAATGAACGGAGCTTTAAATTTACAAGCAGCACATCAACAGCAGCTTCATCTCATTGGTTGTATCAGCAGCATCCTGCTCCCTGCAGAAGTCAAGCCCATTTTATCAAGCCAGTCTTTTAAAAGCAGCAAACCCCTCGGAGTGCTGAGCTTCCACAAGTCTGCATTCTTCTCTTGGGTTACCTTTCAGCTTTGCACCCAAAATCTGCCATTCTTCTCATTCCAGAAAATTATTTCCACTTCCATAAAAATCATGCCACCCCCTGCCATGGGCAGGGACACCTTCCACTGTCCCAGGTGGCTCCAAGCCCCAATGTCCAGCCTGGCCTTGGGCACTGCCAGGGATCCAGGGGCAGCCACAGCTGCTCTGGGCACCCTGTGCTAGGGCCTGCCCACCCTCCCAAGGAGGAATTTCTTCCCAACATCCCATCTAAACGTGGGTAGAGAACACAAAGCCCCAGCAGATGAATCTCTGGGTTGGCCACAGCAAGCCAAGAGCTCAGTTTGCACACAGGAGAACATTCAGAGGAGACGGGGATAAGAGGACCTGACAAAGCAGAAGCAGCAAGAATTTTCTTCAGAAGGCCTAAAAGATCTCCGGAGTGGCAAAAAACCCTACAGGCTGCACTCCTGGTAGCAGGAGAAACGCAGATGGGGTAGGAAGATGACTGATAACACGGGAAGCAAGGAAAAAAAACCATCCCCATTCACAACTGCTTCTTGTGATCTCAGGTCTAACTCAGGGTGTTCGCTCTTGACTTGTGGTAACGTGGCATTAAAAACTGCTCAGCTTTTTATCCCCTGACAATCTCCTGTGAGAAACCTGGACAAGTCTGTTACTTTGCTAATGGAAATCACTGGAAATCCCAGGATTTCACGCCGGATCCATGTGAGGGTAAATAACACACAGAAGTCTTCGGGATCCCTTCCCTCCTTTCAGCTCCAAGCATCATACCCTTTCCTGATTTTCCCAGTTCTCTGCAACATTCCCACTGCCACGAGACCCCTTCAAAATTATATGACCTTTCCACGTGGAGTTAACTTTCAGGTACAAAAATGGCACCACAAAACTCCCACAGCACACTAACACAAAACGACTGCCAAAACACCGCAACCGAATGAAATCAAGGTTGATGCAGATCATCTCCTTTCGTGGGCACTGCTGGCCTTCCAACAGCAACAACAAATGGGTTTGGTGAAGAAAACCAAGCATAAAAAACCAGGCAGAGGGACAGAACTTTGCTCCCTGGTGAGCTGTGGTGCCACGGAGAGGATACAAACCCCTTAAAAATGCTGTGCCAAATGCAGTCAGCTTTTTCCTGCTTGGAATGGGAAACAAGCTGGATGTGCTGAAAAATTGTGAGTGATCAATTTATGCACTCAGGTTCCCGTAAGTGGGAAAGAGGAGAACCTCGCCTTACTGATTGGTGCAGCACAGGGAAGCAGAGTCACCCAAAAAACGGAAGGGGGATCATGAAACCTGTCCCCAGAGACAGCGGGGACAGAAACAGGCACTCGGAGGGAATTTCTTCTACTTCATCTCTCAGCATTCCCACAGTCCTCGTTTCAGCCTAGTCCATCCCTCCCATTCCCCTGCAGAAGTGGCTGGACTTCTGACTAAAATTACCATTGCGGAGGTGTCTGGCGGTACCTTTTACTCACAGATAAAAACCTCCATCACCTCTTCCCACGAAGCCTTTCGAGGAGGGAAAAAAAAAAGGAGATGATGGAAAAAAAAAATATATATATATATTCATTTTGAATTTGTCCATCAAACTGCAGAGTCCATCAAACTGGAGTTGATGTGTTAGGACAGACCCACAAAAAAATGAGCACCCAGTAGGGACTAAGAGCTAGGAGGTGATGATTCCTGCATGCACGAATGTGGCATTGCCTTGAAACGACAAAAACCCTTTGTATTCCACAGGGTCTCCGTGATCTCCTTCTCTCTGGAAGGATAACTGGAATGAACAAGAATCCTCTTAATGTTCCTTGTATATTCAACATCCTCCTCCAAGCAGGACCAAAGCCCGGCAGAGACTCAAAGAGATTCGACGTGCTGGTGCTCCTTTGCTGCTCAAAAAACCATTCTGGATTTTATTCTGGCTCTGGGGGACAGTTTGTGTCAATCTTTTCTTCTTCTTTTTTTTTTTTTTTTCCCCCCCACAAGTGTTGCAGGTTAAACTTTGTGCCTAACAACCCTGACGGCGTCCCTGCACATTTTTCAGACGAGCCATTGAGTAGCATTATGACAAATTATGGGGCCTGATGGTATGTAACAGGAACATCTTCCTCCACTCGGAGGCCGGGGAGGACATAAAAAAGACTGAAAGAAATATTCCTGGAGGGAAAAAAAAAAGGAAAAAAAAAGAAAAAAAAAAAAAAAGAGGCACGTGGGGAAGCAGCAAGGTTCATTATGGATAGATTATTCATGATTCAGGAGTTCATTATTAATGGATTATTTACAAGTATTTCCTAAGTGCTGTCAGCTGTTCCCCTGGGAATAGCTTTTCAATAATGCCCACAACTTAAAGAAAGAATGATGAGCTCTATCGATATTTTTATTACTAAAGGCAGCAGGTAATCATCAATATGTTTAAGAGAAAAGCAAAGGCCTATTTACAACCTCCTCCACATTAATTTTTTCACGTCATAACAGCTCTGGGCACATCCTGTACTCTTTAGTTGGTAATAAATGACATCACTGCACTTAAAATATTTTGTAGAAGCAGATCCTGTTGTTCTGTGTACTCTGGGATTCTACGTAAACCTGCTCTGTTAGTCCAGCATTAAAAAATAAAATAAAAATAATTAAAAAATAAAATAAAATAAAATAAAATAAAATCTAAGATCACACCACGAGTTGAAGTCCAATCTCCTCTTCCACCGAGGAAAACCTCCCCATCATTCCAGTACATCCCATTCCTCCACAGGTTACCAAAGCTCAGCTTCTCACTTCACACCTGGGATCCAAAGTTTAACCATAAGCAGCGGTGACCTAATTATTAATGAGTTTGCCTGGACAAACTGGAGTTTAATTGTACACAGGGAGGCCGAGAGATAAAGATGGCAGTTGACAAATCACTAAAAATTAATCAATTTTCACATTCTCCTTATAACCACTATGGATCCTCACACCAGAGTCTTTAGGTAATCTGGCGAGCATTAACTTACATTTTACCTTATTATTAAAAACATTAAGCACATCTTCATCTATGATTTATTACAATTAGGTTTGTTCTAATTTAATTAAACACCGAGGCCTCTCAAGTATTCTATGAAGCTCAGGTGTGTTGCCTGGCAAGCGGGGACTTCCTGGAAATAACTGGAGAGATCTCCGAACGGACAGAGCACCCCCTCGGCTGAGAAGCCCCCGTGCCCACGATCGTCGCAGAGCGGCCGCCACCACGAACGCTTTTCAGATGGGGATTTCAATAGTAAAACTGCCTTTTTGTAAAGACATTTTCCCCTCAAAAAAGCTTGCAGCACCGCTGCACGCCGTGCACGCAGCCGCCCAAGCCCCAAAGGGAAGAGCTGGGGGAAGCAGGAGTAAGAGGGAGCCGAAACAGTCTTGGAGCTGCCAGCTCCTTGTCAAATGAAGCAGAGGCAGGAACGCTCCAGCCTCGCTCTGCCATCCATCACCAGGGAGGGCAGCTCGTCCTGCCTCTTCCCCAGCCCTCAGGTGAGGAATTCTTTGGGAAAAGCATTCCCGCAGGCACAGGCTCAAACAACACAGTCGGTGCTCGAAGAAAGTCAACAGAACCGAGGAGGGAGAATTTCTCCCCTTTAAAACTTCACCTCTCCAAGGATTTCACCTCCCTGATGGAGACCTATATGGAAAATTTAGAGCTGCCCCTCTGGTTTATTACGACTTGGGCACCGACGGTGTGGTTCAAAAGCTCCCAAAGATGCTCCAAGAGGCCCCAGACTCAAAGCTCCCCTCTGAGGAGCACCCAGGCACAGGGGTGAGCACGCGGAGCTCAGCAAATACAGACCCGGGAATGTTTCTCTTCCAAAGGAAGGGAGAAAAAACAGATCCTCACAGCTCTTGTGGGGCTGCCTGGAAGTAGGAAAATGTTACCACAAAATAGGTGTAAATCACCCCAGAAGTAGGATCTGGAATTCCAGACAACAGCTGAACCCCAATCCATCGGACCAAAACCCAGCAGCTCTGTTTCAAAGAGCAAAAGCTCACCGTGATGACATTTTTTTTTTGGCTCTGAATTCTGGTCTGACCCTTATGTGGGAGGTGAGAGATGATTTAAGGAGGACAAAAAATTAAAAAAAAATAAATTAAAGCTGCTTTTTTTAGGGGTGGGATTGACCAATTTAGGCTTAGTTTTAGGGAAAAAACCGCCCACAATGCAAATAAAAGGGAAGCAGTAGAAGAGGGGCAGTATCATGAGGGAGGCATTTAGGGGCAGAAAACACCATCAGGAAAGGCTGGGAGCCTGCAGGACTGCAAGAATCTCAGGCAGGCAGAGAAAAATCATCCTGATGAA
>VXAZ01004840.1:319472-367856 GCA_013399875.1 Gymnorhina tibicen | reverse complement strand
CCCCTCCCCAAACCCCCCCACCCCAGACAACAGCCATCAATGTTTCTGACTATCACAGGAGCACGAGGGGCCATGCATAATTGACTGGAAGATGGGCTAAAACTGTGCCCAATCAGCGTGTGATCAAAACCGCGTGGAATATTCGGCGCCACTTGATTACACGGAGCCTCGTCCTCCCGGCTCTCTCCTCATGANGATCTGGAATTCCAGACAACAGCTGAACCCCAATCCATCGGACCAAAACCCAGCAGCTCTGTTTCAAAGAGCAAAAGCCCACCGTGATGACATTTTTTTTTTGGCTCTGAATTCTGGTCTGACCCTTATGTGGGAGGTGAGAGATGATTTAAGGAGGACAAAAAATTAAAAAAAAATAAATTAAAGCTGCTTTTTTTAGGGGTGGGATTGACCAATTTAGGCTTAGTTTTAGGGAAAAAACCGCCCACAATGCAAATAAAAGGGAAGCAGTAGAAGAGGGGCAGTATCATGAGGGAGGCATTTAGGGGCAGAAAACACCATCAGGAAAGGCTGGGAGCCTGCAGGACTGCAAGAATCTCAGGCAGGCAGAGAAAAATCATCCTGATGAAGGGAAATAAAAATTTGGGGTGTTACCAGAGCATTTTGATTGCATTTTTTCACCCCTTGTCACGGCATATTCCAAACATTAGCTCTTCATTTGATGCATGGGTAATACATCCACGTACCCCAGCTTACTGTAAAGTCCTACTCCCATCTCTTTGAACCACACATGCACCCAAAAATTCGGAATTGCAGGAAAGGCGAGAAACCAGAGTGGTGGCACTGACCAAGAAGCATCACTTAACAATTAAGTATTTCCTTCCCTGGCGCCCGGAGTTCGATAGGCACGGCTTTTAACGATTTTATTTTCATCTGAAGGGCTCTGAACGAAGGGAAGACGTGACGTTTTTCTAGGGCAGAAACAAACAGCAGCCTAATCAGCCCCTGAGACACGAGAATCTAAATGAAGCACCCAGCCACCGACCCTCTGCCTCTTTTCAAGCGCACGGATTTATCCTCATTACGGGCTGCGAGCAGCCCCGGCTCTGCTTGGGAACGCCAGCTCCGTACCTCTCGCAGGCAAACCCGATGCTCCCCGGCACGGGTGCCAAAACAGACGTGTGCTGGCAGCCTGGAGGTTAAAACTGGATTAATTCCTAAAACCCGAACGCCGATCCGCTGCCGTTTCACACGCGCTCAACATGTGTGCTCAGCAGCAACTGGGAATGAAATATCTTAAATATTATCAAACGGCACATCATTAAATATAAATTAGATGGAAACACGGGGAAAGCTAAAAATTGACTAGGAGTTCAGCTACTCTAAATGGCTAATACGGCCATTTTTCACCTGAAGCCCTCTCCAATACGGCTTTGCCATTAAGCAAAAAAACCCAAAGAAAGGTAATCAATTCCAACTAAAAAGCACTTCTCCCGGAATGACTGCACTTCAAACCCCTGGCTGGCTGCCAGCCCACCCCCNGGTCCAGAGTACTGTAATAAGATCATTACTGTCAAGCGCTACGAATCGCGGGCAATGAGTCTTGGGATAGGAAGTCATACTTCACAAGCTCCTCTGGTCTTCCCTTTTTTTTATTATTTTTTTTTTATTTTATTATTTTTTTTTTTTTTTTTTTTTTTTTTTTGTGTTNTTTTTTTTTTTTGTATTTTACTGCGTGTTGAGGCGGCGAGGCGACGAGGTGACAGATAATGATCACATCACTGTGTGGCAACTAGAAAGGCACTTTTAAGAAAGAGCACAGAGAAATCAGCTTAAGAGAAACTCAAACAAAATTTTTCTTTTTTTTTTTTTTTAAAGGGCTTTTTTTTTTTTTTTCTTTCCCCCCCTCAAAAATTAAATAGAATTAAACTGTGCGGTATTCTCCTTTCATGAATTGTGATTTAATGTCATTGAATTTAATCATTTGATAGATTTTCATATTATCCCAAAGCCTATTACCTCACAGACAAATGGCCAATTTTCTCCAGCTCATGCTCACAAAAGAAACCTTTATTAATTTTTTTTTTTTTTTTCTTTTCCCTTTTTCAGAGTCAGGGGGGGAATTGGTGGAAAATGTCAATGACGAGGCCTGCTCAAGTTTCCCTTTTTACCTACTGCTTCCTGGAGTTGCACACCCCATATGATGCATAACATCTATCACAAGTCACTGGTCTGTAAAGAGAAAGGTGGAGGGACAGAAAACAGGAGCTGAAAGCACAGGGTACAAAATAAACATAACAGCAAGCCTGGCGCTGAAACCTCACACGGGGCACGTGCACGTGCAGCGGGGACTTGGGCTGATTTAAGGCTGAAAACTTGACAAAACAACACGGGTTTGAAGTGACTGAGGGGCCAGGAGCTGCAAATAAGAAGGGATGACATCAATGGAGCATGGGAACGGGAACAGCTCCAGTTGTGGTTTTCAGCTGGGGAAGGCTCCAGTGATGGCACAACTGCTTAAAGGGAAGGAAAAGCCCACCTTGCCCACATCTCCAGCAACTCCCACCTACAGCACCTCCATCACCTCCTCCAGGCCTGGCACCTCCCATCACCTCCAGAATGTCCCCTGCAGCAGATGAAATCCCGTGGCCCAGCATTCCCCACTTGGTGTTCCCCATGCAGAACCCCGTCCTCTCGGATGAGTTCCCTTTCAAACGCACTCCACCGGGAGACTCCTCCTCAAACCTCCCCTTTGAACATCATCTTTGCATGAAAACACTCGGTTTTCACAGAATCCCAGACTGGTTTGGGTTGGGAGGGACCTCAAAGCCCACCCAGTGCCACCCCTGCCATGGGCAGGGACACCTTCCACTGTCCCAGGTGGCTCCAAGCCCCGTCCAGCCTGGCCTTGGGCACTGCCAGGGATCCAGGGGCAGCCACAGCTGCTCTGGGCACCCTGTGCCAGGGCCTCCCCACCCTCCCAGGGGAGAATTCCTTCCCAGCATTTGACCTAAACTCGCTCTTTCAGTCTGCAGCCAATATATGCATATTCAGCCATATATTTAGTAAAACTGTTCACACTCATCGCCACCCTCCTCAGTTTTGGCTGTGGTTTTTAGAAGATGTCACAAACACTGTGACAAAGAACCAAAACAATAAGGGGCACAAATATTTCTCGATCTACAGGTTGTTATTAAACCCAAAATCGACTAAAACGTAGGGATTTGCAATGAAAAAGGAATTACCAACTTGTTATTTCTGTATCTTCTTCTGTGTGTACCTCTTGATTGTGATCAGCCAAGAGCATGTTTAATAACCCTTGGGTACACCAGACCTGACACATTCCCCCTTGAATTCCAGGACTGAGCTATCCATGGCAGACCTCCACAGCTAGGGCTTCTGAAGGGAATTATTCAGGACTTCCACTCTTTTTAAAGGAAGCTGCTTCCCACGGTAGCTCTGTAGCTCGGTTCCAACAAGCTGAGGAGTCCAAGTGCACGGGCATCCTCCAAAAACTAAACCCTCCTCCTACACCAAAATGCCCTGATTATTGAAATGGTGACACTTTGCCTCAAGAGGTCAGTTATGTGGTGAACAGGAGGACAAAATTATACCCAGCACAACTACCTGATTTTAGCCTTTTCACTGGCTGTAGCTTTATAATACATAATCACCCTGCTTTATGATATTTTAATTTAGGTCTCTAGGTTCATAATGAAATAAAATTGCCCTACACTCCGGAAAAATTGGAAGGCACTTGTAGAATAGACATTCTTATCTAAGGAACAGAACTACCAACTTCTCCAGCAGGAGCAGCAGTTTGCAAACACTTCTTCCTGCCTTGCAAACATCACCTTGTGGACACTGGGAACCGTGCCCAGAACCAAGGTCTCCGTGTCAAGCTGACAGCGCATTGCTGAGGACACTAATGACCCAAAGCCAGTGAAATGCTAAGGTGCCACTTGTTTTCATTCAATTGCAAAGCCACTTAAAACTTCTTCCTTCCCCCCCCCGCCAAAAAAAACCAGGCCAAGTCCCAGCGTGGCACCGGATACGCGGCGAGCCCTTCTGCCGTCCCAGCGCTCCAAGCGGGACTCATTTTTAGGAACTAAAATAAAGCAAAGCGCTGTCTTTCTGTCGCTCTCCAGACGTGCCAGCGCGTGCAACCACCACCAATCCATCCCCAGGCCCTCATCCCTTCCAGAATCCCCTTCTCCTGCTGACCACCACTGCAACGCTTTTCCTTTCAACCGCGTAGGCGGGACCGGCCGCCTCTCCCGACCCCGGGCTGGCGGCGCTTCTGAAGGCAAGCAGGAACCTTTCAACTTGTTTAGCCTGCAATGAAGTAGGTTAAAACAATAGATGAGCTTCGCCTCCCTTGTCCTTCGCTCCTCAGCATCAACATAAGTGTCTTTCAGCAGCAGCCCTTTCATGTCGGGGCGGCTGCGGCAGCCGAGGCTCGAGGACTCCCAACGAGCGACCTTTCTGCCTCGGTTGAAAGCCAGGCTCTGAAGGTTCGGGCTGGTTTTATTAATTTCTGCCCTCCCGCTTCCCGGGCGCGCAGCCCTCGGCCAGGACTGAGCTTCCTGCGGATGAAGTCGCAGCTGAGCAGTGGAATTAGAGGCCGGGAGTGTTTTGGCAGGGCCGGGGGATGAACTCACAGACGCTCAAACGAGCGGCTGGGCATCAAGGACAGCAGATACGGGCACACACCGCCAGGTTTGCCTTTCAAAGTTCTCTTGCAGGCAGGAAGAACGCAGCGAGGTGTTTTGCTCATTTTTAATGCCAACTAAACCCTAAGACCCGCTTTGTTTTGGGAGGTATTTAAAGAAATAGTTTCCTAAAAAGCAGCTAGAGCAGAGCATGGTTGCTCAGGGAAGGCTCACGACTCTTCCGAGATAATCTACAAACCAAGGATGCAAACACTTATCTAACCACACTCCTAAAATCTCACTGAAAGCAAACTCATCAAACTCCAGGTTTAGGAAGCTGGGGTTTTTGTGTCCAGTGAAATTCAGCAAAATGTTATTTGCTGCAGTTCCTGAAACGTTCCATGTGCAGGAGGAGCACACAAATGACACGACGACCAATGAATCGTAGATGAAGAGGATTCAGAGGTAACCCTAAATGAATTACAAACCTATTTAAAACCCCCCAGCCTTCCTAATAATCTGCTTATCCTGCCAACCCCTCCAGCTCCAACTAAATGCTTCGTTTCTTCATTCAGCATTGCACTCAAAGTGCCACTTCTGCATCCCTCTCTCTTTAGGCACTGAGGATTTTTTAAAACGATGAACATTGACTTCCTAAAACTTCAGGCACTTGAACAGACCAGAAATAGAAACAAAACCTGCTCTCACTAAACCCTCCACCACAAGATGCACAGAAATAGCACCCGACAGGATGGGAACACACTCCTCTTCTGTATGAGCCGGGTCTGCACTTGGGATTTCAGATTTGACATTTATGTATTTCTTTTTTTTAGCAGGGAAAAGCTTAAGGTATCTCTTAGCATTTTAAGGAGAGTATAACTGAAAAAGGGAAAACAAAAAAAGCAGCAGGAAATTATTAAGGAATTACTGTTTTCCCTTCTGATTCATCTCCAGACTTCGGGTTACTGCTGTACCCCAAAACCACTACACAGCAGGCTGTAATTACTGACAGCTGATTGATAGGGATCGGCTAAAATAATCAGGATGGCAAGAACACCAGGAATAACTTCCGTGGCGGCCCTACACGGGCAACACCTGTCTGCTGTACACTTCATTATCCTCTAATGGACTGCAAACAGCTTTTCCTTGAAGAAGTTTTGGTGGCAGCTTAGTTCTGGGCATTACTTCAAGCAACACAATCCATCCAAGGACCTCGACATCCAATGGATTCGATTCCAAAGGTTGCAAGCTCTTTAATAGGTGAGTGGTTCTGCCCTTGCTGCAGCTGCAGGTCAAGATATTGCATTTCACATCTTCCTCGCAGAGGAAAAGGCACTGAAGACGCCGTGGCTCTTTGTGCTGGAAAGGTTTGTGAACATGCTGTCTTCTGACAATGTCAGAAGGCTTCTTCCAGACCATAAAAAGCCAGGAAAAAAAAAATTAAATATATATCTAAGAGCAGCAAGTAAAAACACCCTCCTTCTTCATGGTGCTTAATTCAGTGTATTATAAATAAGTATCAGCATCAACAGTGCCAAGTCCATCTGGCAAAGGAAGAATCTGCTCTCCTGCTTTTCTCCTTGAGGTGTTTCCACTAAATTCCCAAAAATCCCAAATGGCATTGTTATTTTACATGCTTAGAGAAACGGAATTCTTTTAGTTCAGCGCGGCCACCACACTTCCTGAACTCTGCACCTGAGGAAACGTGTGTTAAAATGGGGTGGAGGACACCAGGATGTGGTGCCAAGAATGTTCAGATCACCTCAGGGGACGATGCCAGCAGGTAAATCCCCAGGATGCTCAGGAAAGCTTAGGGTGGGAGGCTGCAGGGAAGAATGCACACGGGTTTTTCCCTGCATTTCAGTGACCCTCTGCGTTGCCTCTGATTGATTCATTTATTTAAAACAGCCAAATTTCAGGTGTTCCGCAGAGAACTTGCATTTCCCTAATTCATGTTGTCCTTCTGCTTGTGGGGTGGCTGAAAGGGACACAGGGAGACACCACATGAGAGCAGTGCTGGCTTTGCTTATTGCTGCAAGAGCAGCTGAGAAGCCTCACTAAACCTTGTTCTTCCATCCACAGAAAACCGATGAATCAATTTTAATTTCCCACTTAGCCAGGGCTCATTTTCAACGCTCGGCGATACAAAACACGCGTGCTTGTAAAAAACAAGAGGCTTTTAAATACCTTCGCCAGTTTACCCCAGGAAAATCCAAAAAAATTTAAGGATTTCTCGGTAAACTGGGGTTCCTCCTTTAGCTAAAAGCCAGAAAGTGTAAACCTGGAGTTGGGCACAGAGCAGCAAAGCACCAGGAAAAGCAATTACTGCACAAGGGGCAGAGAACAAATACCTTTGTGTTAAGAAAACAGTTCTGAGAAGAAACATAAAAGGTCCTCCTTTGTCCTTCAAAACTTCTTTAGAAACAAATGATGAAGAAGAACGTGGATTTCTGAGAGTTTGGAAAAGTCTACCAAGATGCTGATCACATTTCCTGCTCCTCAAGCGCCGTTTCCCAGCTCCGCCTGCGCGCACGGAACGCGGAGCTGGGGGGGTTTTGCCCCAGGATGCTGAGAGAGGAGATGAATTCTCTTCCCTGGGAGGGTGGGGAGGCCCTGGCACAGAGTGCCCAGAGAAGCTGGGGCTGCCCCTGGATCCCTGGCAGTGCCCAAGGCCAGGCTGGACAGGGCTTGGAGCAGCCTGGCACAGTGGAAGGTGTCCCTGCCATGGCAGGGGTGGGATGGGATGGGCTTTAAGGTCCCTTCCCAACCCAAACCATTCCGTGATCCTGTGGTCTCCCCAAGGGAAGGAGGGGATGTTCCCATCCCACTGGGATGTGGCTGGGCTGGCCCTACAGCAGACAGCAGTGCTGGCCCCACTGGCCGGATCTCCTCTTAGTGAAAAACTTGGAGAGCAGGGATGATCCCAGTGCTGAAAGGCAGCCTGGGGCCTTCCTGAGATCCCAGTGACAGATGGAGGGGAGGCAGGCTCAAGCTGGCATAGCCATGAAGCTTTAAAACCAACAAGAGTAAGAAAAATAAACACTGGGAAAGATCTTTCTGTGAAGAGTATTTCCAAGAAAGCTTTTTAATTCCTCTGCTTGTTTTGCAGCTGAAAAGCCTTCCTATCATCCCCGAAGTGCAGCAGCACAAGGGGACCCAAGCAGATGAGGCTCCGAGCAGCCATTCCTCTTTGAAACACAGCTCTGCCTAATCCTGCTCCGAGCAACTTCGGGCAGCATGGTGGGAAAAGAGCTGCTGGTTGCTGGCACCTTGCCTAATGGAGGCATTCCTGCTGCTCCCCTCAGAAACACCGAGGGGTTTTTGTCGCTGACGAGTTCCTGCGCAGAGAACTGAGAAACTTCTCCCCGGGTTTTACCGTGCTGGGGCGGGGAAAAAAAAAAAAAAAGAATTTCACAAGAATCCGGTTTTCCGAAATAGGAACTGAATTTTAATTTCCGTCCCAGCGCAGCGCAGGTGCTTCAGGTATTTTTGTTGCCGTGAGCGTCGGCTCAGAAAAGCTGCAGAAAGATAAACCGAGCGAGATGAAAGAACCCATCCCAGAAAGAGAGGGCTGTGCGTGTGCAGATAGTGTGGAGAGAGAAGAATCAGCATGACCTTTATGGAAGGGCATGAAAGGGATGAGCATCAGTCCTTGGAATCGGTGAATCACCCTGAGCTCAGTGTCCATCATCGTGATATCTGAATACTTGGGCAGAGGTCAATGATCAAAGCAGGCATGTTCAAGGAGGGAAAAAAAGCCCTGCAAAGTGCAGTGAAAATGCTCGAGTTTGCTGAGGACCAGGTTTAAACCTCACTGAACGCCTCGGCTCCGGCGCGGAGGAAAACGAAGGAGCCCAGAATTCCCACCTGAAACGTGCCTGGAGCCGGGGGAAGGCGACACAAAATCCAGAATTACCCACGCCATTGGACTCTGATCCTGCCTGCCCGAGAGCAGCGGCTGCAGAAGGATCCTCCTCCTCCTGCTCCTCCTCCTCCTTCGCACATGGAGCTCAGGATTTCCAGAGGGAAGGAAATTGTGGTTCTCCCCACAGTTATCACCACAGGCTTCTGGAGCCCATTGGCACCAAGGCACCTGCTGCCTCTCAAACACCTGATCCAAGCTGCATCTCCCAGAACACCTTCTCTGACTGCCTCATTTGGATTTGTGGTCTCCAAAAGTGCAGTAATGCTGGGAGGGTTTAAATCTACGTTATGGTGGGGGAAGAAAAATCCCAAAGGGAATCTTTCAGGTCACTGGACAGATCTGTAGCAAAGTGCTGGAGAACAAGGAAATAACTGGAACTGAAAACTGCTTTGAAGTGCAAGACAGATGTGGAAATCACAGAATCTTGGAATATCCTGAGTTGCAAAGGACCCACAAGGATCATGGAGTCCAACCCCAGGCCCTGCACAGACACCCCACCAATCCCACCCTGTGCATCCCTGGCAGCGGTGCCCAAACTCTCCTGGAGCTCTGGCAGCCTTGGGGCCGTGCCCATTCCCTGGGGAGCCTGGGCAGTGCCCAGCACCCTCTGGGGGATGAACCTTTCCCTGATACCCAACCCAAACTCCCCTGGCATTCAACTGCTTGGACAAAACACCCAGAACAGCCTGAACCCGGCTGAACTCGAGGATCTTCGAGGCCTTTCCCAGCCTCAACGACTCGGGTGACTCTGCCCTGCACCGACCCAAGTACCACAAAACCCAAAGGCTGCGAGGGCCCGCGCGCCAGGATTTGGAACGAGCGACCCCCCCAAGCCTTTGTGAGCCTTGCTAGGACGTCCTTAAAGGGAATCCACAACCACCATCACTCTTTGTGAGACGCCCTTCTCCTAAAAGGACAGGGAGCTGGAGCACGCCTCATTGCCTTCTCCTTCAGCTCCCGCTGACAGACGAGGCTGCCTGTCCTCGCTGTCAGCCATCCCCTCCCAGCCCTGCCAGGGATTCAAGGACCAGCCAGATTAGCTGTCTGCTGAAGGATGCCCAGAGCTCTGGGAAGCCCAGAGCCCCGCGTGGAAACTCCCGATCCTGCTCCTGTGCCCAAACTGCTGCTTTTCACCGGGCTGTGCTTGGAAAGAGGTGTTGTAAAATTACAGAATTTAACAAGCACTGGGGCCCTCCCAAGACACAAGTGCAAGTCCCAAACAGAACAGAGTGCTCAGCTCAGAAGACGTGGGAAGAGGCAGGTCAAAGGATGGGCTCATGCAGTACAAACACTGCAAAAGGAGGTGCTGGCACTGCTGGAGCATGTCTAGAGGAGGGAACGGGGCTGGAGCCCTAGGAGAGGCTGAGGGAGCTGGGAAAGGGGCTCAGCCTGGAGAAAAGGAGGCTCAGGGGGGCCCTTGTGGCTCTGCACAAGTCCCTGACAGGAGGGGGCAGCCGGGGGGGTCGGGCTCTGCTCCCAGGGAACAGGGGCAGGAGGAGAGGGAACGGCCTCAGGCTGGGCCAGGGGAGGCTCAGGTTGGATACTGGGGAAAATTTCTTCACAGAAAGGGTGGTCCAGCCCTGGCACAGCTGCCCCGGGCAGTGCTGGAGTGCCCATCCCTGGAGGGATTTAGAAGAGGTGTGGATGTGGCACCTGGGGACGTGGGTTGGTGGTGGGCTTGGCAGCGCTGGGGGAATGGTTGGACTCCACGACCTCAGAGGGCTTTTCCACCCGAAATGATTCTACTCCCTTTAAGGCTCCCCGTGTGTCACTGAGCTGCCAACAACTCCTTGCCTTTCTGGAAGCACACTGATGCCATCTCTCTGAGAGGGGACAGTTTTGAGGAGTCAGTGCAAGAGGATTCCAGGTAAATAACATGCTGTGATGCTGGGAGCCGAGGGGAAGAGGAAGAGAAACCAGAGGAGGATGAAGGATGGACTCTGCAATCACAACACGGACATCAGGGACAAGAGACCCAACTGCAAACCCCCCACTGCTCCCTCCTGCAGCCCAGGACCACACAGGCTCCGGCTCCAGTGCCTTGTGAAAATAATCTCCCCGGGAGAAAGAAAACATACACCTATTAACTGCTCCGAAAGAGATTTTTTCAAAGGCTCTCGATATCCAGCTGGCCTTGATTCATATTGACTTCAACAAAATATTCTTGGACCAATGGTGAATGCTCTGAAAAATCCCCTCTGTAATTTGCCATTGAGGTATGAAAATAAGTGGTGGAAAAGGGCTTCTTTAAAAGGGGGGAAAAAAAAAAAAGGACAAATTAAAAATGAAAGGTTGAACTAAAATTTGGCTTCGGGCCATAAACTAGGGGGAAACTAACAGCAAAGATAGTTAAATGACTGGAAAGAGAACACAACAGGAGCTGTTCTGAAAAAAAAGCTGATGGCTTTTTAAAAAAGGATTTGTAAAGATAGCTGGGGAAATAAATTCCGGATGTGATAGAAGTGCAATTGAGAAATTAAAGAAATGGAAAATAAGGATGACTAAGTAGTAGTTAACATGCCCCTTCTCGGTTGTATACTATTATCACATCTATTTTTAATGTCTCTTCAGCTGTCTGCAATTGTCATCCTTTTTTCAGAACTTGTTCCAGCATGCTTTGATACTGAATTAGCTGTTTTTTGCTCTCCCATGCTTACAACCACATCTTTTTCCTACTCAACACTCCCCTTTTCCCACAATGTTATTCCATTGTCTCCCTTTTTCATCTCTCCTTATGTGTTGACTCCCCAGTTTCTGAGCCTTCCAACCACCCTTGTTCATCTTTTTTTTTTTTTTTTTTTTTTTTTTTTTTGTTTTTTTTGTTTGTTTCTTGCTTTTTTTTTTTTTTTTCTGGAGCTCTTTTGGTTGAATCCTAGCATGTTCCTTTTCTTCTTTTCTAAAGCTGCAAGCATGTTTTATATCATATCTGGCTCCTGTACACATTGTTACCCCTTCAGAAGGGCATTGAACAGCTACAGCAGTGTGGAAATAGTAAGCTAAACTAAGGGAGAAAAAGAAGTCCTTTTTGGCTTTTGCTTTCTGGCTCGTAAAAAAAAAAGAACCCAAACATTTAAACTCTCCCCTTTTCCCTTTCATCCTCAAATAACACAAGCTTTCCACTGGCAGCTGAATATTCAAACAGTGAGAGGCATCAGAGGTGTTGGCCATTCTAGAGCTCAGGAGCCGTGGAAACACAGGATTTAATCACACTGAAAAAAAAATACACGAGTTCTGACGTGATCTGGGGGCTACCAGAGTTTTTCCTCCTTGCTAACCTCCCCAGCTCGCCTCTCCCTTACCTCAGCACCTAATGATGCTCCGTATTAACTCGGGGCGCTCTGATTTATTTAAAAAAAAACCACCAAAAAAAACTGGTTCTAAACGCATTTCGGGCGGCCGAGCTCGCCTCAGACGATCCGGGCTCCAGCGTTACAAGCTCGGCCTTTAATTTCTCCCAATCCCCCTTTCCCTCGTGCGTTCAGGAGCGGAGCTAACAGCGCTCCTTGGAACGGCATTTTCAAAATTCAGGCTTTTTTTTTTGAAACCTACCTTCAGCCGTGCCCGAGATCCCATCGGCTTTGAAGTTGCTTGTGCTTTTCTTCCGGCGGTGCTTCTTTCTGTTGGCGTGGGGGGAAGGAGGGGGGTCCAGTTTGGGGCTGGTGGTGCTGGATATGCTGGGGCTGGAACACACGGAGTCTCCCAGGCCGGTGTCTGCAGTTGGGTTGGGTGGGAAGCAGGGGGGGGAAAAAAAAAGGGAAGGAAAATAAAAATGCTGCGAGATTCAAACGAGCTGACTGTTGGAATCCAAGCTACAAGCCCTGGCTGCTCACAGGTACCTTCTGGAGCTCGATCAGGAGATTCTCCAAACAACAGCCATTGTTTCCTTCAGAAAGGTACCAAAAAAGCCCAACTTGGCTGAAGTTTTTTAGGAGCAGGCCAGCTGGGATGCACAAAACCAACGGGAAAGCACATTACTGCTTCCGACTGCTCCTCCCTCCAAAGATCTCCCCCAGCCTCAAATTATCTGGTGTAACACTTGGACACTTCAACAGGTAATGGAACAGAGATATCCCTGCACCCTCTGGATGGTCTCTGCTGTCAGTAGTATCCGGCAGACACACACTGAAAAGGTGATGATGGCAATAAAGGTGGGGAAATAAGGTAAGCAGTGTACACCTGGTACAGGTGATAACTGTGTGACAAAGGGTCACCTCCTACCTGCTGCCAAGGAAAAGAAATAATCCCACGTCACCCTGTGCAGTTCCCTGCTTTATTAACTCCAACAGTTTTAAGAACTGAGTCCTTCCACACAGTAAATACTCGAGTAACCTGAATCCAGGATTTCCCCCCAAGGTTGGTAATATGATTTTTGTTTAATTACGGGCTTGGTTTGGATTTTAATTATAAAATGCCACATAAAACCTACACTTTAAGGAAAGTGCTTGCTATTATGGAAAGTGAAGCCATTTCCAGAACCTTACTTAAATGCCATATTGCACTTCAGTGCAGTATCAGGACTGCACTTATGTGCCATATCCTTAAAATCTCTTCGACAGATATTCAGCAAATACATTCCCACGGCTGCCTTTTGGGGTTAAATACTTGATGATTGGTTTCAGAATAGCAGACATGGGGAAAAAGAATAAAAATCCTTAATATAAAGCTTAAGTATAATAACAGGAACGCATATAAGTTTAACTGCTGTGTCCGAAAAATATCAAGCCGAAGATTATTTAAAATAAAAGCTTTTGATTTTTGTTGCGTAGTTAAATTCCTACAGAACTGCCTATCTGACAAAGCCCAACTTATTTTCGTTTCTTTTCCTTCCTAATAAAGTTTATTTACTAATTACCCCCTAAGCACAGTTGTGCTCTAAGTTATTAGTGGGGGATAAATTATGTAGCTAATTGCCTGGCAAGAGAGACCAAATCAAACATTCATCTTCATATCAAGGATTTCTGCTCTTTTCCCTACATCCACCAGCTTGAAACCAGTTCCCAAGAATTTAACCCCAAAAGGGAATCATGGGAACGCATTTACTCTGTATCAGTGGAGGAGATTTTAAGGATTTGACCCATAACTGGTGCACGTGGCTCTCCTGGCCGAGTTTGCTGTGTGTGCAGGGGAAGAGGAAGGCAAACCCAGGCGAGGATCCTGGTGGGAATCCTCCTGGCCGAGGGGACACAGATCCCTTTGGATCCATGCCACGGAAAGAGGATGCAGAAGAGGGTGCCAGAAACACAAAGGCGTGAGCACAGGTGCAGTGGGGTGACTGCCAGTCCCAAATACTGACCTCCAGCTCGATTCTGGAGGTTTCCTGTGTTGATACTTAAAAAGCAGGGAAAAAAACCCAGGGTGCCCAGAGCAGCTGTGGCTGCCCCTGGATCCCTGGAAGTTCCCAAGGCCACGCTGGACGGGGCTCAGAGCAACCTGGGCTAGTGGCAGGTGTCTCTCTCTGAGGTGTCAGAACTAGATGGTGTTTAATGTCCCTTCCAATCCAAACCTTTCTGGGATTCTATGATTCCAAACGCTCCACTCTCCCCCCCTCACTCCCAGCTTTCACTTTCGGAACAATTAAACCCATCCGTGTCCATCACCTCACGCACCTGCAGCACCAACCGCCGTGCCCTGGACCCACCCAACGGTGAGGAAACCACACAGTCCCGAGGCACCACCATGGAACGCATCCCGTTAAAAACCATCAGGGTACATCCACACGCCGGTGGCAGCTCTGTCCAATTCCCAGGCTGTAAATCCCCCCCAACAAAACCCGCTCGTGAGCTCTGAAAAATGAGGGACGTACGGGGTTTGACGCCTGGCGTCGGAGAGCTGAAGAATTAACCTCCCCTGGTAAATCCTCGCCGTGCACGGCCCCTTCCGGGTAATAACCTGCTGTCCTTGGGTCAAACTGCTCTGAAGTGGGAGCCCGGAGCTTTCCCTCCCCCTCAACCAGCGAGGCAACGCTGATCCCTCGCGAGCGGAGCCGAGCCGGCGCTGTCGGTGCGTTGCCGGCCCGGATCCCCGGGTCCCGAGCCCACCCTCTGGAGATGGGAGTTATTTAACATTCCCCCGCTTTAAAATATGAGCAATCAAAAGGCGCCGGGCTTCCACGCCGCGCTCTCCCATTTCCCACTCCTTCTCTTGCCTGACAAGGTATTCTTCAAATTGAAAAGAGGGCTCCTGAAAGCCCGGGCTTCGGGAAACTGTAAATGAGTTCAGGCTTCAGCCCGCTGAATGCAATTTCATCCTCCTGACTGAATACAAATAATGCATTTTATTTGGTATCAATTACCACGCCTGAGAACAGACGACCACTGCCGGCGCTATTANAAAAAAAAAAAAAAAAAAAAAAAAAAAAAAAAAAAAAAAAAAAAAAAAAAAAAAAAAAAAAAAAAAAAAAAAAAAGGGGGGGGGGAAAAAAAAAAAAAAAAAAAAGGCGAGGGAAAAAGGCACGGCAAATTAAAAAAGCAAGCGCCTCATTACTCCCCATCTCAACCAGCTTTGACAGAGGCACTGGAACTCATAAGCCGCGTTCCACTGGGCTGGGATGGGCTGTTTTCCAGCCATCCCGCACGTTCAATGTCAGCCATTAGTTCTTCCCAATCGGGCATCAATGTTCAACACACACCCGAAAAAATATATAATACTGGTAATAATAATAACAATCTGCAGCCTCTCCGAGCTTCAATACTTGAAGTATGAGTCAAAGCAGCAGTTTCACTTTTCACTCGGGAAGCTGACAAGCATGACTAGAGGGGGAATAAAATAACATTCAGTTCGCATAAATATCAAGCGGGCTGCTTGAGACTGATGGGCCAGGAATGTATTCTTAGCCATCATTCTGGCAGACAGGCCCAAGGACACTCATAACTTATTTTACAATCATTTAGTTTCAGCTCAAGTGGAAAACGTGACAACTTATCTCTGCTGACAAGATGCCATATCGAACCTTACAATTAACTCTCCCCCGATTATCTGCCCAGCCCATCATTAGCTCCGCGGCTCTTGATGGACTGCGCGGGCACAGCTTCCCTTGATGATGGTCACGGCTCCATTACGCGACGCTAAGGACAAAACTCTCTCCTTGCCACGGAGCTGGGCTTCTCCTGACCGCCACAGCCTCGTTTGTGCAACCCTTTCCAAGCGACGCGCGGCGGAACGCTGCTGAAAAATGTCTTCTCCCCCCAAAAATGGAGCACCCTCGTGTCTCAGCCCACTCCTGCTGCTGCCTGCGACCTACGGGAGCGAGCCAGAGACGCCCACGGCCTCTCCCAGCAGCCAGGAGCTTTCCTCCCTGCCCTCCGTCCCTCCCCAGTGCCATTATTAACTCCTTCGGCCGGAAGGGAGAGCCGACACAGCCACGGCGCAGGATCATTTGGCTTGGAAGGGCCCTTAAACCCAACTCCTGCCATGGGACACCTTCCACTTATCCCAGGCTGCTCCCAGCCCTGTCCAACCCGGCCTGGAACGCTTCCAGGGTCGTGGCATTCCTGTGTAAGTATGTGCAGTATCTCACTCCGTGCCCAAAAGCAACAAGTGACGCTTGGTGACCGAACACCCCTCAAGTTACAAAGAGATGGGACATGAAAACCCCGCTGCTCTGCTGCTCACAGGTCATTTTTCCCTACAGGTGCAGGACACGTGGAATAAGACAGAGCTGCTTCTGCTTGTGCAAGTCCAACCCTCATTTGCTAGAATTTCCCAGCCAAAACGAAAAAGCCAGTGCACCTTTTACTCCACAGAGAAGTCCCATGTCTGCCTCTCTCCAAGATCCATTTTGCAATTATGGTCATGAGAGAAATTCCTTTCAAGCACGACAAACTGTGGTAGAAGAAAGGAGGGGTGGAACAGAAGAAACACTTTGTCTACAACTACAACCCAGAGCTAAGAGACAGAACATGAAATGAAAACCAACCCTCAGAAGAGTCTCAAGGGCTGTGCTGCTGTACTGGGCTTTATTTGCTGTCTGGTACAATTTGATATCCTCTCCCAGTGTCACACACGTATTTTGTACAAGGTAACTTTCCACCCAGTTCCCACTTCCTATCTTTTATTGTTTTGTTATTTGGAAGCTGCCTGTGCTCAACAAATGGATCTCAGAGACAGCTCCATTCGTGCCCCCCAAGGACTTTGTGAGCATCCTCCTGGATCTGAAAAGGGTAGGAAACTAACACAGTCATCACTGAATCACAGAACTGGGAGTGACCCAATAGATCATTCCATCCCACCCCTGCCCTGGGCAGGGACACCTTCCACTGTCCCAGGCTGCTCCAAGCCCCATCCAGCCTGGCCTTGGGCACTGCCAGGGATCCAGGGCAGCCGCAGCTGCTCTGGGCACCCTGTGCCAGGGCCTGCCCACCCTCCCAGGGAACAATTCCTTCCCAGTATCCCATCCATCCCTGCCCTCTGGCAGTGGGAAGCCATTCCCTGTGTCCTGTCCCTCCATGCCTTGTCCCCAGTCCCTCTCCAGCTCTCCTGGAGCCCCTTTAGGCCCCGGAAGGGGCTCTGAGCTCTCCCTGGAGCCTTCTCTTCTCTGGGTGAACACCCCCAACTCTGAGCTGTCTGAAACTCAATCCAAACCCAGACTGTGCTCCCTGGTGCCCTCAGAACAGGAAAACAACTACCTCGCACCCCGAATTCCCAAGCCCCTGCACCAAACCTGTCCGAGAAACGACTCCTTCAGCACCTGCGGCGCTCGTCACAGCAGAGGTGCAGGAGACGCCAGCCCAGGAGCCACCAGGCCAAGGGAATGAGGGAAAAGAAGCCAGTAGGAGCACCCCAGGCCAGGGTAAAGGAGCTGGGGCTGGAAAAAGCAGGAGAAGAGGCAATGCGCGAGGTACGGGAATAGCACAGCACAAAGGCTGGGACACAAAAGTCCAAGAGCGGAGCTTCGGCGTTGGCCCACGGCTCCTATTCTCTCTGTCACACACACAACCCTCTCTCCTGTGTAACCATCTGCAGCGCGACCAAGGATGTTCTGACCCCTTCTATCTCCGTGCCTTTTGATTTATTTCATATTTTTGTCAAATCACCTATTTACAAAAACTTGAAACAAACTCAACAGGTGACGCTATTCTCCGCAGACCAAAGTCGAGCTTGATCTGGTTTACATTTTTCTTGCATCTTCTTGTTAAAATTTTCCAACAGGCTTTCAAAGTGAAATTAGACTTTTTTGTCAAGCCCAGCTCCCCAACACGGCCTTATTCTCAAGTGGCTGGAGATTGATTAATTTGGGTTTTTGATTTGCCGAAGTGACAGGAAGTCAGACGTTACAAAAGCGGGAGCGGTGAATGGGATCAATTAAAGAGCAGAAGCAGCAACACAATTAATAGCACCAGGTTCAAGAGGAGAAAGAAAGCGCTGATGACGAAAACAACAGCAACAGCTCTGCCTGCAGCAGGAATCTTTGCTGCGACCCAAGGAAGGCTGGATCCAAAGAGGGTGTTTCAGAACTTTCACTATGCCATTAGTGCTGAAATGAAATAAGGCAAAGATGTCGGTGGCTGGTGGACTGAATAATAAAAAAATAGCTGGACACTTTCATCTCCCACACGTGTGTTTTAAATAAAGGTGAGAAAAGCAATCCTTTTATTTAAACAGGGGAAGCAAGAGACTCTAACTATCTGTAGTTTGTATTTCAGACCCATTTCCCCGAGCTGAGATTTTTCTGGCTGTGAAATCCACTGCTCTCCAGCTCCCCTTTACAGCTATTACCATAAATGTTCTATCAAGTTCTTTATCTTGCTCCTCTGCCTCAGACCGAAGGCAAAGGGATGCTGCAATCGCACGGCGACTGCGGAAGGCTGGAGTCAGGCACAGATGTACAGGACTGACACTAAAATCCTGTCAGAAGTGCAGCTGGGCACAAGTCTGTGGATGTAACAAACAGCTGGGAGCCGGGGAGAAGGGCTGGCACAAGATCACAGCCTCCAGGATGGACAAAAAAAGGCAAATATTTGTCAAGCACAGAGAGCTCACACCTTCGGGAGGAATTAGGTGCATCTGGTCATCGCTGAGCTGAGCTCAGCTCAGGCTCTCAAGCTACGGAGGGCTTACATTAACCTGCTGCACTGAAGGAAATTAAATGGAGCTCTGAGCAGAACTGGGGGATGGAGATCAAAGAGCCTCGGGAGCCTTCCCTTTCCACAGCATCTCCCATTTTTGCAGCCTTGTGCCCAGAGCCCGCTAATCTCAGAGCTGTGCTGTCATCCTCAGGAAGCCCCACTGAATGACTCCTTTCCTCTAAGAGCAATTCCCGTTAAATAAGGAGAACAAAGCTTCCTTCTTGACAAGAAAAGAGGGAGCTCCCTGCTTCTGGAGGGTCTGGCTCCTGCCGTGTGGCAGCACCCCAAGTGACCAGACCTTAGGGCATGTTTGGCCTGAGAGCATCACCTCCACTTTGTGACAAGGGAGGGACATCACCCACGGCCTTGGGAGAGAAGATCAGTCTCAAGATGGCCAGGCACAGATATTGGGAGGCTTCAGGAATTTTGGGAAGACCCTCCTTACCATCTCCCTTATCTGAAGGGAAGACAAGTCACCTCCAGCTCATTCCCGACCAACGCGCAAGGCTGGGCCGTCCTAAAGGAAGCACGAGAGCAGAAATGCAACAATAGTGCTTAAAAAACCCCCACAAAAGCACATCTGCCCTCCTAAGGAGCAACACATTGCTGGCAAAACAGCACCCTGCTGCCTGGAACTTGAAGGATTGCTGGGAAGAAAAGAAAATCCCTTTCAAAGGAAGCTCCTTGTACCCACGAGGAATTCGCCAGCTGACACCAGGAGAGGACACATCCATTCCTCCACGATTCTCTCCTGTGCTGCCAGGACGGTGACAAGCAAAGCAAAGGCTGTGCTTTAGAGGACCTGCAGCCTCAGAACACGAACTGGGAGTGAGATCCTAATCTTCCTCCCCACATCTTGCCCTGCAGCAGGTTTAGGTCAGGGGCAGGGATGATATAAGCTGCTCCCCGGGTGAGCAGGGTTTGTTAATTTATCTCAGCCCCCGGCACGGACGCATCCCTGCGCTCCCCTCCTCTCTCTGAACGTGCCCTGTGGAAAGAGCAAGCCTGACAAGTTGTTTGAACACACAAGGACAACAAACCAGGAGAGATCTGCAAGTTCGGGGTGCTGCAGGATGCCACCACATCCCAAGGCACATCCCAACTAACTTCGTGGTTCCTGCTGCACAGACCTGCAGTCGAGATGTCCAGGGGACGCCTCTAATCCTCCTGGCAGAACGTTTTCACTGGGCAGCAGCAGCCCTGTGAGCCTCACGTGGCTGGTGTCACCCTGAATTGCTCCCAGCTGGGTGCACGATGCCGTGGGCGGCGGCGTTTCCCCCGGCCATGAACCGTGACGTGGAGCAGAGAGGCGAGAAGTAGCACAAAAGGCAGAAATGATGAGGTTTACTGCAGGCAACCCGTTCATTTCGTTTCTCCACGAGGGAGAAAGGAGATGGATGGTCCTCCTGAGGACCAACCTCAGGGCAGGAGCTCCTGGTTCAACTGCAGGTGGCGTGTTGCTCTGTCCGGGCCGGTTCGGGTGGGGCTCGGAGCAGCCTGGTCTATGGGAGGTTGGAACAGGGCGGTGTTGAGGGCCCTTCCAACCCAATGCACTCTGTGATTCCGTGACTCACGCTGTGACTGGTTTCTACCTCCCCCTTCTGAAGCCAGGTGGATCATCAGACACCTCAAAAACAGCTGCCAACTGCAGCGCCCCGCATGTGGCGAATCCACCAGGACCATCCCAAGGAACAGACAGACACTTGGAGCACGCTTAAACAGCACAGCCTGGGTGAACAAGTCATGGTCAGGTACACGCAAATGTGTGGCAAATCCTATTTCAGATCAAAATGAGATGCATAATAAATTCACCTTTATTACACAGAGAGCTCCACCCTGATCTAACCATCAGCACTGTCTTCTCCTTGCATTAAAAACCCCTCGTTTAACAACATTTCGCTTTGAAAGAGAGCCTGCAGGTCACCAGGCACTCGGAAAATAATGAATCCATGGCTTACTGAATCACTTCCTACTAAAATATTTACCTTGTGTTTCAAGATAGGCAAAGTAAGACAGAGAGGAAGAACTGACTCCCTTCAAAGGGATGCTCAGAGCCAGAAAGATGTCTCGTCTCTACTCCTGTACTTTAACCTTCCGTCTGTATAACCTGTGGATAACTTCAAGCTTCAAACCCACTCTGTGGTAATTGAGAAGAGGTTAGGAAACTCTCCACTGTCAGTCCACGAGACTTCAGTGACGAGCCCTAATATCAGTGTTTTGGAGGAAGGGGAAAAAAAAAACCCCGAAAAAACAAGAGAGACTTTCACTATTAACATTTTCCAATTAAAGCCGAATAATTGCTGTATAGCAAATTAGCTGTTAATTGCATCATGCTAGGCAGGAAAAAGCTAAGGCTTACCTGGTAATGTATGCCACGAGCAGCGGTGTCAGAAAGGAAAAGAAATAATGGAAGCAACACCAAGACTACTCTTAATCAAAGGCAAAATCAAACATTTTCCTATTGCCGAGACCCAGAGCTGAAAAGCAAAGCTCTTAAAACACAAAGAGCTCTGTCTTTCTGTCTTCTGGAGGTGTCAGGTGGCGTTAACTGCTGTCGGCAAACTTTTTTTTTAAATTTTCAAGTTTAATCTTTTTTCTTTTTAATTTCCAAGTTTAATCAAGCCCCTTTTCCAGCTCCTGGATAGGTAAGTCGGGGCCGGAGCGTGGATGTGCAAAGAAACCCTCGAATCAGGAATCGCTCCCGTGGTAGCTACACATCAACATTTTGCTTCCTCGATTTTGCGCTTGAACCTTTGCTAAACTTGAAATAAATTTGGAATTGACGTGGTCAGATAAGATTATTTAAATTGAGATGAAAAGATTAAGAAAAAAATAAAGGTGGACTGATATGGGAAGCTTATTTATTTCCCTCCTCGAGTCTTCCTTACAAAGTCCTTAAATAGGGAATGTGCAGGGCTTATGAAATTTGTAAGCCGCGCTACTTGAACCAAAGAGTTTATAAAATGTCACGTTCTGCTCTTGCAGCATTGTGTCTTTGCTCTGTGTTTACTTGAGAGTGTGCCTCTCGATTTGTAATGCTCTCTGCAAACAGGATTTTATTTGCAGAGTCCATGAACTCCTGCAGGACACTGTGTGAATCCAGCCCTTGGATTGAATTCCTTGCGATTACGGCAAACATTTCAGATTAAAGCAACCTGAAACTGCAAACATCCAAAATAAAAACCTTTGAAAATGAAACTCTTCTACCTACAAATGAGAGTAGGGGACGGCCTCCCTGATGAAGAATTCCGCTTGTCCAGGGCTGTGATCGCCTTCAATATCAAACCTTACACTGCAAGGTTTCTGTGTCATGATTCAAAATAATGGTTCCAAGACAGAACCAGAGGAGAGAACACATTCTGCATCTGTCAAATGTCAAATGTCTGAGCTACACAGAACCACGATGGCTGTTCAGCTGCCTTCCTTGAGAAGTCCTGACTTTTGGGAAGTGTCTCCTGGACAGGAGCTTGAAGAGCTGACGAAGACAACATTCCCTCTCCTCACTGCTCTGTCAGGTTAAAGCTTCAACTCCAAGAATAAAAACAAAGTGCTTTGGCTCGAGGGTTTTCTTCCTCTTTTTTCTCCTGAGTGGGGATAACAGAGAAGGAAGGTGTGACAACCAAGCCCAGCTACAGGCACTGACTTACTGAACACTGCCAGACGATCAAATCAGATTAATCAACACCAGTAACCAGGAAAACAAGAATCACCTTTTTTCCCTATTGGAAAGAATGTGCCACTTGCATTTTTAACTTCAGTGCGAATCCAAAGCCGAAATAAATTCAAAATATGTATTCAAGCATCCACAAGTGAATGCTGGGAAAACCCAGAGCTTTTTAGTTCAGTCAAAAAGTTAATTTAGCCCCAGGAACAATTTATTGACAGACATTTGGCACTGCAGGCTGTGAGCAACGTTAAGATGAGCATCAGGTTGCCAGTGTCAAATTAACCTGAGGATGCAAACTCACGTTTCTTGGAACCAAGAGCAGGATTTAATTGCTGAATGCAACAATTCTTTGTGTTTTAATCAGGAGGAGAGCGGAAAGAAGAGGATCTTCGAGAAGCAAAGCAGATGGAGAATTGCAGAAATGTAGCTCAGGATTTAAACAGCAGCACCAGGTAAACAGAGAAGCAGCTGAAACTCAGCCAAGCTGTGCAGAAATGCCCACGGACCCAAAGTCCTCCTTAAACCACCATCATGGCAGAGTTTAAACCCCAGAGGGTTTCAACACAGACACAAAGTAAAGAAGTGCTTTCAGGTCTTTCATCCTTTTAACTCACACCTCTGCTGGGTACAAGCCCCAGTGGGACCAGATGGCAACAGCAGCTCATCTCCAGTTTGGTGTTCTCTGAGCTGCCACCCACGGCCTGGATGGGCAGGAGAAAGATGCACAGGATAACTGAGGTTGGAAAAGCCCTCTGAGAGCCTTGGGTCCAGCCCCATACCCACCACTGAAACATGCTCCCAAGTGCCACGCACATTTTTTAACACTTCCAGGGATGGTGACCCCAGAGTTTCCCATTAAGCTGAGATTCCTATGGTCTACAGACCAGAAAGGCTGAGCACTGGGTCCTACAGCTACCAGAGGCTAACACATTCCTAAAAACCCCAGGCAGAGAGCAGCAGCTGGATTAATGCTCTGAACCCCTTTTCAGAGCTCTTATTTATCACCATTGCCTTCCAGGCCTTACATCACCCTGGGGAACCACAGGTTGCAAACCCCCATCGTCCCCTGCCTGAATTAAAACCAGTTTGAAATCTCGAGTCCTGCAGGATCAGCAAGTCCATAAAAAATACCAGTTTCCTATTACATATTCATTGTCACGCAGGATTTTTTAAAGTTTCTGCTTGACTGGGCTGTTGCAGGTAAAGAGCTTGTCAAGAATGTCACGTCAATTTAAATGCTGCAAGTTTCTCAGTACACAACCTCGTGGGGAAAGGGGATGGTTTCCCAGAAATTGCTAAAAAGTAGCTCTTTTATAACCCCAGCTTCCTCGAGGCATGTGGAGAAAGAGAAGGCAATAATAAGTTGTTGTTAGCAGAGTTTACCCTGCTGAACCGACACCGTTTCCCTCCGGAAATATTTTGCCAGAAGCAATCTGTGGATCACCAAAGGGTATGAAAAGTAGAAGGATGTTCCCTTTCCCTTCCTGTGTAAGGTGATGCAAACGATGTGCACGTATCACACACGGTGAATTTTATTGTATTAAGGAATAAGAACTCCAGAAACCCCCGGAGTAGCTCTAAAGCAGCTAGGTAAAAAAAGGAGAAAATAAATCTGTATTTGCCTTTCAGTCACAATTTCTGTATTTAAAAACAGGAGGAACAAGCTCTTCCTGCCTAAACCATCAGTGTACACTGACCACAAATAATTCTAAAGATCTATTTGAAATTATATCATAGATCCTGGTCGAGAGCTTGCCTACGGAATTCCAACAGCTCTACATGGTATTTTCTGATGTCAGATGCAAGTGGAACCATTTCCTTTTCCAAGGCAGAGCAGAAGGTTCCACCATTTAATCATTCCCAGCACTTAGGATCAGACAAGTGAGGCAAGTTGCAAGGTCTGCATTAATATCAACACTCCAGCGACCTCTCACACCCCATGGCACAGTGAGAACTCAATTTTACATTAATAAACCCTACCACCAAACTGTTAGAAACTCAGAAGACACCAGGTATTACAACTTCCATAAATTACAGCCGAGCTCAAATGGCCCGTACAAGCAATTGTACAGTGATAAAGCCTAAGTGGATGATATTTAAACAGATATTTGATTTATGGCAGAATTTTACATCATGCTGGAATTCAAATGACAATTTACAGGCCCAGAGACGAGAAATCCCTGTCCCATGCAAACTGCTGTTTGCAGTGCTCTGTCAGAAGGGCTGAGTGCTGGCTCCTTCAGGAAGGAATCCTTCCCTCTCGTGGCCTCAGGGCACAGAAGCCAAATGATAAAACAGGACATTTAAAAAGAGAATGAACCAAGCTGCTGCTGCTTCATCCCCAGGTAGGAAATGACATCCTTGGTCTTCTCAGAGTGAAGTCTCACAAACCTCACTTTTGCACACAAAAGTGGTTCCCGGCACCACAAAAAGCTCTGATGGCAAATTTGAGGCTCTTCAGGGATGCACAGATTGTGAGGACTGCAGAACAGACAGACCCATCTCTTTAGTGGCATCAGCACCACTAAAATCATGGAATTGTACAGGTTGGAAAAGCCCTCCCAGGCCATCGAGTCCAACCTGTGACCAATCCCCACCTTGTCCCCAGCCCAGAGCCCTGAGTGCCACCTCCAGGCCTTCCTTGGCCACCTCCAGGGATGGGCACTCCAACCCTCCCTGGGCAGCCCCTGAGCACCCTTTCCATGGGGAAATTCCTGCTGGTGTCCAACCCGAGCCTCCCCTGGCCCAGCCTGAGGCCGTTCCCTCTCCTCCTGTCCCTGTTCCCTGGGAGCAGAGCCCGACCCCCCCGGCTGCCCCCCTCCTGTCAGGGACTTGTGCAGAGCCACAAGGGCCCCCCCGAGCCTCCTTTTCTCCAGGCTGAGCCCCTTTCCCAGCTCCCTCAGGACTTCTCCAGCCCCTTCCCAGCTCCGTTGTCCTTCTCCAGACTGATTATTAACCATCATAAAAAACCCGCATTTCGGACTCAAATCGGAGATGCCTCAGGCTCTTCACTGAAGCCTCACAACAGTCCCGTTGAGAAAATTAGCAGAAAAAAGTGGCCTCAAGTTGTGCCAGGTGAGGCTCAGACTGGATACTGGGAAAACTTCCTCACTGGAAGGGCGGTCAGGCACTGGCACAGGGTGCCCAGGGAAGTGGTGGAGTCACCATCCCTGGAAGCGTTCAAAAACCATTTGGATTTTGGCACACAGGGACAGGGATTAGCGGTGGGCTTGGCAGTGCTGGGATGAAGGTTGGACTCGATGACACGAAAGGGCTTTTCCAACTGTAAAAATGTTGTGACTTGGTGAAAACAAGAGCTGGATTTGCAGAGGAAGAGGAATTGTGGCGTGCACCATCTAGAATCGAGCTGACACACCCGAACAGGTCACACACGGCTCCCCCGAGACCAGAAACCCTCCTGTTCCCCAGCAACCAGCAACTACAGATAATTCTGGGTGATAAAAAGGAAAAAAAAAAAAAATCCATCAAGGAGAAGATTTATCAGAGGGAAAAACATCGCAGGCTTCCAGTGGGATCCAGGGAAACCTCTCGGCCAATAGCTGGAGCAGCGGTAATTGTTCCAAATCTATCAATAAGGCTGAGCTGCTCCTTCATTGACTGCAAACACCAATTTCTTTCATGGGGGATTATAAGTTGATGTTCATGGTCTCTCTACCACCATTAGGGTGATAAACAGCTGGAACTACATCAGGATCTGACACGCAGATCAATTCTGGGTCCATAAAGAATCTGCACAAGAGGTTCCTGGACAGGGATTTACTGCCCCCAGTTTTTATTCTCTCTCGCTGCTAAAATTACTTCTGTCAAGCACTTACCAGAGTACGGAGGAGAAAGAGGGGAAAAAAAAAAAAAAAAGAGGAAAAAAAGGCAAAAAGAATTAATTTTTCATGTGCTGCTGGAACAGCCTTTTGAAAATTCGGGAGTTTTTAAGGCAAATATGCTCCTGCATTGGAAATGATGCTGAACAGCAGGTGGGACTGAGCTAAATAGTGAGCCAGCAGCACGAGCTGCTCACTATCCAGCACGCAGCAATTTGAAACACCAAACCAAGCTGTCGAGATTTTCTCCCAGGGCAGTCGCGGGCTTCATGTTACCAGCGCCAAATTATATTAGACATTTAATTTTAAACCTCAGGTACTTAAATGTAAAACCTTACAACAGTAATAGTCATAAAGCAGTGGGGCATTCCATTTCAGAGAATGGATTTTTCTATTTTTCCCCTTTAATTTAACCAGCACCTCCTGTTTTGTGGCTCTGCCCACTACAAAGTAATTTATCTAATTAGGAGATGTTCACAGCTGCTTGAAAGACAGAAGCCCCAGGAAACCAAAGGTCTGGTTTGGAAGACTTTGAAAAGTTCTCTGGAGCCACACAAAGTATTAATTTAATGTGAAAAAAAGGTGCAGAGAAAAATTGAATCCCAATATGTTATTTTGTCTACAATAAAACCATGTGACAATAAGCAGGCATATTCTCCAGTACATTGGCATTTGAATTCCAAAAGATGCTTAGCTTCTTGCCATACCTGCTGCTTTCACAGTATTAGCTTTTTTATGACTAAAATTCAAAAATCTTTTAGTGGAGAAAAAAACCCCCTAAAATTAAAAAGCGTTTTTCATGTGTCAACTTGCCAACATAAAGGACACGTCTCCGAGCTTGCCCAAAGATGATACACTCAGAGCAATCAATTATTCTTGAGGTTTTGTAGGAGTTTGAGTGCAGTGCTTCTGAGTCTGCCGACCCTTAGCTGCCTAAAACTCATTGCTAATCCAATTTTCCCTCCGTATTTGTAAAAAAACAAATTGTAAAAACATTATTTTTTTTTAATATTAGGACTTCTGGAAGAAATCAAGAGTTAGGCTTGTTCACGAGAACCCACCAGTCCCCCGCAATTTCAAAATAAGTATTTCACAGGTAATTCTGGCTGTGGTCTCTTTTGAGGCAGAAGCAAATCCCCCACAAATGTCAAGTCAGAAAAAGGCACTGCATGTGTGGGGGAGTGCAGAGCTGGGGTGGGAGAAAAGGCTCCCTGCACCAGAAGCTGCCAACCGACTCCAAAGTCCAGCAAATACAGCGTTGTGAAGTCAAGGGGATGGCAACAGGCAGGAATTTAGGTGCCATTCCTACTTTTCGAGATTCTATTTCCAAGCCACTTGTAGGAACTGACCGAGTTTTGAAGGTTTTTCTCCCCTGCAGCCTCCTTTGGGACATGTGGCACGGGGATGGCACCTGCTCAGCAGCCTGCAGGCGTGCCAGGGTGCACAGCACTGCAGCCTGCAGCTCTTGCTCTCCTCCCGGAGCCAGCACTCAACGTTCCTCAGCTCGCCTCAGAAAAGCTACAGGATAAAAGGCACAAAAAAGCCCAAACTTCGGTCGAGCCTTTTAGAAGGGAGGTAGAACTGGGGTGGAATAAAAGGACAAAGCAGCTCAGGGTAAAAAAAAAAGAGACAAAAAATATGGTTTTAAGTGGGAAAGCAGCTCAGCATCCACGCAGGGCAACACTGCCTCCCCTGAGAGCTTAACCACGAGTGGGTGAGCTGGGTGGGCACAGAGGAGGGCAGGGCTGAGGCACTGATCTCACCGTGCTGCTTCACGGCACCCCTGCCTTCCCGCAAGGCTCGCTCAGGAAGGTCCCAGCCAGAACCTGCAGGGTTTTAACACCGTTCCCCTGGAGGTGCTGCTCCCAGGAATGTCTGTGCTGTGGTAACCGTGAGTTTGATAGCTCGTGCCACTCAGAAACGAGGTGAGCGTGGTTTTTAAACCCTCTGCTCTCCTGAGGTGGCACTAAAAACCTGCCCAGAGCTGCCGGAAAACCCAGAGATGCTCTCAGGCCTAAGCTCGGATTCAGACCTTGTACAGACACAGAGATACACGTGGGACATGTGAAATAGCTCCCATCTCCCCCTAACTGTCCCCATTTTAGGGGCAGCTGTCGGAAACAGCATTCCTCCTCCCCTTTCTCCTGACCTGTTCACCCTGGCCTGATAGCAAATACCACATCTACCCTTTAAAGACAATTATTGCTGCAATCCAACAATTCCAAAACACCGTCAGGAACACTGTCTGCTCCTTTTAATGCTGTTACGTGCTCCACAGAGGAAACACTAAGACTGTGCCAGGAGTGTGCAGGCAACAGAGCAAGAGCAGAGCAGAGGAAGGACACGCTGAGGAGAGGATCTGGAGGGTCACTGAGTGCTAATACCCATCACACAGGGCAAGGAATCTGAGTATCAAGCAACCAACCTATATTATGTGGCTGCCCCATCCCTGGGAATGCTCAAGGCCAGGCTGGACAGGGCTTGGAGCACCCTGGGAGAGTGGAAGGTGTCCCTGCCCATGGCAGGGGGTTTTTAAGGTCCCTTCCAACCCAAACCATTCTGGGATTCTCTGATTATGTACCTGAAACTAAAATTAAGCAGAGTTGTAACTACATTAGCTCTTCATGTTGAAAAAAGAATCACATAATTCTTTCAGGCTGCTCCAAGTCCTGTTCAGCCTGGCCTTGGACACTTTCAGGGATCCAGGGGCAGCCCCAGCTTCTCTGGGCACCCTGTGCCAGGGCCTCCCCACCCTCACAGGGAAGGATTTCTCCCTAATTTGCAATCCAAACCTCCACTCTTTCAGTGTAAAGCCATTCCCCCTCGTCCTGTCCCTCCAGGCCCTCACAAAAAAAGCATTCTGTCGATCCACTCCCTTTTACCTCAGCCCAGCTGTTCCCCCGGGTGCCGCGAGCCCGGCGCCCGGCAGCACGACGGGGGTGCCGCCCTTTCATTCCCTCCTTTCGACAGAAAAGCCACGAGCACCGGGCTCCCCGTTCGCCCCGCAGCACGTGGAACCCCCCCAGCTCCGGGTTTCTTACCACTGCTAATGCCAGAGTTGGCAATGACTGTGGCCTCGCTCCACTGATCTGCACTGGAGACCGAGTAGGAGCGCTGGTGCATACCGTCCGGGCGGCTGTTGAAGGACACCAGACTGATCCCACTGGCCATCTGAGACACAGATGTGCTAGTAGTCACGTTCCCTAGGCACAAACGGAAAACAAATCGTGTCAATAGAGAGGACAAAAGGGGGTTTGCAGCAGGGTGGGGGTATCTCAATGGGAGCAGGAACAGGGGTCACTTCACCCACGCAACGACCCTCCCTGAAGCTCTGAGACCAGAGCTTCCAGCAGCTCAAATCCGGCTCAGAAGACAGAAAAGCCAGAATTTTCATGGTGCCACCTCATTCTGTTCATTCACCTTCTGGGAAACACGGGCTTCCACCACCCTGCCACCAGGCACGCTCTCTGTGGCGTCTCTGCTTGTTAGACTGCGTGCAGAAAATCAATTTATTCCTGAAAGCCGCTGTTTGTACAACTGAGATGAGCCAACTCCACGAGTTTGAAACAATCCATCTCTAAATAATACCTGACACGGGTATGTCCCCCGAGAACACCGTGATGGGGAGCAAACGGCTGCCAGCCCTGAGAAACCAAGGAAAAAAAGAACTCCCTCGGACATTTAATCTTAGAACAACATCGTGACACAAAGCACACGCTGTGCTGACCGCAAGGATCACTCCTGGCTCTGGTTTTTGTGTCAGAAGGGGACACGCAAAGAACAGCGTTTACCCAGTAAACACTTCTGTATTTTCACAACCACTGAGGCCTAGGACATTAAAATGCTGGGAGCTGTGTGCGAGGGGGAGTGACAGGGACAGGTTTCTCACCATAAAACAGGGGAAGCGGGATCTGGTTGAATACATTTTAGAGCAGAAACAATTAAAAACCTCTCCAGAAGCTCGGGTTTCTGATGGCCTCACTTCCAACTTGCTATGGGCCAAAACCCGCGCCACGGTTTTGGGTTCTGAGCACGTTTCACTCCATTCCTAGCTCGGGCCTTGCGTATCATAAAGCCACAAAGAATTTACAGTGCCAGTTTCATTGCTCACGGCAGGCTCTCCAAAGGTGCCCCACAGGTCCTCTAGGACTGGAGAATCCTCTTTAAAAAACACATGCGAAGGGAAAGGAACAGACGCAATATTCTAACGTACCCTCGCACTTTGCATTTCCATTGCACCTTCTACTGATGAGTTCAGAAAAATTAATGAATTAATTTTCAATGCTCCTGTGAGGTTGTTAATTATCTGCTATCATTTCCCCCATTTTTCAGAGGTTAAATGACCCAGGGCCACAAAGGAAGATTGTGGCAGACTTGAAAATAAAACCCAGATCTCCTGACTCCCAGTTCTATCATTATGTCTTTTCCCAGAGCAGCCTTTGGGAAGACAGCAGAGCTTAGTGAACTACTTTGTGTTTATTAGAGTTGGCATAATTGTCCCTTTCTCTCCTCCCCTTTCCCAAGACAAAAATCTCCTCTTCGGTCCTTAGCACAGATCCATCACAGGATCTGTGTCTTCAATGCACTTATTCAGCCCTCAAGAACTTCTGCATGGCAATGCCTGCTTTGCAGACATGAAATACAGACAGAAAAACTCGTTTGTTTAATTATGCAAAGTCTAAGGTGGGTTTTGGAACCGTGTTGGGACCTCCCAAGGCATGAGACTACAGAGCAGAGGACTGAACCGTAATTCAGTATTTTAAAACCGCAACAGAAAATGAAAACATGAGGTGACAGAAGTTGTACTTCGTGCTGTCTTAAAGGAAATATCTCCCTCCAAACCAACTTCTGGGATGCTGCTGATGCTCACTTTGAAATCACCTTTTCCTCTGGTTCTCACCATCCAGAAAAACTATGAACGTTAATAAATTGTTTTGATGATCCACCAGATTAAAGGGGGTGGCTGATGTGAATGACAAGAGTTTGAGCCTGAATGGATTCTACAGACTTGAGATTTAGGCCAGCACAGACACAACACAAGCAGTGATATTTTGATGCTGACATCTTCCACCTAGTCCACAAGCTTTTGAACACAAGCGTCCAATCACCTTCTAACCACGATGCAAAACCAGAACCTTGAAAAGAGAATGTCAAGGTTTCGATGCCATCGTGTCAGCACCAAGAGCTTTACTCTCACCTTAAAGCCATCTGAGGAAGCTCCAACCCCACGTTTTGGCATGAACCTGTTGAGGAGCGACTTATTCTGGGAACCAATGAGGAATTTTTTGTCCACTGCACCTCTCTCAAAGGTATGAGCTGCTGGCACGGAATAGGTGCCGAGTGCATTCGTGTGACACTTCACTGCTCAGTGGTGAACCCAGCCCAGCTCCCTCTTTCCTGCTGCCACGGCCTGGTAACCTTCATCCTGCAACCTTCATGGTTACACTTATTCAGGATTAAATTCTGCTCTGTCCAGGTGCTGCGAGGTGTGTACTTTCATGGCCTATCAGACCATCAGGCCAGAGTCCACGAGCAGACACCAGAAGGGCCAGACTATAGAAAACAGTGTGTCTTCTTCTGTCCCCCTCCTCCATCTGTTCAGCTCTAGCACAAACTTGTTACTTAGAACCTTACTTTAAAGTCATTATTTCCCAGTCCATCGCTACTTTTTCCACTTCCCAGTCCAACTGCAGGACGTGTATCCCACACGAGGCACCAATGCTGCCGCCCCAAAACGAGGCCCTGCTGCTCTTGCACGCTGTGCGTGCCACACTGAGCTCCTCCAACACAGTCCCATCTACAGTGGGCAATCCCCAACCCAGGCCTGGCCAAAGTCCTTTAATTTTCCTCATGGATAAAGCCTCGACAGCAGGAACCAGCTCAGTCTTTCAGCAGACAAGCAGGAGACAGGGAAGAAGAGGAGGCCAGCAGCACTCAGCGGAAATACTGAAGATCTCCCTACCCCTGGCTTGGACCAAGTAATATTTAAGGGTCCTTCCAACCCAAACCATTCCGTGGCTCCCTGATCTACGAAAAGCAAAATCTGTGTGTTGGGTTGGGCACATGAAGCCTTCACAGCCCCACCCACAGACAGAGACCCATCTCCCCACGAACCCCGAGCTCCTGGCCTGCTCTACCTGGCCCACGCTGGAGCCCTGAAAGAGTTGCCTCTCCAAATGCATCCTGTATGCATCAGCTGGTAGCTTAAGTTGATTAGCAGGGGGCAGTTAAATTACTATGCTAATCCATGTATTCTCAGCACTGGCTCCTTGATATGGATATGTGTATATGCTTACTGGGAAGCCTTGATTAGTTCAAGCTTCAATGTGTCAAAGGCTCCAGATTCTTTCCAAAGAATAATTTTAGCTGTACTCACAACCCTAAAGTGTGGGAGCTGATTTGAAAAGGTACTTACCTCTACCATATGCTATTTTTCTTTAAACAATTTGCATTTCAAAGGGAATATGGCATTTATATTTGAATGAATATCAGTATGTTGCCAGAACTTGTCTCAAATGAGCGAAAAAAAAGATGCTGGTCCCCTATTGAACAAAAATGTTTTCATCTACCAAAGGAGCATCAAAGGAAGAGTTCCTCTTTCTAGCTCTAGACAGCTTTATTAAAACTATCTTTTCTGATGTTATAAAACACCCCGTTACGACCGCGCTTACAAAACGTTCAAACAATTAAGCCCCACAAAACCCATCCAAATTAAGATTCAAGGTAATTTCCAGGTTCGGCCACTGCTCAGCAGAAGAGCCCCTAAGAAGAGTGAGCGTGCTCACACAAAATCCCATTTATAAGCCCATTTATTCAGTATAAATCGCTGCAAAGAGCAGGTGGAGACAAGAGGAATTAAGCTGAGCGGTGCCTGTGCGAGGAGAAGCCGAGGGAAACGCACGCTGGGGGCAGAAGGAGAACAAGGGAGTCGCTCTGGCTCCTTTTGGATTTCCAACGCAACGGAGCACAAACGATAGGAAAATAACCAGGATTCGTACAAACACGGGCCCACAAACACAAGATGTGAACAGTGTGTGTCCAGCAGGTAAAAGCCAAAAGGTCTATTGTAAAAATTGTCATAAAATAGGCAATTAAGGTCAACAGAAATGCTGTCTTACATACGTGCAGTGACTTGTCCATCAAAAAAGAAACCACTCATGGTTCTGGCCATGTGCGCTCCCGCAACGGAACAGCGCGAGGGACAGCGCGTCAGCACTCCCTCTTTTGCTGGTTTTTAACTCAATAATCCAGAGAATCACCACAGGTTGGTGTAACAGACACACCACCTCGAGCCTTCACCAGCTACACCACCCACGAATTACGAATGCAGAGCGAACGTCATTCACGAGCAGGCCCCGAGAAGCGAGACACGAGCGACACGGGGCACAAACGATTTCCATTCCCCGCCGCAGACGCGGCTGTGATTTCCCCCAAACAAATCGGCGACCAGAAGTTACAGTCAGAACTGCAACTAATATACTCCTGGATTTATGAGACGAGCAGTCGGCGCAGGAGTTGTGAAGCAGAACTATATTTTTCCGTGAAGCAGCGGCGTGTGAGACCCGCAGCAGAGGGGCTGCACGGAAAGACTGAACCAGATAAACTGCAGCCCTACTGCTCTGCTCTCACCATGTTTGATTTGTGCCAAGCTCCTCGTGTTCAGACGAGTTTCTCTTCCAAAAAAAAAAAAAAAAAAAGGAAAAAGAGAAGGAAATAAACCTCTTAAGGCCAGAGGGCTGCGCTCACCAGCTGTTAGAACTAATGAAAAATACATTAGAGTTGTGGGTCAGGAAATCCTGACTCTTGATATCAGAGGGTTAATTGTTTCAAATCATGTTGGGTCAATTTGTGTTGCAGGAATTCTGCCTATTCTTGAAATGCCCTCTAATTCAGCACCAGGCACTGTCACGTAGGTTAGCCTGGCTGCTGGATGCCCGCTCCAAACCCACTCCCAGCACTGCTCCCTCGAGTCCCTTCAGGCACCAGGGTGGGCAGGGAAAGGGAGACGTCCCACTTCTGCCTGCAGAAGGATGGGAAGCACTCCCTTCCCATCACGCTCAGGAATTAATTCCCAGAGCTGTGCAGAAACCTTTCCAGTGGACAAACCTTCCCTGAGAAGGGTCTGACCATCCCAGTTGTACTTCCTGCCTCCCCCTCACCTACACACAGGAGCCTTGGCACCAGGAACATTTGGGGATGACTCTTCTGGGTTCCATTAGTTTGCTGCCTCAGCATCCATCTTTTCCAGGCGCATCCTCCTTTCTGTGCCCGCTCTGGAGGGGGTGTGCTGCACCGGAATCTGGGAAAATTCTAGCTACTTACAGCTCCCTGCCTCTCCCCCTGAGGAGTCAGTCTGCACTGGGAAGGGAGGGACTGCCCAGGTGTCCAGCCACGCTCTGAGGAGACTGTGGGACGTGGAGAGCTCCAAATTCCAGGTTCTTGAGGGGGTAAAATTCCCTCAAGTACTGCCACGGATTCTGTTTCATCCCGACAGCAGCGTGCAAGCAGCGCATGGTCCCCGTCCTGGGTTTATCAGGCACCTAAAATTACTTGAGGTTGCTCATACAGAAAACAAGAACGAGTGAGAGGGAGGGCTGGAAGCACGATCTTTCAGGTTCCTTCCAACCCAAGTCATTGTGACTCTGCGACAAAAATCTTTCCAAACCACTCCGGTTCCAGTGATGAAACTCTCCCTGAACACGCTGACAATCATTTTCAACACTGCAGCACCAAACTTGCTTGTGAGTTTTACTTAGTTTTAAGATTTTTCTTTTTTTTTCCTCCCCAGAAGCATTCACTCACTGACCAAAAACTCCCGAGGATGAGCAGCTATTCCTAGAGGAAGCCCTTCCATCTCCATCCCCGCCGAACCGGGCTCGATTAGCAGCGCACAAACCGAGCGGGGTCAGTACTAATGAACAAACAAGGCAGTGCCAAGAAATATCCTGGCAGTGAAGGACGTGGTGCTGGGAGTGTAACGAGGAAAGCTATTATTCTCAGAGCATGCCAAAGCAACACAGCAAGTGTGGAGGAAAATTAAGTCATCAGAGGAGACATCTCTTCTAAAAGAAAAGTTAAACCCAAGATCTTCACCGCGGGCTTCTGCTCGAGATCCCCGACTATTTATTCTGCTGGGATCAAAGTCTGCTTTCCTTTCCTGGCAGGCTTATTATTATTTTTTCTGTAGTTTCAACAAATAACAGTAATAAATTAGATATGCTTGGCTTTCTGGGCAAGTCCTGATCGAGGTTATCTGCTTGTTCAGGAACTGCAGATTTAAGACCCGGAGGCGAGCGTTTCGGTGGCAAAAAACTTCTGCTTTGTGTTGCTGTTATTTGGCTGTGAATCCGGCCGGGAACCACGGATTTAACTTCGCACAAGATAACAGCAGAGATCCCAATCGCTGCGAGGTGGGTACAGCGGAGCACGTGCAGGGCCCCGAGGCTGAGGATGGGAAACGCTTCCTAATCCCTTTGGCCGTCTGTGGAGATTGTTAATGACGGGATTGCGGAGGGGCGCTGGGTCCTACCTGGACCAGCACTGCCGAGGGGAACTTTGGGAGCTTCCCACGCGCTCCAGCCCTCCCCAAACCCTGCGAGCTGCAGCCAGAGCCTCCTCGGCGCGGGGAGGGACCACTGCTGGCATTCGCTGCCTCCTCAGGAAACGGAACAAAGAAACTTTATTTTCGCAAAAGAGACAATAGACACCGATGCGAGATGACTCTTTTCTTTTCTTTTTTTTTATTTTTTTTATTTTTTTTAATAGCTATTGCCACTGTAACAGCAGCTAAGTGAATGCATGTCTGCAGTGTGAGCAGTTTTGATAAACAGCCTCTGCGGGCCACACAACGGGGATAATGTATCCTTAAGTACTGCCAATGAGCTGCCATTCTGCACAGCCAATTACTTCTGTGCGTCTGTCACTCAAAGGAAAAATGACTGAGCCCATTAGATCAAACCTTTGTCACTGTTCCTAATGCACTCTTAGGCCTCATTAATCTGAGGGAGCAGCAACACAGCCGCCGGTGCCTCATTGCCTCCCCCACAACAGGCCCACGTGAATCTTCTCATCTCTCCCCCAAGTGCACCACGTTAATCAAGCTCTCCTTATTACCCCGGTCCCTGTCACGGCGGAGAGCGCTCTCTCTCTTAAATGCTCTCATTATGGTCCATCTTTAGAGCTGGCTGAGTGGGAAAAAAAAAAAGGAAAAAAAAAAAAAAAAAGAAAAAAAAGGGGGGGGGGAAAAAAAAACCCCGAGCCAGAGAGAAAGAGAAGAGGAAAAAGCAAGTCCGATCACATTAATATTCATGACAATAATTAGTATTCTAGGTCACTGAATATTCATGCTATTAGTTTGGTTTTTTATGGGTTTGCTGGATGTCCTGATTGCTGGAGTGTGGAGGAAAACAGCATGGTTGGGACTTTAGATGTCAACGGCAGTTCAATACTCCAAACACATTTGTGGATTTTCTTTTTTTTTCCCCTCCCCCATTTGGTAAATCAGCCTCAACCCTCCCGACGGCTTTAATATCTTAAAATCGCCGGGGGGAAAAGCACGGACAATCCTGCAAAGGTCTGAACCTCCAGCCAGCTCGTGCTGCACCGTGTGACCGTCAAGACACCGGGACCGCATCGGGCGGACAAGGCAGATGTGGGATTTTATCCAGGACACGGCGCCACCGAGGCATGAAAATCATCCCGAGGCAAACAGGCACCGACTGCGGGCTCCAGTCACCTGCCTGAAGCTCCACGACACGTTGCTACCCTTCATCCACCTCGTCAGCATGAGGCATCTGCCCACCTCGAGAGAGGACCCTCAGACAGCTTGTTCTTCCTTTTTATCCCCAAAGAGAAAAATCTCAGCAAACTCGTTTTTCTCAGTATTTAACAAATGCGGTTATTTTAGCCAATATTTATTTCCTTAGGGTGCCCTGCTCCTTTCCCCCAACTGTTAAGGAATATGGGGTACTAACAGTGAAAGTTTGTATTTCTCTGGTTCTGGAAAGGGCAAATCCTAGCCCAGAGGAACCGGAGAAGATGACCTTGAGGGATCCCCCTCTAGTGGGACGAAAGGGAAGTCTCGGGTGCACTTGAAATTGGGCTTTTTTCCTTGCAAACGAGCAAACTGCCGACTTCTCCCTCCCGTCGCTGCAGCTGTGTATGGCTGAGCCAGCAGCAAAGGCACCCAAATGGAAAACTGACTCGGGTGAGCGATGACAAAAGGAAGTCACGAACTCGCGTTCGCGATCTGTGGCGAACGCGCAGAACCCGCGCTCAAGTTTGGCGCGAGGTCACCTCACGTCCCTCGCCCGACTGCAGGATCGGCGACAAATAACTCCCCACGACCAACCTCTGGCCTTGTGGGAGCCACACCAGATCATCCTCACTCGCCTCCAAGTAGGGAATTCGGAGCAGATTCCAGAATTCAGGACTCAGGTTCCACGGCCTTTGGAGCAACTGCCCAAGCAATTGCTTGTGAGCTCCTGGCTTGATAAACATTTTTACTCCTCATCAGCCCGATCGTAACATCTGAATCCTCACAGTGACCTCCAATTAAAAAAGANCCCAAGATCCACGGCCTTTGGAGCAACTGCCCAAGCAATTGCTTGTGAGCTCCTGGCTTGATAAACATTTTTACTCCTCATCAGCCCGATCGTAACATCTGAATCCTCACAGTGACCTCCAATTAAAAAAGATTATTGCACGACCTCCAAAAACCACCGAGGATTTGATCGATGATCACAATTAATAACAGGCAGAAGCCTCACACCGATAAGAGCGTGGAGCTGCCGTTCCTGCAGCATCTGAAATGTCACAAGCAGTTAGCAGATAACAACCTCCAGCACCCTTAACGATGGCCCTGCAACCAACACATTTTGGGATACTTCACATACTGTACAGTCACCATTTTAAGGGAATTTAATAGCACCAAATTATTTAAATGAAGTGTTAATCAGGAAACAATTTATCTCTACACCATAAGCTATTTTTAGACGTGAACTTTCTACATCAGTGGCTCTTGCTGCAGCTCAGGCTGTGGGTTGTTTGGAGAGGAGAAGAAATAAATGACTCCTGGGAGAGATTTCAGGAATAAGTTCACCTTCAGGTCAAGCAGCTCAAATCCAACCCAACTTGGGAGTAAATGAAACCTGGACCCATTCCTGGCTCCAAAGTCAGGCTGAGCCAGCTCCTGAAGGGCAGAGAGACTGGCCAGCGGGATGGGCAGGACTCTGTGGGATGGACAGGACTCTGGCCCTGCTCCCAGCTATTAGAGAAAGCTGGAACTGAGCAAGCCCAAGAATTACCCTTTCCTGAAGCACTTCCAGCTGAGCTGCATCAACAGAATGATGCTCAGTGCCATGTAAATTTAATTTCAATTTCAGTCACTTAAGCATCATTCGTCAACTTGGATTGAAGATACCACAGAAGTGACATAATTTTAGATTAAAGGGAGTGAGCACCCATTTCCCCCAGCTCAGAGATTCCTACCAAGCTACCTTACAAGTGTGAGCACCTTCCATAAAGCCACTGTTAACAATCTGTTATTTGAAGTCTATATAACATAAATAACACAACTGAAACATCCCTCTGTGTTTTCTGGGAGAAGCTGCCACACACAATCCCAGTTTCTACACAACAAGCCCCAAACTGCACCTCCAAGAACCCAAGAAGGGACCAGTTTTCAAACCAAAGTCAACCTTTTTTCCAGGCAAGGTGCCTGGCTTTGCAACAGCAGGAGCAGCCCAACCTTCTACTCCTTTCTCTGCTTTCTGACGGGGCACAGAAAATATTCCTTTCTCCTACTGCTGTTCCACTTCCAGTTTGTTCACTGTGACTGTGACAATGTCCACCTGCCAGGACTTTGACTTGAAGTCAAGGGAAAAGTGTTTTCCCCAAACCTTGTGCCAGTGGAAACGCAGCAGGAAAAGAGTCATCCTGAGGTTTTTTAATTCATATATTCTCATAAAGCTCTTTATTTTTTTTTTTTACCATCTCTGAAACATGGACACTGTCAAGGACTGAACTTGGTTTTTGTTGTTAGGATGATTATTTCCCAGAGACACCTGCTCCCAGAAGTTTGGGATGCCAACACATTTACGGATCGCGAGAGCTGCCGTGGAGAGATGGTTTTTCCGTGTCTGTCTGTCCAAGCCTTTCAAACCAGAAAATCAACCTTGTTCAGCTCAGAAGTGCCCCATGGCATGACAAAATCCCGTGTGACAGGGATGACACACTCCCAAACCCTCCCTGCTGCACGTGACACCCACGTCAGTCACATCCAACAGAAAACCCTGTGCTTGCTGCTCGGCTGCTGGGACTTGTGGGGCCAAATAACGGAGTTTGCCCCTCCTGAATTCACAGCATTGCCCTGATCAGCCTCGTTCCTTCTGTTCTGCTCACGGCACCGTCAGGGGAAGCACCTTGGGGAAGACCCTCCCCACGTGGGAGGAAATTAAAGGTGTCTGATCAATCCCTGAGGTCCAAAAAGGCTTTAGAGAGGGAAGGGGATGAGAAGAAGGAGGAGCTCGAGCTGCTCTGCTGCCTCACGGACCGTGGTGGGATCAGAAGAGTGGCTGAATCACAAGAAACTACACTCAGAGAAAACTATTTGCTGAAAAATGCACTTCAAACAGCAGTTATAGGCAATCACACAGGCATTTAATCCACAGATTCCTTGGCAAAGTTGGCACTGAAATCCATCCTTAAGGGGCAGCTTCCCAGCAGCGTTTAAGTGCCAAATGAAGGCATCATCCAAGATAAGCAGCATTTGACTGTTTTGGGGAAGAGGTAATGTGAAACAGCAAAAAGGTAGTGAATTTACAGGCCTAAAAATCAAAATAGCAAGTGCTGATTCTTCCTGACTGGTCCCAACCTCCCCCACGTGGCAGATCCACGTCCAGAAACCTCCCAGTGACAAACCAGCGAGTGACACGTTCAGCCCCGTGATCAATTTTCAGGCATCACGCAGGCTCCAGCCACCCCTTTGAGCACGAAGGAGGGAGGGAAGGCCCTGGGGCAGCAGCACAGCCCGCACGGGATCCTCTGCAGGAGGCCTGAGCTGCGGGGCAGGTGGCTGCGGGTGTTCCACGTGTCCTCCCGGCACCCCAGACTGAGCCCTGGGTGCCTACAGCTCTCCCACCCTGCAGGAGCTGCGACCTCGATCCCCGCCTGCACCAGAGCTCAGATGAACACGGCAGGCCCAGCTTGGGACAGGGTCTTTTTTTACAATACTGGTATTCCCCAAGTAGTTTTAATTCCCTCTCTGCAGTGCAGCCCTCCAGCCTCACCTGAACACCAGAGCACTGCGAGTGACACATGGGCTGATGCAGAGCTGAGCTGCTGGCAGGGGCTTCCCAGATCCAGCCTGTCCCACTACTTTTTATTTCCATTTTCTCTTTCTTCCTTCCTTCCTTTCTTTCTTTCTTTTTCTTCTCTTTCTTTCTTTTTCTTTCTTCTCTTTCTCTCCCTTTCTCCTTCTTTCTCTCTTTCTTTTCTCTCTTTTTTCTCTTTCTTTCTCTTTCTTTTCCCTCTTTCTCTCTCCTCTTTCTCTTTCTTTCTCTCTTTTTCTCTCTTTCTCTCTATTTTCTCTCTTTTTCTTTCTTTTCCCTCTTTCTCTCTCCTCTTTTTCTTTCTATTTTCTCTCTCTCTTTTTCTCTTTCTTTTTCTCTCTTTCTCTTTCTTTCTATTTTCTCTCTCTCTTCTTCTCTTTCTTTCTTTCTCTCTTTTTCTCTCTTTTTCTTTCTGTTTTTTCTCTCTCTCTTTCTCCCTATTTTCTCTCTCTCCTCTCTTTTTCTCTTTCTTTCTCTCTTTTTCTCTCTCTTTCTTTTTCTCTCTCTCTCTTTACCTCTCCTTTTCTTTCTCTCTCCTTTTCTTTCTCTCTCTCTCTTTCTTTCTCCCTCGCTTTCTTTATCATCCTTTACTGATTAGCAGCTCCTTCCCATGCTTGCTTTGAACCCAGTAACAGGCAGCAGATGCTGACCAGACATCAACAACAGAGAAGCCTTTCGGTGCTTCCGAGCAAGAGGATGAAGAAGCCAAGAGGGAGGAGAGAAGCTCCAACCATTCCCACAGTGCTATTTGAAATACACTATCTAAATTTGGAATTTCTGGCATAATTGCCTTCTTTCTGTGTGATCAAACCTCAGCCTGGCCAGGACACACACACACAGAGAGAGCTGCCTGCTGGAAACTGTCACGGAAAGTTTCCCTCTGACCTGGCAATCCAAGTGTACGCCAAAACATGCAAATTCCATGCCATAAACCTTAAATTATTATGTATCTCTAAAAATGTTTGCAGAAGCTCGCTTCTCTGGAGCAATCAAGTAGTTTTTGCCTGTGTTCAAATGTCTTAAAAGCCGAAATCTCTTTATTTGAATGTCTCAGCTGTGGTTTATTGACTCAGCCCAGCACTCTTCCTCCCTAAATTAGGAAGTATATTGAAAAACAGAAGCACTCCCCACACCTAGTAGTCTAAATTAAATAGTAAACTGGAAAAAACCAACCCAACCATGAATAATTTTCTCCTATGAACTCTTCCAGTGCCAAGTCACAACTTGAAAAAGGGTTTGATGAAATCATGGCTCCAGACACCTCAGGTCCCAGGCCGACGTCTCCAGGGGTGTCTGCTCAGTGGCACAGCTTTAAAAATCTAACTCAGCCAGCACCATTCACAGCTGGAAGGAAAAGAACTTCTCTGTTTTCCCCTAAAAAAGGGGAATGTCACAAAAAAAAAGCAGGGAATGACACCTCGGCTTGAAGGACTGGGGTTGGAACTGGATGCTATTTAATCCAAGCCAAACCAGCCTGATTCTATGAAGCACGAGACAGGTAACTGCTGTCATCCAAGAGAAGACATCTGAATATGCAGGAATCCCAGGGCTGCTCATCCCAGTGGGTCCTGCACAGGGACAGGAACGCGTGGGGATGGTTTTGCTGGCACGTGCAGGAGGTGCCTACGTTAACCATAACTGCAAAAGGCACTTGGCACTTTATGGATGTCGTCCCAAACATGCTGACAGAACTTCCACCAGACCATTATGAGTTTTGCACAAGCTGTGCATTTTACAAGATAAATTGCCTCAAATGTTTTCCCTTTAATGCAATTTTTTAAAATCCACTTAGCTGTATGGACAAGTACTTCAGCAAACAATAAACTTCTTTGTTTGGAGCTCAGGAGGAGCTATAAACCACTTCCATCACTAAATTAAAACAGCTTTCCACAGAAGAATCTTGCTGTTAGGAGAATGCATAATACTGAACTTTCTAAAAGTGGAAAGAAGGGCTGTGGATCTCACCAGGAAGCCATAAAAAGCCCTTTCAGATCATACAGCATTTGCTTTTCCCAAGTATCAGGTAAGAGACTGTAAATTCCTCCCATATGTTAATTACTGTGAAATTATGTAGGGCTCTGGCAGGTACAAGGTAACAAACACACAAAGACACACACTGAAGGCTACTCAGAAACTCTGAATCTCTCCTGGGGGACAGATCAGCAGTCAGGGCTTAAAAACTCCCACGTCAGTGGGTTTGTAAATCCCAGAATGGTTTGGGTTGGAAGGGATCCTGAAGTTCCTCTAATTCCACCCCCAGCCACAGACAGGGACACCTTCCACGAGATCAGGTTGCTCTGAGCACCAACCAACCTGGCCTGGGACGCTTCCAATTATTAAGAGATATCCATCCCTATCCCAGTTGTTCATAATAATTCACTGGAAATGCAGTTTTCCCCCCGTTTTTTTCCCCCCCTAGCGAGGTCTTCTCTTACCTGAATTTGGCGAGATGTGTAAACTGCTCATGTCTTTGGAGAGGCCGTTGGTTTTGGGGCTGGAGATGGGGGCACAGGCTGATGTGGCTCGGGGTGGCCTCTTCCCGGGGACCTTCACAGTGGTTCTCAGCAAGTCGATCTCCTTCCCGTGAACGTTCTGCATGTAGTCCTGGAAAGAGGGGAAAAACCCCAAAAGCCAACATCAACCAGGGAGTTCTGTAAGCACCAGAATTAATAAACCTGGCTTCACAAGGTTTTGGCCCTACATCCTCTGCCAGCGCCCGCCATATGGTTTTCCCCTTCCTTCCATGTTCTTGATAATCCCTTTTACTCTTCCCACGACAACCCCAAAAGCCTGGAGTTTTCTCATGGATCCTCCAAGCACCAGCTGGGTAAGAGGTGATTCCCAAAGCAGCCATGTGTGGGAATTCACCAGCTAAAGGTCCCAAACAGAAGGAGAAGACAAGGCTGAGCATCCCTCCTGAGCACATTCACTCGTGTCTCCTCTCTGCCAGCGATTTATGCCTTTATCTTTTCTCCCTGAAATTTGGCTGGAATGGGTCAGCAGGCACCAAAGTTACAGAAGGGCACCAGCAGGTAAGGGTTCAGCAATTCCAACTTTGTTTCCTTAGAATATGATCCCTCCTGCACCCACACAAAATATCACCAAAAGGGAAAAATCGAGCACATTGCATCTAATTGAGGAGAGCAAACACATTAAAAACTGGGAGCCAGAAGTGGAAAAGACATCTGTGCTGCCCAGAGAAGCTGTGGCTGCCCCTGGATCCCTGGAAGTGTCCAAGGCCAGGTTGGATGGGGCTTGGAGCAACCTGGGACAGTGGAAGGTGTCCCTGGAATGAGATGAGCTTTAAGGTCCCTGCCAACCCAAACCACTCCAGGGCTCCGTGGATTAAGGACTCCAAAAGAAATTTGGGGTGGCTGGGAGAAGATCTGGGCTTGAGCTCTTGAGTTAAGCAGAAGACCACAGGAATGGCATTCCTGAGCATCTTCTGTGTGGAGGCCAAAAGCCTGAGTTCCTTTTCAGACAGAACTCGATGGCCTCACAGAGACCTGGCTGATGCTGTGGGCACCTCCACGAGGAAAGGTGGAGAACACCTCCCTCCCTGTCGTCCAGGTGATGAGGGCAAGATTTAGCCAGATAATGGGTTTTAGATGAAAGGCTACCAGCACTAACTAGGCTGGTTCCCAACCCGCAGCACACAGACCTGGACACCGCCACAACACCCACCTCACAAGGAATTTCCTGAACTCACCCAACATCTGTATCACTGCTGCCACAATCCAGGGAGCACTCAGCTCCCTCATCAAGATTCTTTCACCTTTGGCAGATTTTACAATTACAGAATTATATATTCTGCTCAAAACCCATCGAAAATCTGGACCAGCAATAATTTTTTCATAGTTAATAGATATCAGTGCTAAAACCCTCAAACTAAGTCACCACAGCAGCTTGTTTTTCCAAGCTGAGAATTATTACGAGCAAAAGGTGGGGTCTGAACAATTTGTGGGGAGAGGACGCAGAGCTCTGCTGCCAAGAGAAACAAAGGCAATCCACTCAGGAAAAATTCCTTTACTAGGTGTTGGGAGACAAAAAAATGCGCTTGGCCCGTAAATTATCAACTTGGCGGAACTCTCTTGTTCGGGTGTCACTTCCTCACAAATTAAAATATGAAATAAATAAATTATGATAAGCAGAAGATAATTGAGCATTGCTTATGGGCTCTGAAGTGAGCTTTAATCAGAGAGCGACTAAACCTCGGCACGTGCCCTTTTCCAATAGTTTTATTTAACGTGCAACACCAAACTGGAGGAGGGGGCTTTGGATCCAAATCCTTCAGGTGAAGGGTGGGCGCGGTCTCACGACTTGCGAGACGCGGCGGGGTGTTGTTAAAAAGCCCTTTTAACTGGGTGTAAGCCAGGCTTAGGCGAGCCACAAAACCACTCGGGGAAGCGGGGGAGCGTTGGCAAACGCGAAAGCGACGCGCTGCGGCCGCCCGTCAGGCCGAGGGGCCCGAACAACAACAGATGCCGGGCAGGCATTCGTGTCAGCTTAAATATTTATGGGGATCTAGCAAATGTAAATAATAAAGGCCCTTTCATCGCGCGCGGGACGCACGGCGATAATCTGCGGGTCTCCCCGAGGAGGGGAGGGCAAGGACCGCGTTCCCGGCCCCCGTCAGATCCCCGCCCGGGGAACGGAAAGTTCAAACTACAAAATGATGCCAGGGCTTCAGAAGCGCAATGGAGGGTTTGATCAGATTAGAACAGATGAGGGTCTTGCTGTCATCTGGAATATGCTGTGTTAAAGAGAAGACAGCAAGCTGGATTTTGATATGCAAATGGTACAGGGATAACTCCCCGAGATGTTAGTTGTAGAAAATGCTGATCCGAGAAAAAAGGGGAAAAAACCCTTTAACAAGGCATGAGGGTAATTCAAAGCCAAGTACTTTTAAACAGCACTTAACAAGTCCCTAGAGCCCACTCAACAGTGGGCCACCCCAGACGTGCCATCTTCTGCCCCTCAACAGCTTGAAAAAGTAGTAATTGCAAATCCATTTGCATTTTTCTTCTCAACTTGTCCGCGTTCATCATTCAGCAAGGCGGGGGGAAGAAAAAATAAAAAAGAAATCGAAGGCAGCAGCAAAGCAGAGGGACCCCTCCCCAAACATGTGGCGCAGAGGAGACGCGGGCGCCCCGATCCCCCGCACCCCGCGCTCGCACCTCCGCCGTCGCTTGTTTTTTACATTTCGCTCCTAATTATGTTGCATCTATTGCCATACACTTAATTAGCTGCATTAATGTGATTTCTTTTCACATAGTCAAGCAATTAAGAGCTATGATTGAGTTTCATTCAATTAGCCTCAACAAACATGCTAATTGATGTCCCAGATGCAAATGAGGTGCAGTGAGAGAAACCTGCTAGCAATTGAGAGTTGTGGCGGGGGCACCCGGGGCTCGCAGCTCGCTGGCAGCAGCACGGCTTAACACGGCTCCCCCTCCTCCCAGGGCACGGGGACGCCAGCCATCGGTGCCTGAGCTGTCCCAGAGAGCTCCCTGCAGGAACCACGGGCGCCCACCCGGCGCCGTCCCCAGTTCCCGGTTCTCCGGAGCGCGGCGGAACGTTCCGCCCATCCCGGGAGCCGAGGGCTACCCGAGGTGTCCGTCCCGGCTGCGAGCCGCCACGCAGGTAACGGCCTGCGGTCAGCACTAACTGGCAGCTCCATCTTAGTCAGAGCGGGGCCACGCTGCCTCTGCATCCATCGATCCATAATCCCCCAAAACGCGCTCCCCGCGTCGATTCTCATCCCTTTTCGTCCCCGGGTTACCGCTCCGGTACGGCGCCGCCGAGGTGTTAATTTGACTACTCAAGGCCATTGACCATTATCTACGGGACTAAATAAACTGTTAAAATATCAGGGGAAAAATAAAAAAAAAAAAAAAGCTGCATTGACTGGAGATGACACCAAATATTACGTGACAGCCCCACAAAATGAATTGCCTTGAGTAAGAAAGGAATGATGTGCCATGACACAGAATAATGTAAAGTAAAATTACTTTAGTTCTGCTCTTAATACAACAGCTCTCTGTTTACAACAGCACAAATTAATTTAACCAATTAACTGAGCAGAGGCCTTTCAGACATGCAAATTGAGCAAATGGGTGTGATCGTGTTTTCTAAACAGGCCTACCAAAAAGAGACACTGCTTTTTTCGGGGGCCTCTTTGGATTTCCAATGCCAGCAGTTGTTAAATTTGTAATGATTTCTGATGGTCCTCAAAGCTGGAGAAGACACTCCCATCAAGGGCCCCGAGCTGAACCAAGGCCGTGTGGTGGTTCCAGCTTGATGCCTATGTCCAACCTGGCCTTGGACACTTCCAGGGATGGGGCAGCCACAGCTCCTCTGGGCTGGGGCCTCCCCACTCTCACAGGGAACAGCTCCTTCCCAATATCCAATCTGAATCCACTCTCCTTCAGCCTAAAGTCATTCCCTCTTGTCCTATGCATGGCTGTGCTCTAGAGCCATCCTTGAGTCAAAGACATGGCTAAGGTTAGTTATGAAAAACGTGGATATAAAAAACATTATGGAGTTACAAGAAATATGGATAGAGAGAAAGCCCTTCACTGGGGCTGTAGTTTTACACTGGGTAAATGGCTTTCCAAGCTCACACCGAAACCGCTCGCTCTGGGATAAGCCATGTGTCACAAGACTAAAATGTAAAAAAATACCTGCTCCTTCCTAGAGGTCTCCCCATGTTTCTTCCCTCTGTCCCACTGCCACCCTTTTCCAGCACACCACATGTGGAATGAGAGGCTCTCCGAGAGCAGTGACTCTCCAGGGCTATAATGGTACACAGGTATGAGTATCACACTTTTTTCCTCCTTTTCAGCTATTCCAATCTCTCAGAAGCCTGTTTTTCCATCACTAGGAACAGGTCCGGGCAAGAATCCTTCCCAGAAACCAGTGCCTGGTTTCCACTGAGCTTCTAATGAGCTTCTTCCCCATCCCTGGAAGTGTCCAAGGCCGGGTTGGACGGGGCTGTGAACAACCTGGTCTAGCAGAAGGTGTCCCTGCCCATGCCAGGGAGGTGGAATGAGATGAGCTTCAAGGTCCCTTCCAACCCGAACTGTTCTGTGATTCTACAGAAAACACCCTCATTTTGTGGCAGTTTCCCCGTGCTGTTCGATCGGACACAACACTCCTAAGGCTCCACTTACCGAGGTTGAAATAGTGTTTCCTGATCTGAGGCGTAATAAAAATTATTATGGAAAAGGAAGTTTATGGTTGCACCTCTGGATGACATTTTAAAGACCGCGTGCAGCGTATTTTTTGAAAGACAATTCCAATTTTGTGAGCTGACCTGTCGGACCCACAAAACCTATTGTTCACCCTCAGCAACAACCAAATCCTCTTCCCCACCAAACCAGAGCAGCCCGGGAAATTGGATGGAGCCCTGACTTTTGTGCCTCTCTGTGGCAGTCAGACATTTTTATTGCAAAACGCCGTCTGGAAAAGATGCAAAACAAAATTGCTAAACTGCAAAAAGAAGAAAAGGAAAGGGGGGGGTGGGGGAGGGAGAAGAAAAAAAACAAAAGGCCCCCTTCCCTTTGCTTATTGAGTTCAAAGGCATAACATGCAGCACCCTGCAGCAAATGGGAAGCTACACTAATTTTAAAGCCATAAAACGCTATAAAGTGCCCTGCGGGGCAGGACTACACTGGAGCTAGTTGCACCTAAATAAGCCATGGTTCATTTACTTCGCAGCTTAGCCTAATGTAATCATCAGCAGATTCCTAGCCTAGAGTTGTAACAGGCACGGAGCCGCTGCCGCCGAGGCGACACTCCCAGCCATGGAGGGGCCGCCGCCACATCGCTGTTGATTAGAAAATTTTTCAGTTTTGACAAGCCCTTAATGAACATAAATCGCTCCTTGATTGGTTTCCGTGTGGGGCCACAGGCACACCTAAGAAAAAACAACACCAAAAAGGGAAAGGGAG
>VXAZ01004840.1:191440-319391 GCA_013399875.1 Gymnorhina tibicen | reverse complement strand
CTCACCGCCCCGGGGGGGGGGGGGGGGAGCCACGGCTGGACCGTCGGGAGATGAGCCACAGTGGAATAGATTCATCAGACGGTCCTGGGAAATTAGCTGTGCCCCCCTCTCGCATATAAACACGGCCATAATATCATTCAGCTTCATCATACGTAGTTAATCTTAAGGAAAGCCATGAAATGTTATTTTCCGGGGAGAACAGAGGGATGGAAACGCATTCGGGAAAACACTGATCACCCTAAAGCGCTCTGTCCTGACAAAAAGGTCATCATGAATCTGTTTGCTTCACATTGGGAACCAGGAACATTAAATTTCAGTAATAAAAAGCACTGGCTGTATCTACACCGTGGTGTTGATCAGCTCCATCAGTGTTGCAGGGGCAGGGGAGGAAGTCAGGGCAATGCTTGGAACACGACAGCAACAAAATGTTGGTCTTTTTGTACATGGATCGCTTATTTGCATAAAATTTTAAGAAGACTCTTCCCCTTGCACTTCACTTCTCATTCAGCCTTTGTAGTGAGAGCTGCTGTAAAAGACAAACTCGAGTTTTACCATCCTGAGTAATTTATGAAGCATTTATACCCACAGCAGTTAGCTCGGCTGGACAGGAAGCTCTAATTTTATAAACCCCCCTGATTAATTAATAGCTTGGCTTTTGCCTTTTAAATTGCCACTCATTCTGATCCTAAGGATTCTCCTCGACTTTCTGAAGAGAGGGAAGACAGACAGGACACTGACACGTGTGTTTGCTCCAGCCTGTGCAGCTCTGCCAAAGCACAGTTGTGTTTGCCACACTACTGAGTGCCGACTCCCTCGAGGGCACGGAGGCCTGCACAGATCCTTGTGGCTCCTTTCCCGCTCAGGATACTCTGTGATTCTATGATCTCCAGTTTTATGTTTTTCTCCCAAATTTATCTTCACTCCATTGCATCTTTCAGATTAAGATAATAAAGAAGTTTTTCCAGGAAGCTCAGAAGTGTCCGAGTGCTCTGTACAGCTACAGCACTTTAGAAAAATCAGAAATTACTACACTCATATTTAACTGCTCCTATCATTCATTTTTTCCTATCCTAACCAATGTTGTAGGCACGTTAATGCATGCAACAGTAACTACAATAAAAGCTTACACAAGCTGCAGATCTGTCTTCATCAATACTCAAACTGTAGCTGTGCAGGACTTGTTTTGATCCCCGCTCTCTTAGGAGGGAGAGCTACATCACATGTGAAAAGTAACACAGAATCCCAGAACGGTTTGGGCTGGAAGGGACCTTAAAGCCCATCCTGTTCCACCCCCTGCCACGGACAGGGACCTTCCACTAGACCAGGCTGCTCCAAGCCCTGGCCTTGAGCACTTCCAGGGTCCTTTTGTCACTCCAAGCATGTATTTACCAAAGGCTGATTTGGGGTTAGTTGTTGATAGGAAAAGCCAGTTAGAAGGCCCTTCAGAGCCAGCCAATATCCAGCTCTACGTTCCTTCAGAGCAAAAGCAGGGGGGAAAAAAAAGGACATACACGACGGTATTTTAGAAATACACGAGCATGAATACTTCTATTAAAGCAGCACAAACAACACATTTCAGAGCTACTGAACTGCCTGAGGTAACACAACCCTGGCAACAAGGCTGAGCTGCATCGATGGCTGTGGGGGATATTCCTAACGGGAGAGGGAGCGCGGCTCCCTCGGCTGGAGCAGCACCAGGCTCTGGGTGCTGACTGGCCACACAGGGCACCACGCTGCTCTTGAGGATGATGGGGAGATGGGATCCTGCCTTTGCAAGCAGGCTTTCTGGTCCCAAATGGCTCAGGAAAATCACGAGAGCTGACAACAAAAATTTCCACTGCGGCTCTGAGAAAAACACTGGGAGCTGAGAAAAGTGCACGGAGCTACAACACTTCCAGATACCAACACAGAGGAGGTTCTCAAAAGCCTCCTGCTTCTCACCATCTGCTTCTTCTGGAGGAAATGGCCAAGCAGAGAAAGCTCAAATGACACCTCAAGTCTTCAGGAACTGTACAGTGCCTGGGGTTTGTAGGGTATTCCCAGAGAATGTGTCCATATAATGTATCACTGAAGCTCTTGTGCCAAGTTTAGCCGGGTGTTGGGTCTGGCTCCTCACCAGGCTGAAATGTTGCCGTTTAAAAAAAAAAATCCAATTTATTTGAGGATAGAACAACGCTGCTAACGCTCAACATGGGCTGCTCACCCAGCCAGCACTGCATTTAAGGGAGAATTTGGAACTTGAACTGAGCAAACCAGGTGAAACCACACATCTCTTACGGAGATAAAGCCAGATATCCCCACCCTTGAGGACAGCTACAGTCCCCAGGTCGTTAAAGCAGAGCAGTGAGGATGAAGGTTAAAGGTTGCAGCAAGAAGACACCAACCTTGCTGCGTAGGTACACGGGGTTTGTGTAGCAGGCGTGTTCTAGATGGGCATCACACCTTCCTTCTCATGTATCTAAGAAGCTCTTCATCCCCCAAAAGGTGCCCCAGCACTGTGCTTTTATTTGAAATCAAATCTAGACCAGACTAAACATAGAAGGGGAAAACTGCCCTTAGCCGTTTTCAGCCCTTTTCCCCCCTTTTTTTCTTTCCATAAACGAGGCGCAGCGACGGTGAAGAGGCGAGAGCACAAAATGGACATCCGCAGCTGAAGCTTTGTCACGGGCTGACCCGTGGCACGCCGGCAGCCCCGTGGCAGGCAGCCAGGGGTGAGACGTGGCCAGCTGTTCATCGGGAGAAGGCGCAGGTAAAGCCGTGCCGCCCGGCGGGAACCCCGCGGAACACATTCCGGGAGCCCTCGAACGGGGCGTCCTGCCACGAAACAGTCGGGACACGCCGCCACAGATTCCCCCGGGGCCCTCGGGGGAGGCTGACACGGAATTTGCCGGCCGGGATTTTAGTGATCCACTCCACGGCTCTGCTCCAGAAGCCCAAGATGAATAGGGAGCTCCGGTGAACTTTGAAGCCTGCGGGTCAAAGTTCTCTCTCATTATCCCCAACCATTTTCTATCGGCGGAGCTCCTCGGCGTCCCAAGGGACGCGGAGGTTTGAGGCTCTTGAAAAAACCTGACATGACCAAGTCAGGAAACAGTAGGGTGCTTATGTACATATATTTTTTCTTCCCCCGTTTTCCTCTCCCCCCACTTCCTTGAAAAGAAAGGAGAGGGATTTCGCTATTGTGTCGAACATCAACCTGGTGGCATCAGGAGTCACCCATTTAGCTGGCACAATGCCGCACTCATTTCAACACGCTGCCCTGCCAAACAGGCCTGACCCTCCCAGGGACACCTCCTCTGCAAGAAAGGGCCTAATTTGATTTTTCCCTCCCCACCCCAAAACCTTTCATTCTGTAGGCAACGCTTTCAAGGAGGATGTCAGGGCTGGTTTCTGCAACACGAATTTTCTGCTTTAAAACCTCTGCTTCGTTCCTGGGCCGCATCTGGCAGAGACAACTGATGCACTTGTGGCCAAACCTCGAGCAATATTTAACACAGTGCTCACTAGCAGCCACTAAACATTGTAATTGCTCCTTCCAGCACAAGGTGTTATGCTCTGACTCAAGCCACAGGCTGGACAGACCGAATGATCTCCTAAATTTACTTCTTCTGCCACCACTAGAGGCCAGCCCACCTTTTGCTGCAATTAAAAATTCACTCCAGAATTAAAAGGCAACATTCTGATTAACTAAAATGACCTGCACGTTTGAAACAACCCAAATCTAACTGGTCAGACTAGAGCTAGGCTTTACACAGGTTTAGGAAACTGACTTTAGATGGCAAACAAAAGCTCTTTTCTTCACTGCTGCTTAATGGGAAACTTGGTAGGAATAAGGCCCTGATTTTTCAAAACAATGTAAGAAATTATCCCAGACAGCAATGCAAGCACAGCATTAAAAATTCATCGCTTTGGCTTCGTTGTGGAAAAAAAGGAACAAAACATTACTGATAAACAAAAAAGAGCAAAAGCAAAACACAGTATCGGAGTCCTGTTTGGGTGAAGAACCTCTCACCTGGCAATCCACGAGAGGAAACGGTGACATTCCCGCCAACAAAGTTTAGTACAAAGTGTACTGGGAGCGTGACTGACTTAAAATCTCCGTGGTTCCCTCACAAACCCCTCGGATCCACGCAGGGAGCAAACGGCAACACCGAGCCGAGCACCTTCTTCTTGGGGTGGGGGAGCACGGTGGGGGACAGAGGGAAACAATTACAGCCTGGTAATTACTTCTTCTTTAAATGGATTCTCTCTAATCTCCGATGGATTTACCTCTAATCTCAAAGTAATTACGTGTAACCTCAGCGGATTCTTACTCCGGGGGAGCCGCCGCAGCTCCGGGGGAGCCTGCAGAGAAGAAGTTTCTCTATTGTCTGCCAGAGCAACGAAAAACTAACACGTGCACGGCCCTGCCAGGAACAATAGAGCCCTTCCAGCACTCCAGGAAGGGGCCAGGGCACACACCACAGCCTCCTCTCCTTGCTGATGACCAACAATCCAAGGCAGACTCAGGCAGCAGCTCCGCGGGGGCACACAGCATCCGTGCTCCCCTTCTGGGAGCAATACCAGCACACAAATTTGGGTATTTCAGGGCTACTTCACAGCAGAATTACTCAAATTTAGAGGCACTAAAAGTGACCAAATTGGGCAGAAAGACGTGAACTGCATCACACAAAGGAGCAGTGAAAACCCTGCTCCAGAACACAGGGGCTGAGGGACAAGCTTTCTGATGGGAAGCAGCAATGCCTTGAAGCTACTTGTCATCTAATTTAACTCACAATTTTTAAGAGACACGGACATCACATCAGAAACTAGAGCAAAGCATCATTATGGCAGGACCTGAGACTATAAAATCGTGTGTCAAGGCAGAGAAAGAGTACTAATATTCCACAGACAGGGAACAGCAAGTCGGGGCAAGCACAGCACCAGTGTGAGGACGTGGTTTAATGCTGGGCTTGATGATCTCAGAGGGCTTTCCAACCTTAATGGTTCTAAGGTTCCATGCTCCTCAGACACCACCCATCTAAAGCAGAAGCTTCCTGCCAGTTCCAGGTGCAGGTCTGTAAACCTCAGAGTTCATAGAAAATGCATCAAAACCTTGATTTTCATTCCTTAACGTAAAAATGCCTGGGAGCCCAAAATGCCATCAATAGTTGTTTAGAAACAACTGGCCCTAAAAACATTACAAGTAGCAACCCTTTGATTTTCATACGTGGCATGATGATAAAATACAAGATCAGATATTGTATAAAACCACATATATGTATCTTATCTGTATTTTATATAACTGTGGTGAGGGTCACACCATGATTTTTGGGGTGGTCTAGATCTGGGGATCTCTGCGTTCCTTCCATCTCCAAATCCATACACTCTGAGGGTCAGGAAACATCCTTGGACAATGACAGATGCCTCAACACGGAAGAGCTGTATGGAACATATTTTAATGGCTATGCTGTTTCCAAAAATCTGCTCAGAATTACTCCCGAATAAACCACGAGCGCTGCACACTGACAAAGACCTCTCCTCGCTCTTTACTACCCGTAGGAAACTTCTTCTTGTACAACGCTCCTGTTTTTTAACCCTGGGATCAACAGCAAGCCCATGGAAGAATTAGCAGAAAATAAAGGCTTGGACAGCTCCAGCAGCCTCTTGGGATGCAAGGAAGCCCCAGGGGATTCAGAGGAACCGGAGCGCACTCAGGCTGGCAGGAGGGAGCTTTATTTCAGCCGGCGATTCTCCGAGAGGGAGCGGAACCCAGAGGGAGGAAGAAGCCCCTCCACTGAAGCGGCCTCCCCCAAGCCACGGGTGGCAGTGCCGCGCAGGGCTGCCGGGGCCCCGGGAGCGGGGAGCACTTACGTGCAGGCTGGGATGGTAGGTCAGCACGCCGTTGTCGCACAGCGTCACGTACTTCTTCTTCCACTCCTTGTTCAGGGACTTGCCGCTCCGCTTCAGCAGCATCCCCTGGCGGAGGGAGAAGAGAGAGAGGAGAGGTTAAACGCCCCCCAGACAACACACAGCTGCCTGAGACACAGAGACAGAGAAGTGCAATTGCCAGCATTTTCGGAGAGGCTTTCTCCTGCAAGTTACCCTCTTTCTTCTGCCTCCCCCACAGTGCACATTCCCTCCACTGGCTTTGTGGGAAAAGCCCCTTTTGCATTGAATTCCATGCCTCAGGAAAGCACATTTTAGTGTGACGCAGAGTCAGGCGACCCACGTGGATTCCGGGCTGATGAAGACACCCTGCTCTGCATTTCCTTACCCTCTAAAATAAACGATGAGCCCCAGGCTGAGGGAGGATCCTGCTGTGTGGCCTCCCTTCAGCACGTTCCGGGGGATTCCTTGCCCGCAGAAGAGCACACATCTGTGTTCTCATTCCCTCTGCAGAAAGGTGACACCACCATGGAAACCCCTCCTGGCTACTCATTCCAGAAAAAGAGACCCCAGTCCCAGGCAAGAGCAGCAAAACAAAACCAGGCCAAATACAAAGTTTTTTCAGTAAATCCTGGATAATTTAACGACAGAGGCATGACTGGAGAGGAAAGGAGGTGGGCAAGGTGAACCATCTTTCCACACACCATATTCAATCTAAACATCAGGGATGAATGCCAACAATCACAGAATCCCAGAACGGTTCCAGCTGGAAGGGGCATTAAAATGCATCCAGTTCCAACCCTCTGCCATGGGCAGGGACACCTTCCACTGGATCAGGTTGCTCCAAGCCCTGTCCAACCTGTCCTGGAAGGCTTCCAGGGATGGGGCAGCCACAACTTCTCATCAACAGCAAGGACTGAAAGTCATCCTTGTGGTCCAGCAGACGAGCAGACAGGAACTGCCGCTGTACATTCACCTGTTCTCAGCTGAACACCAGAAACTCACGGTGAAAAATAAAATACCACATGCTGTAGAGCACTCAAGGTGGTCTATCAAGAATGCACTTCCTTAGGAAATTTCCATTTCCAAACCCAAGCCAGAAGGCAGTTCCCAATGGATCCAGACAGTACCCTGGTTGTGCAAAGCCTTACTGGAATGTCCAGTGGAGACCCTATGGTCAGTCCCACACCACAGGGACGCACCGGTGTCACAGATCCAGCTCTGAACCAAGTGGACACTAATATCAATTTCATTAAATCAAAACCAGGAACGTACCCAGCACAAACTTCAGCTCCCTAATCAATCCCTAGAAAACAAGTTTCCCCCCTTCTCATTGCACAGGGCAAGTAAAATAAAGGGAAAACAGAACACAGACAGATGCCCTGCCAAGCACGGTGCTTCCAACTCCCATGGAGTTGTTCTTGTGGAGCACTCCAACAACCCATGGAGTTGTTCCTGTTGAAGGTGCTTTAAACCTTGAAAAGGAGTTCCACTGTTTGCTTTCCCATTAAACCTGCAGCTTTATGGAGTGATCCCTCCACAGACCCAGCCCCAAAGCCAGGAGGGGACACAGGTCAGCTCTACTCAAGCAGAAGTCCTGCTCCTGGCCACACAGCCGGGATAGAACTTCAGAGGAGAACCCTTCCCAAACTCACAAAAGGGACCGTGAAGAACAGCTCGTGCTGGACGCCTGAATTACACAGCGATCCAAACTCCCAACTTTCTGCCTGTCTGGGGATCACAAGTCCGTGGTTTTTTTGTGCTGTTCCTTGCTAGAACTCAAACTTTTTCAAGGAGAACGGGGTTTCTGAAACGCCTCCTCACAAAAGCTCCTGTGAGCGCGAGCGGCTCATCCCAATTACCGCCTGCCAGCGCTCGGAGACGTTGTTTTCTTCTATTAAAAAATGAAAGCTTATTCCTGCCTTTGACTCTCCTGTTTGTCTATAGGAGGTGATCTGTCTCTTCACCTTTCCCATCTTTCATACCTCACCTGCAGCACGGCGCTGGCGTTTCGGGGGACCCATTTCTAGTTAGTGCTGTGCCGTGGGGATCAAAAATTACTGTTTCCCTGCACTGGTTTGTTCTTCAGACCTTCTAATGGGGAAAAAGCACTAAGGATCACAATGGTGATTTTTTTTTTTTCCCCCCTCTGCCTTTTTTTTTTCCCAAGTTTTGAAGCCAGTAAAATGTATGTATTCCGTAACCTTTCAACTGCCCCTTTGCTATACGGAAAACATGTCATTACTTACGTAATTTTCAATTCATGCTAATTGTAATCTTAATAAAGAGTAAAAAAATCTACCACGGTCGTGATTTTTACCGCTTAAAAGTTTTGCTGCTATCTAGGTATGAATTATGACATCCTAGTTCTGGATCTAAATGAAGAAAATGATTCAAAATGAGGTTTCACCATGCTTTTAAAGCACAACTCTGCGCTTTGATGGAAAAAAACCCTAACAAAACCCAGCCCACCCAGCTCAGAACTGAATATGGATGATGGACCTATTTGTGCCTAACTAACAAACCAGACTTCCCAATCCATTTTCTTCAGGCATTCCTCTGGCAAACAGAATCATTTTCACATTATGTCATAATTAAAAGTATCTTGAAGTACCTGGAGAGGAAACTGCTCTGAATACAAGGAGCTAACTTAAAGTGCAATAAAGCAAAGCAGCCCATATAAAGCACAGTTTTCATCCCCAAGGCCACCACTTTGTGGTAATTTTATAGAATGGTCTGGAGAAATGGTCTTGGAATCAGAGTTTAGATCAGTTATAAACGCACTTTACCATTAGCTACACTTAAAAGAAATAAATGGCCCACACATGACAAGAAGTGTTATTTAACAGAAAAGAAAAAAAGCCCCTTGCTTCGGTCAGATTACGGCTACATTGGGGTCACATCGGATCCCGTGCCGAGGAAATGAGGTCCAGGGGGTCCTGCTGACCCCTGGTACCTCCAAGGCGACTCTGAGGCAGCTCGGGCACGTCCCCAGCCACTGCCAAACAGGTCCCCACGTCCACACAGCACACTGGGAAAATCCCATTGAGTCCCCGAGCTATGCAGTAAGAGACTAAGCCAATCGTCTACTCCAAATACCATTTTTTTTGGTCTAAATAATCCCCGTCTCAAATTATCACTAATTGGACAATGCTATTTTCCCTAATTTGTACGAAATCTCTCATTTCTTACAGCCCTCCATCGGCAGCTGGCTGCAGCTGGCCCAAAGCCTCCAGACCCAACACTAAGGATCTAACACCTCCAATTTCCACACAAACAGAGAAGAACTTCACACCTCAAATCACTTTTTTTTTTCTTTTCTTTTTTTTTTTGCCACCTTCCCTCTGAAACTGCAACTCTGCGTTTAAGGGAGGAATGGTTTCTCCAAAGCAGACTGCTCCAGCTCGTGGTTTTTAAGGAGCTGGAGGAAAAAAGGCTCCGAGTGGAGCGCACGGCCCTCAGTCCCTGGGTTCTGCTGGAGGATGGATCCACGGAGCGAAGGGAGCGGCCGCCCGTAGCTCTCCATTAGTAATGTGTGTGCTACGTCTACTCCCAGGAGGTCATTGCAAGCCAAAAGCAATGTTAAGTGTACAAGCTTTAAATAACTTACAAAGTTAATGTAATGAATGCAAGTATGATCTGAAATCCATCACTCAGTGGCTTGCCGTAGCCTCAAGCTGTGATAAAACACCACTCATAAATTTATATTAAAACTCTGTTCGATAGCAATTATTTACCAACAAAGATTTATTGATTGCATTTGCTGTTAGGGACTGGGGCCCTAACTGAGTCAATCAGCTTAGGCTGCTGAGCTCCAGGGCACCTGGGGAAGTTACAGACTGCCAGCAGGCTCTGCAATCCCAACAGTGGGAGCAGGAGCAGCTAATGAAAAGCCGCCAGCCTCGGATTGATTGGAGCTAAGGTGGATAAAAAACAACACGCCCAGCACTGGTCAAGGCACCAGGGCATGTAATACAACCAGATCATCTGAATACACTGCAAAATCTGGCTGCTCTGCGTGCCTTGTGTGAGCTCCAAACCTTGCCTGCTGAAATAACAACTCAGTGGCGAAACAATGATCAATTTGTTCTGTAGAAATATTTTAAGGTTTGAATAGAAAATTATCAGCCTTTTAAAAAGTGACCTCCTGAAGTTGCTTAATGCTGCATTGAAGATGCTGGCAGGTGAGAAGCCTTAAAAATGGTCTTTGAAGTCAGCAGAGCCAAGATTGGACCTTCTGGAAAAGGAAATACGGCACCTACAAGGCAGGGGTTGGAAACAGATGAACTTTAGGATCCCACCCAACCCAAACCATTCCACGATTCCACTTTGGTTTCCGTTTTCTTTCAGAGGTTTACACTGCCATGACTGAGGTGTGAACTTCTGCCAGCCCTCTGTATCCTCCCCTTCCCCGATTTTTAGCCGACCCCATATTGTTTCCCTGATGCTGCTCCGACAGAATGAAATAGGTGATATCCAACTTCATCATTAACAGCACAAATTCCTAATTTTCCACTCAGCTCTGTAGTTCCCCCAGCCGTGATTAGCAGCTAAGCGCTGCTAGGAATTTTCTACAGCTCCTGTGCATCCTGTCCAGAAAAGAAAAACTCTCACTTATGAAAAACACCCTCCTTCAAACAACTCCAAAGGCAGCCACTCAGTCAGGATCACAAACTAATTGTTATGTCTGAATTCTGGTCCATGAAACACCCACTTCCTGTGAAGCTACTAACGCGGAGAACAAATGCTGGTGGATCCTCCAGGATTCCATGCCCAGCCAACTCTGCACAGTCTGCCTGACAGCACTGGGACCACCCGGTAATGAACAAGAGGTTAGTTCTTAAGTGATATTTTTTGCTCCCAGAAGATTTAATTCTAACGGGTTTCTAGTGTTGAAGTCCACTCGCCCAGCACATGACAGACACCGGCTCAAACTATTTCACCTCCAAACAACATCTGCATGCCAAAGGAAGCTTTTGGAAATCACTGAATCACTGATCCATAGAGAGTCATGGAATCCCAGCATGGTTTGGGTTGGAAGGGACCTTAAAGCCCATCTCATTCCATCCCCTGCCTTGGGCAGGGACACCTTCCACTAGATGAGGTTGCTCTCTCTTTAAACCTAAAAGCCCCTAGGGAATAAACTCTTGAAGATTCCCAATGTATTGCGAATCCTTTTTATTTCCCCAGGAATTTAAGGGAATGCTGCTTGGTCTCCTGGTCAATGAGATATGAAGCTAGTTTAAGTTTTTTACGCTTGGAAACCCATAGCAAACTTCCCTCTCCCTTCTGTTACCTAAAGGGGGCTCATAAAAAAGAGGGAGAGGGAATTTGGACAAGGGCATGGAGGGACAGGACACAGGGAATGGCTTCCCACTGCCAGAGGGCAGGGATGGATGGGATATTGGGAAGGAATCATTCTCTGGGAGGGTGGGGAGGCCCTGGCACAGGGTGCCCAGAGAAGCTGTGGCTGCCCCACCCCTGGCAGTGCCCAAGGCCAGGCTCTATGGGCTTGGAGCACCCTGGGCTAGTGGAAGGTGTCCCTTTAAGGTCCCTTCCACCCCCAACCATTCTGGGATTCTGTGATCTCTTACAGTAGCAGAGCACAACTGAGGACCAGCTGAACCATAAAAAAAAGGCTACAAGAACCTGGAGTGGCTCTGAAGAGTTCTGAAAACAGGAGGGCTCAAACATTCTCCAACTTCAGTATCTAACAGCAACATTGCAAAACAACCCCTCCAAACCCCTGGATGTTCTTACTACAGCTGTGCATGTGGAAAACCCCTCCCACCTCCCTTAAAAACCGGCACAGCAGCAGCAGCAGCAGAGTTTTGCTATGAAGATGCTCCCACCTTGAAGAAACCATTCAAATTTGTGTTATGCACCTTCAGGAGAAAATGAAATCAGAACATTGCACCCAGTGCTCCTCTAACATTCCTTAAACACAAGGCAGTGACTGTGCAGCAGGTAATTACTCCATGAATGGTTACCTAATGCTGGGGCTGATCAGCCATGATTTCCATTTGAAGACAAAGAACAGAGAGGATCTAACACCTGACTTGGAGCAAAAGATAATGGCTGTGCTTAAACTTGAAGGACAATCAACCTGCAACTCGTTATTTTCCAAGCTCTCTGCACACAAGCTACGGAAGAAAATTAGAAAGATGTACTGAAAAAAGCCCCAGTGCTGATTAAGCAACTCTTTAAGAGTTCATCACAGCACCAGCAACGAGGATTGCCACCTCCAACAAAGGACAGCCACCAAATTCCTGCAAGGAACAGCAGCACGAAGGACAAAGTTAATGGGAAGAACAAACTTAGTGGTCGCTGTTAGAGGATCTTTATTTTTAATCCCAGAATCCCAGAATGGTTTGGGTTGGAAGGGAGCTTAAAGCCCATCCCATCCCACCCCCTGCCATGGGCAGGGACACCTTCCACTATCCCAGGCTGCTCCAAGCCCCATCCAACCCAGCCTTCATTACTGGCTGCTCCAGTATTTCAGCCTCAGGATTTTGCCAACACAGGTAATGCACGAGATCCCCCAACTGTTCTGGAGTTCTCCTTCAGCTGACAGCTTTGGGACAGGGGCACTCTTTCCTTAGCCCTACTTTACCACTATTTCTATAATGCGACTTTATGAAATCAACAGCACGTTCAAACTCCACAGTCACAGCCACCACACGTCCTTTCCTGTGGGGTGGAATATTCAGGTCTGTTGCAACCAGGTGTTCAAGGGACTGGCACATCTTTCACTCTAACCCTGGTTTGCCTCTCTGAACAGGACACAGCACCGAGGAAATCACGTTATTTTCCCGCCTTGCAGTAGTTTCTGCCTCTGTTGGCTTGTTCTGCTTACTCCGGACTGCTAAAAAAATAGGGAAAAAAAAAGAATCCCAGCCCTTAACAATCTCCAGTGGTTGGTTTATTAACCCCTCGGCACTGGCAGCGGAGGTTTCCCTGACCCCAGTGAATGCACTTGGATGCAAATCGTTGCCTCGGTCCAGGGAAAACCAGCACTGGGCAGAGGATCGGGCGCGAGCCGAGGCGGCTGCATTTGGGAAAGGCTCCGAGAGCGGCAATGCTCGGGAACGGCTGAAGGGTCAGGCATGAAAAGGAAGCAACAAAACATTGACTTCTCCCGAGAAACAAACTGAGCTCCGGGTGGGTGACGGACAACAAGGGATCGTCGTGCAGGCATCACCACTTCCAGGCACAGCAGATCCGCGTGTCCTTACGGGAGCGCTCCGTTCCCTGAGCCCTGAAATTCTCTTTATCATATTTTATATAAAGTAGGGATTTTGGGGGGGGGGGAAACGGAAGGGGAGAAAAGCCATGAAAAGCTTAAAACCCAATTTTAACTTTCTCTCCTGACACTATAGTGTTTCCATAGAAACATCGGGAAGACCACTTAAGAGCAGCTTTTTTTTTTTTTTTGTAGCCATGTTTGGCACCATACCCCTCCCCTGGACAACCTATTATTTCACAAATGGATGCTTTCTGCTGCCTGCTCTGTGCAGGCTCCGATGAAGGGGGGAAAGAAAAAGAACCCTGGATCTTTAACCAGTTCCCTTGTGGTCCCCTCCCTTTTTTGCTGGTAATATTTCTGTCATTCTGCCGGGGTATATGGTACAAAGGGTTACACTTTAATTGAGCTGTCAGCATCTCCAACAATCCTATAAAACTCCGATTATGCACGGCGGGGTTAGTGACACACTTGTTATTGTGGATGCCCTATTTGCTAAACCCGGGCCCCCCCCCCACAGGTCACCTCACCCAGGCGACCTTCCTGTCATTAGCCTCGTCTATTCCTACCTCACCGCTGTGAAAATCACACAAGGAAAGGCTTCAAAGCCCTTGCCAGGACTGAATTCGACCAGGAGCTAATCACCCACAAATCCAGCTCAAATGGCAATAATTGGCTAAACTGCTCACCTCTCCAGAGCTCAGCAGTAATTTGGGATAATAAAGAAAAGAATTATTCAGCTAACTGCCCTGAAATGTATGCTTTGTGACCGACACACTTCACATTTTAATAATGATGGACACAAAATCCAATTTAATACAGCACAGGCTGAATAACAAACCCAAGAATGCTGGCAGGAAAAAAAAAAGTGTGTGCGTGTGTGTTCCTTTTTTCCCCTTAAACTGTGTTCCATGTTATTGTACAGAAAGGATTCACACTTCATGTCAGGAAATTTTGGGACCAAAAAGGCCTTTGCCAACCAGCCTCAGAAACTCTGCTCCATAAAGGGAATTTTAAATTTATTTTCAATTTTTTTTAACCAAAAGGAGTGTCCTCCACGAAAAATAAATTTTGCTGAACAATTGTACCTCTGGTCCTCAAACTTTTGTAGGGGCAGGAGAATAAATATCCTTTTTTAAAAAAATTCTGCAGTAGGAGGACATCTTCTTCATCACTCTAATTAACAATATTTCCTGACTGCTCCATTTTTCTACTTTGACACCTCGTCCTCTGGTCAGGAACCATCAGCATCAACGACCCCACTACAGAAGGGTCTGCCAGGACACACTGAACTGGTTCAACACCGCAAAGATCACAGAATCCCGGAATGGTTTGGGTTGGAAGGGACCTTAAATCTCCTCTTGTGCCTGCCACGGGCAGGGACACCTTCCGCTAGCCCAGGGTGGGTGATCAGGGCCCGTCAGGATGCTCCAGCACTCTCCCATCCACACACCCCATTCCCTTTCCTCAAAGCTCTCCCACGACCGAGAGGAAAAAAGGAAAAGAGATGAACTAGGCATCGCTGGTGATGTTCCTGAGATGTCCGGATCACTCAGAGGAATGGGGATGAAGGTGATGATGGTCCTTCAGAGATGCACTTAATGGATGTTGGGCACTGTCCTCTTATCGTTATAGCAGAAAACAAATAAGAAACCTAATGAGGAAAAATTCCTTCCCCACCAGATGCTGCTTCCTAGAGTTCATAAAATCATGCTTCACATTCTTAGAAAAAGCTGCAAAAAAAATGCAAATTCCGTCTTCAACACGAGGGAAATACTTGGAGAAACGTAGAACGTGCCAAGACACACAGGACAACTGCAGGAAGAGACAGCTACAACCACATCCCTTTGCTCCTTGCACGGAGCTAAGCAGCTTGTGAAAGTGATGATTTATCTACTCGGGGCAGCAGAGACACATCTTTTTAAATACCCCTTTTTCAGAACGTGCACAACCGTCTGCTCGCTCTTCTTAATGAATCGATCCGTACTTTAGCATCTGAAAACAAAATCATTTTGGCTTCAGCTGGGAATACAGAAAAATGTGCTGCTAATTCACTCAAAAACCTTCTGGTCTCCGTCAAGGACCATGGCTCGAGTCACACTTGGGACAAGACTTTTTTAATGGGGTGTAAAATTTTGCTCAAAAACCACCCCCCACACCACCTCGGCTTGTCGGGGTGTCTGTGCAGGGCCTGCAGTTGGACTGAATGATCCTCACGGGTCCCTTCCAGCTCAGAATATTCTGGGATTTGATGACTTGAAGGTTCTTTTACACCGAGGCATCTCCACATCTCCCTGAAGCTCAGGGAAAAACCTATCCAAGGCCATTTCCCAGGATTTGACCTAAACACAACCTTCATGTACAGGTTTTTCACCCCGTGTTCTTAAACTGTTACAGCAAAAAGGCAAAGTCACTGCTGTCAGAACCAGAACTCACCCATTTTTACTACAGAAGTTGTTATAAGAATTGCAGCTAACAAGACATGAGACGTTGCCAGTGCCAAGTCATCTGAAAGAACTTTTCTGAGAAATTATAAATCAAATCAATGCTTTTGACAAGGTTATTATTAGGATTCTTGAAGTAATGACCTGAGACACCCCGAAGTTTCTTCATTGTGCCTTAAACCAGTAGTTCTGAGAAGAAACGGCTGGTTTTGTCCAGGCCTGCTCTATGTACAGCACTCACTCCTCCTCTCCCTCACTTCCCGAGCTTAGCATTAATCAGGGCAATTTCCAAAGAAAGGGTTCTGCATATTGTGCCAGCGAGTTAAAAACTGTAATATTGTTTTAATGTTAAAATCACTCCAGATACAATACTTCCTGTGTAGCATATTTCATGGCTCATTTGCTTCAACAGATATTAAGCTTCAGTCAACAATTAACTACTGACACCTTTATTTATTTATTTTTTTAAAACTAAGAAGATTTAGCTAGAAGAGCTAAAAGCACAGCTTGGATTTATTAGACGGATGCTAATTTGGTGCTTGTTTCATTTCTATCAAGTATCCGTTCTTGTGAACGACAGGGTCACTCGGGCCACGTTTGGGCTGCACTGAAATCCAGATTTGAGCCACGCAGCACACCTTTCAGCCCAAAAACTGCCGTGGAAGTGCACCAGTTTGAAAGACCATCCGAACTGTTAATCGTTTATCGCTTACCATACGAGATCATTCCCATTACAGGGAACGCTGAAATGGAATTTCGGATTCAGCACCTCTGGTTTTCTGCAAGGAACCCCCGCGGCACTGCCTTCAGCCTGGCTTTACCTGCAGGTCCATGGTGCTACCCCCGGGACACGAGCCCAACCACCCCAATTCCCGCATCGAAAGGCTTTGCTGTGCTCACAGCAGCAAAATTAAGGTGTCACCAGGAAGACTTTGCCCTACCCCTCTCTGTCCAATCCCCGCCAGAGAGATGCAGAACCCCGGAATGCTTCGGAACCTTAAACACCATCCAGTTCCAACCTCCCAGGACGGACAGGGACACCCAGCCCGCCCAGGAGCTGCAAACCCGAGCTGTATTTTGCACTTCACGGGGCACTTCCATCTATCAGAAGCCTTGAGAATCAGGAGGCAGATGACACATTTTTGGATCACCCGAATGATGCCAGCAATGGCACGTGATGTGACGCCAGCCAGGGAGGGCTGGCCCCCGAGCCCAGAGGAGTGTAATTAACAAGGCGTTGTAACGAAGGTAGCAATACAAAACTCTCGGAAATATCTACCCCTAGAAATGGATTTAATGCAGTGGCAATATGTGATGCTCCACAAAGAGTCAAAGACCACGTTCCACTTCGAGCATTCCTGGTAGCACATCTGAGAGATGTTTCTGGAGGAAATTTTTCCCTGATTTCCCCACGTTTTTCCATGTAAAGCCTTAAAGTTGGGGTCAAACTCCTCATGTGTGATCTGTAAGGCAGAGTACAGATTGCCCTGGGAATTTAATGCACTGGTCACTCAGCTTTCTAATGTTTTAGAATACTCAGCAGTGACAGCAGATATGGCAAAGGCTGTTATCCTGTGCTCCTTATTAAGACTTATTCCTCTATTTATTAAGACTCCTTAAAAAGGAGTCACAGCATCCCAGAGTCGGTTGGGTTGGGAGGGACCTGAAAGCTCATCCCATTCCACCCCTGCCACGGGCAGGGACACCTTCCACTGTCCCAGGCTGCTCCAAGCCCTGTCCAGCCTGGCCTTGGGCACTGCCAGGGATCCAGGGGCAGCCACAGCTGCGCTGGGTACCTCCCCACCCTCCGAGGGAACAATTCCTTCACAACATCCCATCTCTCCCTGCCCTCCTTCAGCTTAACAAGTCAATCCCTAAGTTGTTAAAGCAGAAACTCAAAAGGTATTTCCACAAACAAAGGTGTTTGTTCCTTCCCAGAATCATGTAAAAATGCACGCTTCATTTTCCTTTTAAGAGTGGTCTTGCACACGTGTTGATCCCTCCGTTTTAACCTCATTAATATTTTAGATGGAGAGACAACAAGAAGAGAAGCTGCTCTCCCCTCCAGAGGCTACGATTGTTTCACCAGAGAGTATCCCAGAACCAAGTGGCTCGCAGGCAACACAGAAGAACACAGAAAAGGCAATTTATAAAGCTCATTTATGGATTTCTCTGTGCAGTTACTTGGCCGTAGACTGGGCACGCTGTAAAATGTTGGAGACAATCTCCCTCAAAAAAAACCCCAATAGAATCCATTATTTATTAAGTGATCAGCCGTGGACAAGATGAAAGACTCATTTTTAACCACCTTTCCCAACTTTCTATAGATAAAGAACACGTTTGCAAAGACAAAAAAAATTAAACATACATATATATATTAAAAAAAAAAAAAAAAAGCAAGGTACCCCGAGTGCAGCTAATGGGATTTGACGCTGGCTTTAATTTTAATGAAGAAAGTTGCCACTAGCAACAAAACTGTCAGCAGCAGCCAAGCACCATTAATAAAGACCCAGACAACATTAGTGGCACGGCAACAGTACAAAAGGTTCCCCCCGGTTCATGCTGTGCTAAATTGGCTGCCCAATTTTTCTTAAGTGTCCATACTATTTAGAAGACAATTTATTAATTTTTGTCATCCATTGTCACTTGACAGGCCATCATTTTGCATCCCGAATTTGAGATGAAAACTAATTGAAAAGACTGGCAGTATTTATGAGGGGTATTATTTGTCAATTATGGCTGCTGATGATCCCGGGTCCCACCAACTTTAACACCCCGCGCTCGGGTGTTGTCAGTAGGACCGTTTTTTCTTTTGTCATTTCCATGTTAGCTCTAGAAAAGTGACAAAAAGCAATGATAAAATCAATTTAGCAAACTCGTTAAGGAAGAGGGGCCCATCAATCCCTGCTCTGAAATCACCGGAGTGGGGAGAAAAAGCACTGGTGTGGCCCAGGGAATCGCAGCTTTCCAGAACACCTTCCAGGGAAAAAGCCCAATCTCTTTGTTTCCTTCCAAGCCGGACAAATTTTCAAATACGTCATAATTGAAATCAACCCTGCAAGTTTATCCAGGCTGCCTGAAAGGGAAGGTTTTGCTCTCTTATCACTGCCCTTAAACTGCTTCTCTGCACGTCTGAATGCCTCAAAAGCCCTCAAATTCCTGAATGCAAGGGAGTCTTTATCACAGAATCCCTGAGTATTCTGAGCTGGAAGGGACCCACAAGGATCATCAAGCCCAGCTCTCTTATTCCAACTTTATTTCCATTGGTAACTCTTGCCAAGCCTTTCTGAAATGTTCTCCTGCCTTCCATCTTCACAGACTTCAAACAGTGATACAAAATATCCCAGGAAAATCCCACTGTTAAAACAGCAAAGAAAATGAGGTTACACCACCCATCTCCAGCCCTGTTTTCTGCTTCCACCACTCGTGGTGGAGCCTGTGGTGAAGCAGCTCTGCCCTGCAGCTCATGCGGCTCCATGGTGGGGCTGAGATCCATCTGAATCCCACAGAAGACCCCATAGCAGAGCAGGGAGATGCCCAAAGGAAGCTCTGGCCCCGTGGGAAGCTTGTGCTGGAGCAGTTCCTGAAGGACTGACCCCATGGGAAAGGGACTGGAGCAGGGAAGGGAGTGAGGAGTCCTCCCCTGAGGAGGAAGGAGCAGCAGAGGCGTGTGATGAACTGACCACAGCCTCATGCCCCACCTCCATCCTCCCTATGGGGAAAGAGAAAATCATGAGTGAAGTTGAGCCTGGGAAGAAGGGTGGGATGGGGTGAACATGGGGGTTTTTTTAGGTTTGATTTTACTTTTCATTACCCTGCTGTGATTTGATTGGTAAAAGATTACATTAATTTTTCCCCAAGTTGAGCCTGGTTTGCCCAGATGGTGAAGGATCTCTCCCTAACCTTATCCCGATCTATGAACCTATTTCCTAACTTTTGAAAGGCTACAAAATACGATTTCTCTCTCTCCTCCTTAATTCTCTATTTAGCATCAGTAAATCTTAGTATTGATTTAAACATGGATATTCTTTAACTTGTCCTATAACATACACCACTTGCTTCTGAAGATCTGAACACTTGAAGATCACAGCTAAAACCTCACTTCAACATTCCTTTAGGTACAAAGCACATAATTTCCTTTACCTAGAGCAACTATAAAGCCTAAAACTGAGTTTATCTACCATACAGTTTTCTTTAATACCTAGAGCAAAATGGGCATTAAGAAAAAAAAGGTGCATTTTCAAAAGAAAAGCTTGAAACTACAACTACTTTAGCATATATTTATTAGTCTCTATATAAATGATAGTTTTTTACATCTCTATTTGCAATATACTGTTGATTTAAAAAAAAAATCCAGTGACAACTAAACAAGAAGAGTTTTCTTGTATCATAAAACCAAACATGCAAACGCTAGACCAACCCAGCTGAATCCATCCTATTAATCCACGTGTGTTTTCCAGAAGACACTGCCAGATTTGCTCTAAAAAAAATTGTTCAGAGATAGAATTGCCCAATCTCTTACATTTCAGAGGCAAATTCAGAGCAAAAGCTTTTTCCCTCCTCTGTTTCCTAGAATTAAAAATAACGTGCATTTAGCTACCCTTCTGCACGAGGTAACACCATCCAAGGTTGATGTTCATTTGCAATATAAATCCTCAACCTGGAAAACATTTTGGCGCGGTTCTTACATCAGGGATGATAATTACGTCCTTTCCTTCCGCTGTATTCATGCTTGGCTTCTCTCACTTACAAAACACACCACTGAGTGTCTCTCGGGGGGATGAGAAGGCTCTTTGCTCCCCTTGATTCACCTCCAGTGGCAAGACGCAAACCCAAAACCCCGAGGAGCTCCCTGCCCCCTTGGAGCCACCTCCACAGGTGGAGATGTCACGGCCCCTTCGGATATTTGCTCCAATATTTGAACCCGGTGGGAAATAAAACATGTTTCTGCATCTCTAATTGGAACTTCTCCTGCCTCAAACGTGTCACAGGCTCACTTCCTCCACCCTTCCTATCAGTTAGCGCTGAGGTACTCGAGAATTTGGATGAGGTGCATATCCTGCACAACTGAGGGGCTTCACAAACCACGAGCATCACAGCACAGCAGCTGCTGGGCTCTAGGACCCACTAGGACAACTAAGCTGCTGCTCCAAAATGGAACAGGCTCCTGCCACCATCAATGTCCTTCATGCAGTTACACTGTGCCACCTGAAATGGAGTTTAACTCGCATGTTACTAATTTAACTGCCAGGAAGATCCTAGAAGGGGGTAGGTGTGCTCATGGAAGCTCGAATCCTGAAAGAATTGAAGTCAAACTAAAAATGTATATCGCTGCTGAAATGCCAAAGAAAGAGGAAAACTTTACCAGTCTATTAAAGAGACCACAGAAGAATAATGCTTTATGTATTTTCAAAAAGAAACAAGCCTTTCTTGCATCGAGAGACTTGAGTTACATGTCCCAGTGCTGGCACTCGGATTAAGGAGAACCGGTGCTCGTCCGAAGCCTGGAGTTGATACTGTGAGACACAGGAGTCTTCATCTCCAATTCAAAACCTCCAGATGAAGGGAAAACACACAGACTTGCTCCTGAACCTTGTTCTCCTCCAGCAGGTAAACCTGCCTACAAACCCAGCTCAGTGCCACGAGCCTACTGTAAACACAGCAAGGAAGCTCCTCTCCCCCGATGCATCCGTGAAAGGATGCGGCTTTGATGGAGGATAAATTTGACATCCGAGTCCCCTTCATCCGCCTCGACGGGCAGAGAGGCTCGACACCTTTTACAATCCTGATGCTTTTAAGATACGTGGCTAAAGTTTCTCCCCTCCTGCAAGCAAACCAGTTCAACCCACAACATAAGGGAGATAAGGCCACCAAAAGAAAACGGAGCAAAATCTAATTTATTTTCCCGGTATTGTCGAGGTGAATTGCACAGCAGATGAAATTAAGGGTCCTTTGTCAGCATCCCAACTTTCTGGAGCAATGCCCCATTTCTTTTACTAAATCCACCTTTTTAACCTCTTTGTTGCGAAGTGTCAGCGGCGGATCAGCGCCGGGCAGGGTGACGAACGCACAGAAGCCGGCCGGGAGCTATCGGGACTCCGATCTGGAGCTCACCTACACGTTAACTCCTACAGCTAATTCATCATCCCGGCACGACAGCCGGCCTGATTGGGATCCTGGCAGGACAATACGGGGCCCGGCTGACCACCAAACCCCGGCCCAAGGGAGGAGGGGCTGACGGGCACGGGATGGAGAAGGCCTGAGATAAGTGCTGGCTGTCAGCGCAAGGACAAAGAAGGGCAGGCCCTGGGGAGAGAAAGGAGATAAAAAAAAACCTCGACAACTGCTTTATCTGATGAGGGTTATGGCTAATTAATTATAAACTCAATTACCTAACCCTTACTTCAGCAGTCTCTATTCATTAAGAGATAAAACCTGACTGACTGCTAACTTTCCCTTGCACGCCCGCACGCACAGCACGCCAGCTCCGGGTTTGCACACTTTGCCGCACCATTTCTTAAAAAAGATCTCCAAAAGCCCTCGTCCCCTGTCAACTTTGTGCTGGCAGGATGGAAGATTCCTCCTTTCTTTCCCCCCTGCCACCCAACGCACCCCGTGTGGCACCGTGGGAGGGCCAGGCCTCCATGCTGTGCATTGGCATTTGAAAGCAAAGCCCCCGGCATTAAACAATGGGCATTAGGGACATCAAAGCCCCCTTTCACAGCCAACTCGATGCCTCCCCGGGCTTCTGATCCGCTTAGAGTTTCCAACCCAGCTTTTAATTCGGGGTGCCCGAAGTTTGGTGGTGCGGCTCAGCGGTGCCACCTGAACGTTATTTCTCCCCAAAGTTTGAAGGTAGCCACGGAAATGAAAACGATGAACTCTAAAAGCCCTCAGCCGAGCTGAGGCTTGCTAACAACACAAGCTGAATTTTGCATGTAACGTAATAAAAATGTCTGTTTTATCACTGTTCAGATTCCAGCCGCCTTCCTGTGGTGCTTGGCTTCTCCTCCAGCTCGAGTTCTTGCCCCCATGCCTCGTGCTTGACACAGGCTCAAACATCCCTGCGGAATCAATCCTGCCCATTAAAAGAAGGCTCCTCTTAATCTCTTTCCAAAGCTGCAGACCTGTCTCGCTCCCACCTTTTGAATCCACGGATATTCTCAAATCCACGTTTCGCTCTGGCTGCCCTTTGCTCTGGCTTTTCCATTTCTGCAGGATAATGTTCTTCACTTATATATTTTATAGAGAGGTCTCATCTGTATGTGCGTGTGTGTATCCATAGTTATCCATATTTATAGGAAACAACAAGGTGACCACACCCACATGATGTCTCACATCAGAACTTTTAAAAGAATAATTTCTTCCACTCTGTAGAATGAGGGACCCCAGCTCTGGGTCTGTTTCTCACACAAAGTCCTATTTCAAATCCCTGTAAAGTGTATTAATGACACAAGGTTTTGGTTCATTCACGGTGCAAGGCCTTTTAGGTCACTTTTCCATAATTTACATGCACCAAATGAAATAAGAGAACACAGTCAAATAATCAGTGTGGGCAACACACATCATTGAAGCTCTTCACTGCAGAGACATGGTTACTATAATATATAATATTTTGGCCTTGATTATTATTATTATTATTCTGTCTTATTATTTGGTCTTGGTTAGTAGCTTATTAAAGAGGATTTATTTTGCTAATACGTATGGTTTGGGACTTGAATGATGTGGGCCAGTGGTTCACTTCCCTCCTGTGATGCTTACGCGTGGCAGTGCTTTTCTGAACCACGTTCCTGCATTTGGTTCCCTTCCTCGTTTGTCCTGCTGAAACCCAAGGCCTTCCTTACATCCCACCTTGCTCAGCTCCATCTTCCAAGACTTCCCAAAGAAGATAAAAATCTGCTGTTATACAAACTTCAGGCAGAGACTTCTTCACTCCGTAATTTAACAACTTCAATTCAAATTGCTGTCTCATGATTTTAAAGCGCAGCACGCAGACAGATTCAGCTATGACTAAAGGCTGTCTGCTTTGATGGAGCCTTTCAAAATCTGAAAATAAGAACTCCTGAACACCATAACCCCATGTAGCAGCCAACTCAACTCTGTTTATCTTCTAGGTAACATGACAAATAATAATATCACCCATCCTGAGCTTCTGTGCTGTTCTGAATATCAACTCCATACCTTCCCTCACCATAACCAATTTCAAATCCAATTAATATTGACTTCCTTGCTCCCCTTTTGCATTAAGTTGGAAGGCTTATGCCAAGCTTTTATGGTTGAGTTCTTCCCACTGAAATTTGCTGATCAGATCCCTGTGATCTTCTGAGCTTCTTTTGAACTTGCAGCCTTTCTACTTGGCGGCACACACCACACTGCAGCATCACCCACGTCTGAACCACCCTGTACTGTCTCTACCCACTTTGACCAACAATTCTGAAAGATATTCCAAAATCACAGCATGGTTTGGGCTGGAAGGGGTCTTAAAGATCATGCCCAGACCATCTCCTTCCAACTCCCCTCTTCAATTAACAAAGCTTTTAAACCAATCCCATTCCCTTCAGCTCTCACTTAATCCTTCACCCAATAAATGCAATTACAGGTGAGTAGAATACCTTGAATAAAAATACAGAGTTTTCTGTTTGTGTTCTGAAATATTAAGAAGAAGGTCTGCATTAGGTTTATTTGGAGTTGATACCTCAAGCTGCCAAGGTAGCAGACACCTCTGGTCAAATCCCAAACTCAAGCTGTTGGGGAAGGCAGATTACACCCATCACCTTCCCTTTGTTTCCCATAATTGTAACAAACCCATGAAATCCCTACAGCAAAGAAATGAGGATGCACCAAGCAACCTCAGAACATCTTATTTGCTTCCAAGCTCCCTTCCACCACACTTCTCCCTCCTTTCTGGGGCTGTAACTCTTCCCCTGTTTTGACACGAGCACGAATCCAGCTGTGTTCTGACCTCCCTCTTCGCCAACGCGTACGGAGGAGTTCGCTGCTCCCTCTTTGCCCAGCTTTGCTGCAAATAATGACCATTTTGAGTCTCTTCCCCCACACATATTCACTTTTATGTACTCCTATAACTTTTTATCTAAAGGAAGATGATTGTACTTTCAACAAATTACAGCTTAAAAGAAAGAAACGGAAACAGTAAAAAAATCCAGTGCCGTTTTCCATCAACAATTTCACGCAGCTCCTTAACTTAAAAATATAAACTCTGCTTGAAACAACCCCACGCTCTGCAACGCTGTTCCCTCAACTGCCTTTCCCATCACGCCAAGAGGATTAGGGAAAAAAAGGAAGACTTGTCCCATTCATCAATAGAGGAGTTATTCATCCGAAGTTTATTATCTCAGGTAATTTGATCAATACACTTCACCTTTATAGTCCCGTTGTCCTTGTGAGCAAAGCATTTTGCGTTTTATAGTGAGATGGTTATTATGAAGGCTATTCGCAGGGAAATTCTCTGCAGTTAAAAGTTTTTCCAATTAACTACATTTAACATCATTTAAGCCATAAACTGGCGGCTACGTTTCACATCATTGTTGTCGGAGTGTGGCGGTGCTCGGGAGGCAGGCAGAGCACATTTGGCAAATACATCAACCAATACTTTGGAACAGGAACCAAGGAAGCCCCGCCAGCTAACGGAGAGGGACTTTTTCAGTGCAGAGTCAGAAACACGGAACAATAAAAAAAAGGGTGGACCAGCAGAAAGCCTAGAGAAAATCACAAAGAGCTGCCTCAGCCCTTGGAATGCTCCTCAGGACCAATCCTTCTCCTTTCGTGCAATGTCAGAACTCCTGGAATGGTCTGGACTGGAAAGGAGGTTAAGGCTCATCTCGTTCCACTTCCCTGCCTTGGGCAGGGACACCTCCCACCAGACCAGGCTGCTCCAAGCCCCGTCCAGCCCAGCCACTGTGTTCCTTCCCGAGTTTCCTCATTCCAGAAAATTGTGGTGCTTGTGTAACTGAGCTGTGAATTACAGCACGTGAGGACAAACTCCCTGATGTCCTCCGGGTTAGGATGTCCAAACCTCACTCTCCTTACCCCACACCTGAGCTGTTTCCTCCTCGCTTCCTAACCCTCAGCGTGAGGCACCACGAAAGACAGGTGGGAAAGGCTTCAAAACAGAGGCAAACCACCAAATTCTCAGAGATCAGCTGTTCTAAGGAGAGAAACCTCTAAAAACTTGCTCGAAAATAAAAAATTATTATTCCTTGTGAGATATCCTCAGAACAAACTAGTTCATTAAAGTCGTATCAGCACTTGTAATTGGCCCTTGTTGGCCAATAGAAGGAGACATTTGCAACTTTTCCCGGGAAATTATATTCTAAATCCTTCATAAGGTGGACCTTGTCCTTTTCTGAGGAAACTTGATAGCAGTCTTTAGTATTCACTGGCATAATTAGGACTGCAGTTAATTTCATTAAATTCTCTTGCTGCTAAATGAAGCAGATTATGAGACATCTTTTATTGCAAGGCATGAAATTACAGCCTGTCAGCTGCCAATGGTAGAGTAAAACTAATGAATTACAGGGTAAATAACACCAGAATTAACCAGCCAATTTAACATAGCAGAGAACAAAGTCATTTTTACTTGGAGCCACCACTGCCGGGATCCCTTTCAGCTGAAAGGGAACCAACCTCAAATCTAAATAACCAGGAAAGCCACTGTTTCTTGGGCAGCAACGTTAAAAAACCAACACTGCCAAGAAGTTGGGAGAAAATTGGTCAGATGCGTACAGAAAGGCATCGCTGAAATATTTAAATTGTGGTACCTCCAAGTAGTTTGTGCTGATGTATTATCCTTTACCCAGCCCAGCAAAAAGGGCAGAGGAGCATTAATTTGTTGCTATTATAACTGGTTTAATGGGGCCAGCTCTTCCCAGGCAGCACGAGACACAATCCCCGTTAACGAGGGACAGACACACTGTGGGTAGATAATTAAAGGAAACGGAAAGCAGGTGTAACCAGCCACCTCCATTTCCTACTCCTGTCCTTCCAAATCTCTGACACGGGGCACAGGAGGTGCCTTCTCTCTGCACAGCACCCCGGGACACCCCTCCCTGCCAGGAGGGCAGCAGGAATGCTCTTTGGAGCCTGCCAGGAGGGAAGGATGGATGCCCCTCCGAGCTCTGACCAGGAGCATCCACAAGCAAGGACTCTTCCCAACACACTCCCAGAGCCTGTCAGGCTGTCAGACACACACACAGACAAATTTTGGGGCTAAGGAGAGAGATTTGCTCTGTGTAGGCTGGTGTCCCACCCCCCTCTTCTTAAAAATTTCCTAAATTGTTTTTATTTTAGAATTTTATTTAACCCTAGTTGTGCAAAGAACACAGGATCACAGAATCACCAGGTTGGAAGAGACCTTCAAGATCACCGAGTCCAACCCATGCCCTACCACCACCTCAACTGAACCATGGCATTGAGTGCCACATCCAATCTTTTTTTAAACACACCCAGGGATGGTGACTCCACCACCTCCCCGGGCAGACGATTCCAGAACTTTATCGCTCTTGCAGTAAAAAACCTTTTCCTGACATCCAACCTAAATTTCCCTTGGCGCAGCTTCAGACTGTGTGTCCTTGTGAACAAACCCCTTCTCTCTCAAACTTGTGTGGAAATCTCGTTATGTGGAAACAGAGGCTGAGGAGGAGAACGGCAGAGTGCTTATCCCCACCCAAACAAAGGAGGGCAGGTACCTGAGTGCCTGGACAGCAGAAGGAGTCCCAAAATCCTGGCTGTGCTGGTGAAAGCGAGCAATAAGCCCCAAGAGAAATGTAAATAAAGCTTTCATCTCAGATTAATGTTCTCGCTTTTCTGCACGTAACCCAAGGACTGTTTTTCCTACAGCAGCGTCTCCATCTCCAGGGGACAGAGTCAAGGTACACGAGGTACATGCAAGAAACAAGTACAGGGAGAGAGAAAGCCCCTGTTATTGAAAAAGCTGATCATTTCCTCATTTTAGCAAACGTTTCATGTTGTTATCAGTCCTCCACCAACCAAAAGCATTTTAAAATGATGCTTCTGGGTTGCATTTTCAACAGGTTTCTAAGAGACACCACCTCAAGTCACCTTGCCAGCCTTTTAGAGCTTTAAATTCAACATCAGCCAAGTCTGATGGAGGGGCAGGGACACCAAGGGGGTGTTCTGACAGGTTTTGTGAAGTTTCCTATGTGCCTGCAAGACTGAAAACCCCTGACTCAGAGAACAGAGCGCAGCTGGAATATTCTGCTGGAGGATGGAGCAGAATACCTGCACCCGTTGTGCACAGAACACATTGCTCCTACCCCACAGAGGCAGGGTGAAAAAACTTCTGCAATTTATCCTTCTAGTGTAGGTGTCCCTGCCCATGGCAGGGGGTGGAATGAGATGAGCTTTAAGGTCCCTCCCAGCCCAAACCATTCTGTAATTCTGTGTTCGACTTGAAAAACCTGAGATGCTCACTGACTTTCCAAAAAAATTGTTTACGTTTCAAATTCCAAATGTGAATCCACAAACTCTGGAACAACTAAAAGCAAACAAAAGAAGAACCGCGCAGCAGAATTTGTGAACACCTTTCACGAGACTGGGTTGCTCCAAGCCTCAGCCATCCTCCACATATGTCCATGCTGGAGTGGGAAAAGGAGAGAGGAAGGGCCAAGGGAAGCAAACCGGGCACCTGAACACTGCTGTGTGGTAGAAGAGGAAAACTCCTGTACCATCACTGCTGATGCCACTCCAGAGCTCTTTGGGACCAGGACTGTTCAGAGAGCCTGGAGGAGAAATTAGCTATGCAAAAAAAAGCATTTTTGGCAAAAGAGCAAACCTTACACCAAACCTGATTTTAGAAGCTCTAATCCATGCCGTGAGTTCGGAATGGGGTTTCTCTGGCAGCCAGGTTCTCCAAGTACACACATGTATCACACAGGAAAGATTTACTGCTCCCTGCAGCTTCTGTCCAGCATCACCCAGCTCAGCAAACCCCTTCTCTAAGTGTGTCTGAGAGCTGACTTGCCATGAAGTCATCCCCAGCCCACGCAGCTCCTTCCACACTCCAGGCAGGGAGATGTTGCCTCTCCTAATTTCCTCTTTCTTTACTCTCCGTGGCTTCAATTCCCATCGTATTTCAGGCAAACATTTTGAGACCCTCCAGAACTACTCTGGACCAACACTGACAATACTGGGAAGCTCAGCACTGTGACAGCATGAATGCATCAGCTCCAGTGGTGTTCCTGAGATCTACAGAGCTCCCGGAATATTCAGCTGGAACCAGCTCCAGGCACCGACAAGGAGCTCCAGAGGCACCGAAGCGTCGCTTCCAGCCAGGACTCAATCATGGTGCTTCATGCCTGAAGACACCAGCACCTCCAGAACCAACACCTCTGGGGACTGCTGGGCCACTCTCTGAGAGACCCTCAAGATTCCTGATGTTGTTGAAAATATCACCTGGTTTTTATTCTCATTTTCCATCTCCTTCAGAGTCTTCGTTCAGTGTTTGCCCTGCTTCCTCTCACCTATTTAAAACAGATTTTGCTTCTCACCTGGCTTATCACAGCAGCACTGTCCATTTGAGCTCTGTCCCTCCAATTCTCTTACCCATCACACTGGCATTCTTTCCCCTCTTCTCTTACCTTCAAAGCCCCTTGCTTTAGTTTGCCTTCACCTGCTGCAGAAACAGGGAGCCTGGAATCCTTGTGCTGCACGAACGCGCGAGAAACCTCCTGCTTCAAAACACCACATCGACATTAAAAAGTGTCACTTGATTTGAGCTGTGACTTAATCTGTATCAAGACTGAAGCACTTAATCTGTATCAAGATTGAAGCACCAGCAACAGTGATCATGCACCTGTTATTTCTCAGCTACAAACACAGTATTGCCATGAGTTCCCAACTCACAGCAACATTTGCTGTGCAAAGGGCAAATTCAGAAAGTGTTCACGTAGTTCCTTGCCTTGCATTAGCTTAAACAAACACAGAATGTCAATTCTCAGAACGCTGGGCACACTCCAGCACTCTCTCCGCAGCAGGAAGGGCTTGTGCAGCTCACCTGGCCTGCCACAGCACTGCAAATCTGAAAATCTGTATCCTTCAGGAGATGCAGCTCACGCAAAAAGCCAACGTACACATAGAATTCTGGATTTTCGGGATCAGACTTGAGTGTTCATTTAACGTGAAGCACACCAACCATACGTATCTCTGCATTTACCCAGCTCGCATCCTGACCAAGAGTTTTCACCCAGTTTTAGTCAAGGATTTCCAGTGCATCTTTCCCTGCACTGAAAAAGTTGTTTTGTTTTTAATTTGGCCATGAAACAGCCTGTACAATTTCGATTCCTAAAGTGCAGATGCCTGCCACCTTAAACAATCCCTGCTCTTCGATTTCCTCCATTCCACTGTATTGCTCACTTCAGACACCAGAATTTCTAACCAATTCAACCACTTTGGTAATTTTAATTGATTTTCCTTTCCAATACCTCCTTCACTTGAAGATTTCTTAATCTCTCCCCCTGAAATATTCACCGAGAAGAGAGCATTAGATGTTAATCTCGCTCCTTGATTTGTAGCAGTTCTGCAGTTCTCTACCCAACCATTTAAATACTGTCATTCATAATAGGGTGATATACTGTACTATAAACCCTTCCGCAAATGGTACGTCTTGGTATTTTTCTTTTGTGACAAAGACTCAGATTAGTTATAAAGTGGAGAGAAACGGACTCAGTGCTCAGACCTATCTACAGAACCTCACTGCTCAACAGCCTCCCCCCTTTTTTAAAAGAAAATCCACCCTGACTTCTTTAAAGAAAGCCAAAATCACTAAGCTTTTATTTTCCCTGGTAGAGAACATTCCGTGGTCTGATAGTCCCCAGAGGCCAGCAGCTTTCTCCTCTAGTATTAATCCTGGAATCACAGAATCCCAGAGTGGTTTGGATTAGAAGGGACCTTAAAGGCCATCCCATCCCACCCCTGCCACGGCCAGGGACACCTTCCACTGTCCCAGGTTGCTGCAAGCCCCACCCAACCTGGCCTTGGGCACTGCCAGGGATCCAGGGGCAGCCACAACGTGTTTGAGGGGCCTCATGTCAGAGCCTGGCTTTGATTCCAGGCACAGGAGCCTGTCCCTGGGGGTCGCTGGAGAAGTGTTTTGGTGAGGTACCAGAAGAACATAAAAGCCAAAGACCTTCCAAACTTGACTTAAGGCAGCAGAAGTTTGAGCAGGTGGGTTTTAGTCCAGGCCAGGTTCCAGTTCATTCTCCCGCACTGCCCTTGTTTTCCTGGTGCTTTTAAACAAGGATGAAGGTTTCAAGCAGACACATGGCACTGTCCCCAGAGCTGAACAAAGCTCAGTCCCCTTCCAGGCAGCTCAGACCACGCTCTGGCTTTAGGGCTTGTTTACACCCCCCCAGACCAGATCCAATGCACATGGCAGTTTTCAGCCAAACGCATTTGGATAAACTCTCAATTAAGATGTAGCGAGGCTGTACCAAAATATTTTACATCTGTTATGTTTGCTTCAAGCACTTAGTTGGAAATTCCATCAAAAAAGCAGTTGAGCTTTCCTGGCAGGTTTTAGTCTGTATAAAAGCACTCTGCCTGTTCCTCACTGGAATAGTTTCTGCTCAGGAAAACTAAACCCCAAAGTGTGTGTTTGCACTACTTTTGTCTTCTCCCTAACAGCAGTTACAAAGTTCGTGTCAAGCTTTACAGCTTTAGGACATCTGTAAGTGAAATACATCCAGGTCACCTGATCACAACACTCATCTCCAGTTTATCACGATGTGAAGGATCCCTTACAATAAACAAAACACTCAAGTTATGTGATTTCTCTCCCTGTTTTAACTCATGCAAAATAAACTGGGATTTTATTTGCAAGAATTGCACTTTATTATATAATTATAGAATCCTTGAGTGGTTTGGGTTGGAAAGGACCTTACAATTCCACCCCCTGCCATGGGCAGGGACACCTTCCACTAGCCCAAGTTGCTCCAAGCCCCGTCCAACCTGGCCTGGAACATTTCCAGAGATGGGGCAGCCACAGCTTCTCTGGGCACCTTGTGCCAAATATTCCCTTTAAATTCAAAATATTTAAGTACCAACATCTGGCCTGGCTGCTGAGACTGTTCTAAAGATGTGCTGATAATTACTGTAGTCAGAGGATTTTTTGAATAAAAGCAGGATTGAGAAAACAGTATTTAAACCAAAGAGCAAGGACTTCCATAGTGCATATTTCAAATATCCAAACCAGTTATAGCCAGAGTACCGATGTTTCAAACACCCCCTGTTCCCCCCGCCAAGCAATATTCCTTTTTCATGACATTTATTGTTTTTAATTTGCCACTGTTAGCTATACTCTGGGAAAGTATTTCCTCCTGTGTTACACACTCAAGTGCCAATGCTTTAAAATAAAACAACAAACACAAACCCGCACAAAATAAAACAGGAAACGAGGGATGCTGGGCCAACACCCCCGATCCAGATTCACACACAATTACCACACAATTAAACGGGAGCAAAAGAACGATGGAAATATTCAGAATGCCCAAAGTTTGCTTTGTTCAAAAAATTAGGCTAAAGGGCTTTAACTTCGTGCTGTTCAGTTTACTCTTTTGATTGCTTTACCACTATGTAAATCAATTTGTTAATGTTCCTTACAAAATGCATGAGCCAGTTATACTGACAAACACACAAAGCTCATTCGTAATTAGCAGTTAATTAGTACGAAGGAACAGATGCTGTTAGAGTTTCAGCAGGCGAACAGGTTCTGTAAACAATGCTTATAAATCTAAATGAATTTATTAACCACAATGCAACTGTCAACGTTTTGCTGGCAACCATACAAGTATGGTGGAATCCCCAAAACATCTTTACAACTTATTAATAATCACTGTGTCAACCCAAGTCTATCAGGCAGCCTCACTTGCTAACTGTCATAAGCTTCCTACTTAATCTTCTTATGTCACTTCTCTGGACTAATTCCTCATGCCCCGGGAGGAAGAGCTGCAGCCACCAGAGCCAGCCCAGATGCGCCCGGATTCACCTGCGACACACGGCGGCTCCTCGGAACAAAGGCCCTTCCTTTCCCACTGCTGCCTTGAACGAGCATCCCCGTCGCGCTGGATGCAACCTGGCCCGCTAGAAGATGTCCCTGTTCACCTGGGGATTGGGTCTAGGTGATCCCCAAAGGTCCTTTCTAAGCCAAATCATTCTGATTCCAGATCTGGTCCACAGAAAAGAAGTAAAGGCCAATTCTTCCCGCTCTGCTGGCTGATTTGGAGATGTCACCCCCGTGCCAGCACTGAGCTGCTGCCGACACAAGGGACTGCAGGGAGTTTTGGGAGCTCAGAAGGGGTTCAGGTTGGAGATCAGGGAAAGGTTCATCCCCCAGAGGGTGCTGGGCACTGCCCAGGCTCCCCAGGGAATGGGCACGGCTCCGAGGCTGCCAGAGCTCCAGGAGCGTTTGGACACCGCTGCCAGGGATGCACAGGCTGGGGTTGTTGGGGGTCTGTGCAGGGCCAGGGGCTGGGCTGATGATCCTGGTGGGTCCCTTCCAGCTCAGGATATCCTGATTCCGTGGTTATAAACTCATGCACTCAGCCACAGACTGATGCCATCATTTTGTGGGGGTTTTTTGATCACCTGGGTAGATGAAGGGGGCTCAGATAAAGAGATTGCATCTTGTAAAGCATTTTCTAGAGGCAACTATTGAAGCACCACCTCGAGTGAGCGGCTTTTGGCCAGGGGCCAGCTCGGAGCCTTAGGGTAACAGTGAAGATCCCTCAGTGCCCTCACTCTCTGCATGTCACACTGACATGCCACCCTGATATATTGCACCATTCCAGCACTGGAAAATTCTAATAAATTTTTAAAAGTCCTATTACGGCTTTCTTTATTGATATTCCCCTTTTACACCTCCATTGCCTTTGCTCATTCCCTCCTCCTCGCCACCGAAGCACTCTGGCACCTCGTCCCCGTTTTCCAGACACTCCAGGATTTGCAATATCCAGCACGCAGAACAAGAGGAGAACGTCCCAAATGTATTAAATCCTCCGTAGTCTCACCAGAGACTGCTTGGCTTGCTTCCTGCAGGCTCCAGCACCACTCACTGCATTGTTGCTGGACCCAAAATCCTGGAATTTGGGGGAGCCCAATCTCTGCTGGCATCCAGCACCAGGCACAAGAGGGAGATGTTCACAGTAGAGCCTCAGAAAAATACAAATACTCTGTGCCTTCTCTTATGAACACTGGAAAACAGATCCTTGACTGGTTTATCCTAAAGAGCAGCACCTGCTCCTTTTATACAACAGGGATTTTTTTTGCCCCTTTTCTTAAAAAATTGGTATTTTAGAGAAGGGAAGTTCTTTCCCTACTATTTCTGCAGAGGTTGATAATCTCCTGGCACTCTCCTCCTCCCTGCTTCCACTCTCTTTCCACATTCTCTCCAAGGATGCTTAACCTGATCAACACTCTACTCCAAACAAAAGCTGGAATGTCTCCTCTTGAATCTTCTCCTCTTGAATCTTAAGGATGAGCAAGAGCTACAGTCACACCTGATGTGTCACCTAGGAAATCACCAGCTGCTACTCAAACCCACAACTTTGTCCCTGTCTCTTTCAAGAAACAACAAGAGCATTACATTTGGATGGGATTTAAAATAAATGAATAAATAAATATGGAGGGCGGAGTTGAACACTTCTCATTGGCAGTCATAAGCAATCTACGACCTCTTATGGCATTAACAGATAAAACATTCAGGAAACACATTTATAAAACATTCAGGAAACATAAAATTTCCCTGTGTTTTTAAAGCTGGTGATCCTGCTACTCTCCATCATTGCTCTACAAGACACTGGTCTCCTTTGCTCACTTTGAAGGCTGGGTCACACAAATAAATGGAATACTATGTTTGAAATTGTGTGCCCCCTGCCCAAATCAACACTAATAAATGTTTAAATACACCCTTAGCTCCAGGTCACAGCCACGGGAAGGAAAAAAAAAATGATGGTAAGTCAATTTCTCTGAAAAGTTCATTGATAATATTTCATTTATGGAACCTTAAGTGCACCTGTGCAACAGCTGTAGGGGGGCTCACCTTGGTCTTAGAACACCTGGGACTATCACTGCATGACAGGCCTGGGTATTTAAAGTATTTAGAGATAAAATAACAACATTTTATAAGATGTGAAACAGAAAACTCACATTTTAGGAACTATGAGAAATTAGGAGACTAATTAAAAGAAACATTATTAGAAATTCAATCTTGATAAGCCAAAGACCCAAACTCCAGCTTCTTCCTGCAATCCTCGGACACGCCAGGAAGGGAAACCAGCAGACTCCAGGAGGCAGGAGGAAGCGGATGGGAGAATCCAGTGGGACAAACTGATGGATACACGAGGAAAAAGAGGAATTGTCTCAGTCAGAGAGGCTGAGGCTCGTGCCCAGGTCTGCCTGCTGTGGCCAAGGGGCAGAAGCGGCCGTGCCCTTGGACTAGGAGCCTGATCCTCGGGCAAGGGAAGGGTTTAACACCCGGAGCTCCCAGCTCTAGATGTCCAAGAGAGCTTTCCAATGCTATTTTATTCCAAATTCTAAGGACTACAGCTTTCCTTGGGATGGTATCTGAAACTCATCAAGTGGAAAAACCCACAAACCCGGCTTTCACAGTCAAATTAAACATTATTCCAGGCAGGTACATGGAGCTGAAGCCATTCTTCTGATGTAAGGGCACATTTGATCTAATTGGAAAAAATATTTCAAGCGCACTGGGAATAGTCACTGTTAACTGAATGCAACAACGAAAAAGGAAAAAAGAGCATGCAGACCCCAGGGAATTACCAAATCAATTAACAACTAATTCAGGAACTAATTTCTGTATTGCCTCTTAGCACAAAACTGTATCTTTAATTTCTCCTGCAATAAGCATCACCGTGATAGTCCTAACACACTCTGACGCTTTAAATGAGTTTACAAGTATCTCTTTTTGATTGGCTATATAACATTATTTCTTCACAGTTCAATGCAACCATAGCCAAGTGCTCTGAAATATTTAATTATACTGGTAGCGACCAGTTAACAATTTACAGAACCACAGTGAGTACAAAACATTTTATAACTGGTAATCAGCTAATTAAAAAAAAAACCCCAGCAAAATGTGTATGTTCTGATTATAAACAATTGTGGAGGAATTACACAGAAGAGTTCAGCACTAAGAGTATTTGGCTCAAAACCATACCCTGGTGTTTGTACAAGCTGATCTGGAGACTGATTACTGTGATTAGACAGACGTGTGACAGAGGAAATTACACCTCACGCTGGAGATAAATAAATCAAACCATGTCATCTGCCAGTTCCTTGTAAATCACGTCAGTCCCGACTTTGGGAAAGCTGCTCCTTGGAGACGCCCAACGCTGGCTCACAAACAACAGCCTGCAAACCTACCTGAGCACCAGTATGGGAAAATACAAAGCAGAGGGAGTTTTGGTGAATGCTCCTTGCAGGACCTGAGGGGAGCCTAAGAGAAGGATGGAGAGAGACTTTTCACAAGGGCCTGGAGTGCCAAGACAAGGAGGAGTGGATTCAAATCGAAAGAGGGCAGGGTTAGGTGGGATATTGAAAAGAAATTGTTGGCTGTTGAGGGTGGGGATGCCCTGGCACAGGGTGCCCAGAGAAGCTGTGGCTGCCCCTGGATCCCTGGAAGTGTCCAAGGCCAGGCTGGACAAGGCTTGGAGCAGCCTGGGATAGTGGAAGGTGTCCCCGCCCAGTGGAACAGGATGAGCTTTAAGGTCCTTCCAAGCCCAACCACTCTGGGATTCTCTGTTTTGGAGCAGAAGCAGCAGCACAGTGGGCTGGAAACAGGGGGTTCCGTGCAGAAACACACAGCTGTAAGGCAGGCAAGTAAATCCTGGGTTCTGCGTGCCCTCCACATGTTTGCTGCCATCCTCCTTCTGAAATGCTTTTGGCCCTTACCTGCATTAGCCACTTTTATTTCAAACCCCAGCCTGATGTTGAACTCGGACAGAAGAGAGAAGCCATCAGATAAGCCCTGGCACTCCTGGCTGTAGCATCATTTGTCTGTCGTGCTCCCCGAGATCGTTCTTTTCACCCTGTCAGGTCCGATGAATTAAGCAGGAAGAGCTGCTAAGATCGTTGCTTATTTGTTCTCTCTCCTGGTAGGCTCCAAGTAAACATCTGCAGCCAGGAAAGCTGCTGCAAAGAGCATTTACTGTCTGCGAGGACGGCGAGTCTCGGATGTGACACTTGCCCGGAGCACTGCAGTGCTCTTGTGGGAGTGAGGATGACTAAGGACATCGCTTTGACTGACCAGACACGGCAGATGATCCCTTTTCAAAACCTATTTCCAAGAGGCTGCCGTGCCCGCTGAAACGCTCCAGCAGCTGGACAGACAGCTGCGGGTATTTTAAGGGAAAACACATTTCAGGTAGGATGATCTCCCTGCTCCAATGGAAGCACCAAGGTAACAGCACTGTGTGTTATTCCATGCAAGAATTGTGTAACTGGTGCTTAAACGTCCCAGCTAGGGCTAAAAAGGAACAAAACCAAGTTTAGGAAGTAGGAAATCTCTAGTGAAGCAGAGAAAGTAGAAAATCACTGCTGAAGCAGAGGCAAGACTGACCTCCACCTGTAGGGAGCTGAGGAGAAGTGACAGGTTTTTTGTGCCAGGTTTGACATTGGATGAGAGCACCTTAAAAGTTACCTTTGCTGAGCTTAATGATTTTTTATAAAATTCAGATGCGCATTGGGAAGTGCCAGTTTTGTTTACGCCCATCTTCAGAAAGAACTGCAACTTGTGCATCCAGGAACCAAACTCTTCTTCATGAGCAGCAAATCAGTGATGCCACCCCCATGCCTTGACATAAAAAATATTTGCCATTTTTAGGTCAGAGCAAAGGAAAAAAAAAAATACAAAATACCTAATTTCATTAAGATTACTTTAATGTACTTAAATATGCCAAGCTGGCAGGCAAAGAAGGTCATTTGAAATATCACCTAAAAGTAAAGCCTGAATAAGATATTCCACTTTCTCCATTAATCCGGCCATTTGCAAACTGAGGGAAGGGAATGGATTCTGAAGTTCACCTTTGCAAGTCATGGATGGCAAATTTTTCACTGTGTCATCAACACAGCATTAACCATTAGAACATTTATTTCCAATCCAGGCTTCAAGTTAGTCATCCCTAAGAGATGCGGGAATTTGGGGGTGGGAGAGGTGCAGCACCTCCCAGGGTAAGCCAAGGGTGGAGGCAACCTGCCAAACATCAATTTTGGCCAGTTTTTGGTAAAAGAACAGTCAAGGTTATATAGTTGGAGTATATAATGATGTGAGCATCTGTGATTAAGTGCAAAGGGCAAAGGGAAGAGGGGCTGGGAGCAGAAAGTCAAGGCCAGCTCTTACGTATTTATTTACACTCCAGTCTGGGGGGATGGGGGCAGGACAGAGGAAAAAAAAATAATAATAAAAATTAAAAAAAAAAAAAAAAAAAAAAAAAAAAAAAAAAAAAAAAAAAAAAAAAAAAGAAAGAAAGAGCACACAGCTGCCATCCCAAAAACAGACCTCCCATCTGCCACCCACGATTTGCATGTCACCTTCTCCAGGCTCATTTGTACTTCATTAACTGCCATTGACTTAACAAGATTTATGCAAATGACACCATAGGAGCTCGCTAACTCCCACTGCAATCAAGTGATTATGTATGTACAATTCTCCACAGCAATGAAAAATTAATACATGACAAGCCCCCTCACCGCTGAGCTGAGCTTCTTGCTTTTATTTTTCTTCTTGTGTGCTTTTTTTTTTTCTAAATTTGAATATGCCCTACTGATAAAGATTTCCCAAACCCACAAAAACCGAAGCAGTTTTCCCAAAACGCTACAAAACCTCCCATCCTCGAAAGTCAGTTCCCCGTAAGTGTACAGCGAAATTTTTCCTTCAAAATATTCTTCAAAATATTCACTCAGGCTACCAGGAACAAGTCTTCTTGTCCAGAATAAATGGCTTTGACGGGAGGATTCTCCAACCAGAGCAAGCCACTTGCTTTAAGAGTATTATTAGCAGTGCTACAGAAAATAGCCTAAATGTTCTTAGTTTAAGCACCTCTTTCTCAGAAGTGGAGAACTTTCTAGAGATTTTAACTCAGAGCCAATATTGCTCAAGACTTTTTCTGACTCCATTTGACTCGCACAAGATATTTAAACAGCACGCAAGCGAAATTTTGTATCGTTTTGAAAAGATTCTGCCATTCCCAGTTCTCAGCAGCTGCTAAAAGTCCGGGATTTAAGGCATGCTGATATGGCTGTGCACGCACAAGGTATTGGTACAGCCCCAGGAAATTGGCCTTCCCAAAATTTCACTCACCTGAAGAGTATTTTGGCAGGAGTGAGCAGCCACCCTTTAAAAACAAGCCTGCTTTTCCCAGCCTGCATTTTGGGTTTCTGCTGGGAGCAGGAAGGACAGTTTTATATGGCTTAGCCCAATAAAAACCGTATTTAGCACCGCAGTGAAAAATCAGCTTTACCATGTAGAAAGGACACAGAGAATAAGAACATTAACTCTTTTTCACCAGGCTGCTCTGAGTTAAGAATAAAGCCCTTAGGAATGAGGTGTTTCCTTGGAAGGAAATGGGCTATTCACAATTCCACCTCTTCCACGGAATCCTGGAATGGTTTGGGTTGGAAGGGTCCTTATAGTGCATCTCATTCCAACGCCCTGCCATGGGCAGGGATACCTTCCCCTAGACCAGGTTGCTCAGGGCTCCATCCAAACTCTCAGGGATTTCCCTTAAACCCACAGGGATTCAGGGACCAAGAACAGCAAAATGCAGGAGGAGCAGGTTGCAACTCTTGGCTTCTTTTGACCAAAACCCCCTGGCAGCTGTGCGGGTCCATACCTGGGTCCCACAATGATCAGCAACTCTTTCATGGTGCTGGGAGAGATTCCATTTTTTCCTCAAAACCAGAACATCTCCAGCCTCCAAAGAACTCGTTTTGGCTGGAGGATTTATCATTTGTTTGTGGGGTGTTGTTGGGTTTGGTTTTGTTGGTTGGTTGGGGTTTTTTCTGGTGGAGCTTTTGTTGTTGTTGTTGTTGTTGTTGTTGTTGTTTAGTTTTATTCTCCCACAGCAATCCTGAAACCAGATTTCTCTTTCTATTCCCAAGTATCCCAAGCAACAAGAGACAAAACAAGAAGAAACAGCCTCAATACGCGCCAGGGAAGGTTCAGGTTGGGTGTTAGGAAAAGATTTCTACACGGGAAGGGTGGTCAGACATTGGCAAAGCTGCCCAGGGCAGCTCCAAGTGGAGTCCCCATCCCTGGAGGGATTTAAAATCCATGAGGATGTGGCACTTGGGGACATGGGTTAGTGGTGGCCTTGGCAGTGCTCAGTGATCTTAGAAGGCTTTTCCAGCCTGAATGACTCTGTGATTCCATTTGCCACATGGAAATGCATCATGATGGAAGGAGTTTCTCACCTTAAGAAGAACAGTAGCACTAAGAGTTTTAGTTCGAGAAGTTCCCTTCCACATCCCTCTGTCTCATTCCCAGTTATGGCATTAAATAAGACACCAGCTTTCCTAGGAGGAATTTCTACTGCCTCAGAGACAGGTCCAAGGATCTGGCACCTGTGGAACTCCCTGAGAATGTGGCTGTGTCAGCAACTGAACCTGGAGCCACCTCTACTGCTCAGACATCCAAAATCCGTCCTCTTGACATCTCAGTGTGATGTGAAATCCCACTGGGAGCAGCCACCCCACAGCACTGCACACCTCCCAGTGTCCCGTCCCCAAACCCCGATGAACAGGATGGATCTGCTGAGGACACACACCGAGGATTTGTAGGCTCGTACGTGACAAAATGAAATTACTGCAATTGAGATTAGTAACAAGGAGGACACGCTCCCAAAAGATTGGTCAGATTTGGTACACGAGCAGGGTTGCAAGGAGAATTTTTCCATACAGAAATTCCAGATGTTGTGGGGGACATTTCGTTACAACACGCTGTGGCACAATCACACAATATTTAACTTACAATACTCTTCCTACGAGTGTATTTTTTAATCAAATTAATTCCATACAACAGCATTTTAGGAAAGAACAGTACGTATGCCTGGAATAAATATTGGCACATCTACTCCTCAGTTTTACATTCTCAGCTGCACTTTTGTTTAATTAGCATTACCCAGAAGGATTGCAGCCGGTCTAACCCATCCTGTACCATACAAAAGCTGGAGGAAAATAAAATTGTAGCTTGCTTTAAATGCCTGGAATCTCCTCCCCTGAATGCAGAGCCAAATACTGAGCTCCTCTGCTTTCAAACTGCTCTTCTGGATTGCAGCGTGCTTGATTAAAATTTGCCTACTAGACATTCACACACAACAGCATTTTTGCTGCCTGATGGTCCCAAAAGGTCTTTTAGAACGACTTTAAGAAGAAAAATCACAGCTGATAGTTAAGGGTACAAAATCATCTCCTCCTCACATCCAGAAATGGAGGAAAAACGTGAAAACAGCCCAAAATATGTAAACCCAGCTCCACGCAGGACATCCAGGGCTGGATAAGGCACGGACTGAGGGAAGATTAGGAGAGGCAAGTGAGCCTCTGGAGGGCAGGAAAGGCACCAAAACAACTGGAAAGAAGCGTGTGGGAAGAAAGTAAGTGGAAAAGAAAGGGAGCTTATCTCTAGCAAGGCAACTCCCACATGAGTAGACGCAAACACTAACACAGAAACTGGGTGAGAAGCATTCCATGGGAAGGTGGAGATCTCAACCACATGGAGTCAGCGCCATTTCATTTGAGAAAGTAAATCATCTCATTCCCCAAATACTTCCCATCCAACACTGGCACCGCTTTTGCCTTTCAGAGGAGTGTTCCCAGCTACAATTTAGCATCGAGTTTCCAGGCTAATGAAAGCGCATCTAGGCTAGTAAAACAGACCAAAACAAATCCTCGGCTTCAAGTCCTGTTGTGTAATGAGAAAGTTTAATTAAGGCCACACATTACAGCTGTAAACGTTCTCTTATATAATAAGGTCTAAATGAAACTGAACCTAATCAAAGTTACAATTCCTTCATTAGCAAATTACAAACAAGAGCGCGCAGCTGACACACCGGCCATGATTATCACAACTAATTGCCTCGTTGTTACGGAGCAGCCTGAAACTGTGTTCAGATGTCCGTCTGTGGTAGCAAATTAGGGCCACATCAGGCTATTCCTGCGATCACAAGGGGCTCTTGTCGAGCGATCTGATTTACCCTGCGCCTGGCAGCACTCGGCCCAATCAAAGCCCCCTCTACAAAGGCAGCTTTGAAGCCAGCACAGCCTAGAAACCCGCTCCATATGCAGGCCGGCAGACTGCACTTCATTAGGCCTGTTGTCACATTTTCCCTCTTCTTATTCTAATGATCCTATTTTAATACACATAGGAACCTCTCCTAATTGATGTCAAGTGAGTGACTTCCACATTCATCACCGGCGCACATCAAACGCCGCTCGGGCGCGCGGGCCCCGCCACCGCCGTGCCGCGGACCCGAGGTGTGTCTCCCAACTATGGAAAGCAGGGGGAAAAAAAAAATACAACTATTTCGGCATTACCTGCTTAATTGGGATTGCGCGGCCGCTTCCAATGCTGTCTGTTCTGCTCTCCAGGACCTTCTTCTCTTTGTCTGGGTCACTCCCTTTCCGAGACTGCAGAGCGAAAAAGAAAAGTTTGTGCTCCATTAAATGCACACAGAGGATGCTTTTATTTGCCTTTTTTTTTTTTTTGGGGGGGGGGTGCAATTAAAAAGAAATTTGGCAGGTAAATACAGGCTCAAAAGCTGCAAGTACACAACCATCGTAAAATCTGAATAAATTTCCCATCCACCACCCATCAGTTTCAGCCATCCGCTAGTCTGAAATGCATTTGGGTTTAAAGAGTTACAGTTTCACTGTCTGAAGATCCAGAACATCAGAGGACGCGTTTCTGAAGTTCCCAACAGTAGCTCCAAAGGGGAATGAAGGTGCCATCTCCTCATTAGAACAATTTAATGTACCCATGCATACATTTAATTTGCACCTGTGTGGTTCTTAGAAACGTCAGAAATGTTAGAAATGTCAACTATTTAGAAATATGATTTTATAATGCTGGTTTTGACCGCAGGGACTTTAACTTATTATTTTTTTCTGCTTCGGGATGGTTAGAAAGTTGGAACCGCAAGAAAAGCTGGTGACTGACGCTGGAAAAAGTTATCCGAACGCAACGTGGAAAAACGAGCGCGAGGAGAATTTAACCGACGTCTAAAACCTGAACTGCTTTATCCTGGCTTTCTCTAAGGCTGGAACTGCTGCAGGAGTAAGGTCAGGGCGCTCGCTTCGTGACTTTAGCAAGTTGTACGGGAATTTGAAGAAGTTACTCAGATCGCAGCCCGTTATTGCGACAGAACGCACGAGCGCAACGATTTTGACGGATTTATTTTATTACAAAAAGAAGACCCGAGAGTCATCCTCCTTAATAACTGCACTGACAAGTGACAACTTCACTCCATTACTTTCCAACGGGAACATTACTCACACAATATCGGAAATGGGAAAACATTTTCGTGTGCTTTTCAACTCGGCGATGATGTATGAAAGGAGCCCATTTGCGGTGTCCGGCACCGCAACGGGGAGTTAATGAAACCCGGGGCGACGGCAGAGCCCGCGCCGCGCTCCCAGCGGAAAGAGACGTTCGGAACACCGAGACCGGGAGGGCGGTCGGGATCGTGGACGGCTAATGCCCGTCTCCCCCATTCCACAAAGGGGTGGAAGGAAGAATAAACCCCCGGAGCAGCTGCCCTCGGGCGTGAGAGGAGGGAAGGGGAGGGAGGGAGGGAAGCCAGCGAGGAGGACTTCAAGTAAGAGCATTCTAAGCGACACATTCACCCAGCGGGGATGCCGTGCTGCCGGCCCCGCTCCGCCGGGAACGGGCTCCTATCACCAGTTACTATGGTTCGGGGCAATGGAATGACGTGCCGGGGAATTAAACAAAGAATAAATGAAAGCAAGCAAAACAAGTGGGAGGGATGAAATCCAGTGTGCAGGATAACTATTGTTCCTCGTCCTTCAAGACAGATTTCTGCCTCTGAAAGTGCCACTTCCCAAGAATACAAGGCAAAACAAAGCTTCAATGGCGCAAAGCGCCCGTAAGTGACATTGTAAAGAAACTCAGTGAAGGTGCCCAAATCCTTGGGAGGGGAGTTGTCAACTTGAATGTTTCTTTTTTTATCTGACTCTTTTTTTAGAGAAAGGGCCCTGCCTCTGAAATGCAGGCTGAGTATCTGCGTGCTGTTTTTCATTTCTGGTTTTAAATCATCACCGTTCCCTAGAAGTAACCTCATCTGGAAATCACACGCTGCACGTGGAAGGGAAATATCTACGTGCAAAACACTGGTAAATACCAAAAGTAGAGAAATGTAGGGACTTCTGGCAGGCAAATTCCACTCTAGCTGCTCGTAATCAGAGAATCCCTAATGTTTTCCAGGGGAGGATCTTCGCACGCTCCGCTATTCACGAGGATAAATTGTGCAGTGGAACAGAGATCTGATCTTTTATGCTTTTGTACCTATGACACGCACAATGTGTCTCGTATCCTACAGGAGAAAAAAGCCCACTCCAAGCCACACCGGAGCAACACTTCCCAGGACTTTTTCTGATGGCACATCTACACGTTAAAGGGTTCCATTTAAAACTTGGTGCCAGCGAACCAGAAGAAGTGTGGAAAAATTAAAACACCTGCATGAGTATAATTTGAGTGATTTCCCCTTTACACTGGAAGTTACTCACAGACTTAATCCATGTAAAACTTGCCCCAAGCTGTCACATCCGAGTTTAGGCACAACCAGACCCAGATCTGCAGTGCAGAGCACCCCAAAAGTAAAAATACTCATCTCTAACAGTAGGTACTAGGACAGAAGAGTTCATTTTATGTTTGAAAAACTCTCTTGGAGTTCTGTAAATATATAGACAGGTTAATACTGAATGTGGGAAAGGAGATGCACCTTTCTATGCCAGAAATTCCCTCACCCCATACGGGATCAGACATAGTTAGAATCAGCTCTTTGCTCAGTGGACCTCACAGATGCATTTTCAATCCTCACCTGCCCTATACACTATTATTTGGTGGTCCCTGTTATCACACTGCCCAAAGCAAAGGACATTAATTCTTCTGCTAATATTTCATCTATTTTATCACCTAAGTGGAAAATGAGCTGCTGCAACAATAGCTTTACAACAAACATTAATACTCAAAGTCAAAAAGATCAGATGCTGCATTTGATGAACTGAATGTGAGCACGTTTAAAATTCTCAACCCTATTCCAACTCAAAAACTGTAATTAAGAAAAATCAAATGTTTTCTACTTAGCCCAGTTTTCTTCCAACAACAGAAGATGTAAAGATCACTAAACAGATTACTTGTGCTAGATCACAAGGGGTAACTTGCAATTATTAAACAGAAAGGTATCTGATTCTGTAAGAGATAAAGGCATAAGCAAGTACCAGGCTGGGAAGACAAGCACAGCAAGAAACCCAGACCTAAATAGTAAAATATTTTAATTACACACTCCGTTCATAACTACACAGGAAATACTGGTCATCTGTTTATTCAGTGAAATAATTCCAGGTTGTAACTTGGCACAAAAGCTGGGTTACAGCAGAGTGGGTGTTAAGTACTTCAGGACATGGATTACAGGGCAACTCATCAAACAATCTCACTACACCCACTTTAAAAGACACAACTAATTCTGCAAAGCCAAATTGTTATCATTTTTCCCAGTTATCAGACATTAAGACAACTATCAACACCCTGCCATATTAGCAAATATGGTTCTCACTAATTATCCCAAACCAGAGCTTTAGTCTATTTGTTTATAGCTGACTTAACACTCCTCTCAAACCTTTCCTGTGACTGCAGAGGGTCTGTTTTTCTCTCCTCCCTTTCTGATTTATAGCTGCTCCAAACTGAAACATCCCCAATTCCCCACATGCCAACGCCACCCACAGAGCCCTTGCAGCCCCTCACGCATCCCTCAGCCCTTGCGTGGATGCTCGGCGGTGTTTCCAGGGATGCGGTGGCATCCCAGCTCTGCTCCCAGAGCTCTGACTGCTGCCGGTTTCTGGGCTGACACTGACATCTAGTGGGGTTGGGAACTCTGGAATTTCCCCACCGCACTCCAGAGTATTCCCACCCACGGGAAGAAACCCGCACCACTGTTACCAAATGTCGGCATCGAAGTTGGGACGCTTCTTCCCAGGCCACCCGTTTTGTTGTTCTCCACCCACACGTTTGCACCCAAGCGCAAACGCGTGGTTTCCTTTCCTTTGCAGGAGTGGGAGATCTGGGTTTAAATCAAAATACCCCTGGTTGGGATGGACGCAAGATCCCTGGGGCTCTGCGCTCCAGAACAGTGACAAAACTTCCCGCTTGCTGAAGGTGGAGAGCTCAGATTTCCCTCGGAGCAGGAGGAAATGGTTTTAGCGAGTTTGTACGTGGGAAGTGAGCGTGACATCACCTTTAGAATAAAATACATAAATTCTTCATGCTGACAGGGAAGTTGTGGGGGCCTGAACACAACTAACGTGTAGCTACAACCCCCAAGGGTGTGACACGAGAGCCCACAGGGGTTCTGAGTTTGCTATGATGTGTGTGAACTGTCAAAAAACTGCTTACAAACCACAATTACACCTGCAACACGATCCCAGGGCTTTCAGCAAGAGGGCTAAACCAAGGAAATCTTCACTCAAGGCTTCGCTAGCATCTCCCAAACTACTTCTGCATAACAAAGACCTGACATATTGCATCAGGCAGCTTTCTATTTGATTTTTTTTGTTTATTTTGGGGTTTTTTGCCTCTCAGTAAAGTAAAAACCAGGTGGTTTGGAAAGAAAAAAAGTTACTTTAATCTCCATCGTCTTTTTTAACCCTGGAGAAGAAAAAAGTGATCTGATTCCCAATATCCCATCTATCCCTGCCATGTCAATGAAGTCCCATCACTCCAGACCCTTGTCCCAAGTCCCTCTCCAGCTCTCCTGGAGCCCCTTTAGGCACTGAAAAGGGCTCTAAGGTCTCCCTGGAGCCTTCTCTTCTCCGGGCTAAACAACCTCAAGTCTCTCAGCCTGTCTTCCTAGGAAAAGCGCTCCTGTTTCAGTCTCAAACAGAACCACCCAGTGATAATTCCAAGACGTTCTCATTTTCGAGCCCGCAGCTCCGTGCCACCGCTCATGTGCGGGGCAGAGCAGCCCAGGTGCAGAGAGCTGCAGCTCAGGCTGTGCCCACAGCTCCGTGCCACGGCTCCGTGCCCACGGAGCAGAGCAGCCCAGGTGCAGAGGGCTGCAGCTCAGGCTGTGCCCACGGCTCCGTGCCCACGGAGCAGAGCAGCCCAGGTGCAGAGGGCTGCAGCTCAGGCTGTGCCCACGGCTCCATGCCCACGGAGCGGAGCAGCCCAGGTGCAGAGGGCTGCAGCTCAGGCTGTGCCCACGGCTCCGTGCCCACGGAGCAGAGCAGCCCAGGTGCAGAGGGCTGCAGCTCAGGCTGTGCCCACGGCTCCGTGCCCATGGAGCAGAGCAGCCCAGGTGCAGACGGCTGCAGCTCAGGCTGTGCCCACGGCTCCGTGCCCATGGAGCAGAGCAGCCCAGGTGCAGAGGGCTGCAGCTCAGGCTGTGCCCGCAGCACCGCGCACGCCGCAGCAGCAGAGGGTCCCCTGGCTCACTCACCGTGAAGAGGTTGGATCGGCGCTTGGACTGTTTACGGACAGGAGTTGGTGTGTTGGCAGTGGGAGGAACATCAATCCGCAGCTCCTTCTGGCTGGTGCTTGGAGTTGATGGGACAGAGGAGGAATAATCACTTAAACTCCCTCCTCCGTTACTGGTCTGCAAGGATTAAAGTGAGTTTTAAACAGTGGTACACTGCTTTCAAGAAACGACAATCCACAGCTGTATCTTATTTACTCCTGATTTACTCCAAATTTATGCAAAAGAGAAGCCAGGGCTCAGGGACTCAGCAGGGCTGCCCTACAGCCACTGTTCCACACATTTCTATTCCAAGTCTTTAAACATCTCCCCTGCCATTATTTTCTGAACACTTAGATAGCTCTGTTTATACAGCAAGCACATTCTCATTCTACACAGCATAACCTTAACTGGGTATCAACAGTTTCATTTGTTTTCTAGTGTACAGGCAAGCAAAACATCGGGGAAAACCTTTCAAATCTGGATTTCTACTTCGAAACTACTAAAATAAATTCTAACCTAAAAGGAAATACCCCGTGCCACGGAGCTGCATAGCCGGAGTTAATCCTAGTCTGGAGACACCACTCACTGAGAGCTCATCAAGAAAAGGAGAATAATTCAGCATTGTAAAATGGCTACTAGGGGGTTGGATAAATCCCAACATATTCCAAGAACCACAGAATCTCCCGTGCTGCAAGGGACCCACAAGGATAATCGAGTCCAGCTCCTGACCCTGGCACAGGATTTGCTGAAACCACTGGTACAAAGATACGAAATTTCTAAGATGTTCCAATTTATTCAAGGCAGCCAAAACTGTGATGTTACATCTAGTCCTGAAAGAAATAAAGCACTGAGCCTATAAAACAATAAATGAACAGAGGTAACAAATTCCTAAAAGCAGGTAGGTGAGGAAACCAGACAGAATGGAAAGGACCAAAAGGTGATTAAGAAAAAAGCCTTTTCTTTTTCTTTAAAAGGACTTATTACACATGACATAAACAAGTACTAAAAACACCATTAAAGGAGGAGATGCTCTATGCGCTGGTGAGGGGACTGGGGCAGGACAACAGGGAAAATTCTGCCTGCTGGGAATGGAAAACTCAGCAGAGGAGCAGCAGTGGATGAAGGGGCTGGGCAACAACTCGCACATAGCTTTTGGGGCAAAAAAGCACATCTGGGATGCACAGAGAAGGGGGAAAGTCCGTCTTTAAAGCAGTCAAGTTTCCTAGAGGAAGTGAGGAAAGGTGGTCAGAAGGTATTTCCAGAATTCCTGAGGAGAAGGATGCCTGATGGGACCTCCCCCACGCGCCTTGGGGATCAGGATCTCGAGCTGCGACCAGCCGGGATGAAAAAGCAGGAGACAATCCCTTACACCCCCCAGCTGAAGTCTCTCAACGCTCCAAGTTCTCCTCTGATTGTTGCAGCTCTTCCAAATCAGGGAGCAGAGGTGAAGGCACTGAAAGCAACAGAGGGGCCGGAGAGAGATTTCCTACAACATTCCCAAGTGCCAGAGGAAGCAGCAGCAGAACTGGGAGACATGTATGAAACATAGGAGATAACATAACTGAAATGATAATTCTGAGTGTCCTAATGGAGAATGGTAACACCAGAGAGGAGAGCAGGACAGCCTGGAAGAAGTGGCCTCCATTACCCCACATTTGCTTTCCCTGTCTCTGTGGCACCTTGTTCCCAAACCACTGGATGTGTTGGAGATGAAAAGGGTGGGCATGGAAATCTTATTTTAAACTGAAATTAACAGATTTATACCCTGAGAGCCTACTTCCCAGATGGAGAACATGAAGGATTCCCTACAATTTTACCTTTTAAATCCTTCATCATTGTAGAGCATCACTTTACACTTTCTGCAGCTGTCTGCTGGATTTCTAAGTGATTTATTTTCTGGGAGTGAGTAACTCCTGAAGGAAAACACAAACCCGTTGGATATTCTGTTCCCCAAAGACACACAGAGAGTTTCTATAAAAGAAGTCCTGCAGGCAACGTTTCTCCTCTCGCACACCAAGCCCAGTGGATTTCCAGCTTTGTAAATAAAACTCTGAGGTGCTTCCAAAATAAGCCACTGGCTGGAACAATGGAAAACACAACCAGAGAAACACTTGGAAACCATAATCATAGAATCACAGACTGGTTTGGGTTGGAAGGGACCCCAAGGATCATCTAATTCCAACTCCTTGCCACGGGCAGGGACACCTTCCACTATCCCAGGCTGCTCCAAGCCTTGTCCAGCCTGGCCTTGGACACTTCCAGGGATCCAGGGGCAGCCACAGCTTCTCTGGGCACCCTGTGCCAGGGCCTCACCCCTCACAGGGAGGTACCTAAAATGCTTGTTCTAGATAAATGTTAGATTACTTAGAAACAGCCCTGTTTCAGCAAACAAAAGAATTGTGATATATGTGGCAAACACGATATAATTTCTCTTTTAGTTTTAATTCTGCCGTTCCAGAAGATCTCCAAAAGGCAGAAGGAGCAGCTATGTAGTCTCTTCTCTAGTCAAGCATCCCAGATATTACAACAGAACGTTGTACCCCAAATGGCCCCGGTGATAAATAAGATAATTGCATCCCGCTACTTAGTGCTTATCCAGAATCAGGTCTCACATACAAGGAAATAATGGATGACCACGTTGAATACCCTGTGCTTTTAGCAGTTTAATTTACACACTTAGACAATCATGTTGTAGTAAAAACTGTTTGGAGGCACTGTGCAAACAGAAATAGTGCATCGATACGGATTTGCAACAGGCAGCAAGGAGCGAGCTCGTGTGGCAGCCACGCCTGAGCTGCAGCTTCCTCGTGGGTGTTGAGCTCCACACCTTTCCCAGGAATAACGCAGGTCTCCTCGGAGAGTGACACTGCTGAGCAGGAAACACAACTCTTGGCACTGCAGTCCACATGGATGGACACAGAGGGGCCGGAGCGTGGCCAGGGCAGAGAACAGAGCTGGGAAGGGGCTGGAGCCCCAGGAGAGGCTGAGGGAGCTGGGAAAGGGCTCAGCCTGGAGAAAAGGAGGCTCAGGGGGGCCCTTGTGGCTCTGCACAACTCCCTGACAGGAGGGGGCAGCCAGGGGGGTCGGGCTCTGCTCCCAGGGAACAGGGACAGGAGGAGAGGGAACGGCCTCGAGTTGTACCAGAGGAGATTTAGATTGGTTATCAAGGAAAATTTCTTCACTAACGGGTGTCTAAGGTCCCTCTGTCACAGTGGAATAAACATAGACATGGAAACATGGTACCATTTCCAATCTCCTCTCACAGCAGAAACAACGGCTGAATTCCAGGAAAGCCAGGCAGTGTGAAAACTGACTGCACATTTTGAGGAATTACAGTCACTGGGAAAACAATTCTTTCCATCTTTACCTTCAAAACTGGAGTTCAACAGTAAGCTCACACTGCTGGGGATTCCTGGCTGGAATTTCCACATCATCGGTTTGTCTGGAGAGGGGCCTGGAGTCTTTCACACAAACAGCAAACTACGGCTGTTGTGCCAAGGGCTTTTCCAGCTGTTTTTCCAACAGTGCAAACTCAAACCCAGGCCCAGCAGGTTATCCAGCCCCGACACAGAAGGCACTGAGGACCAAAGGTGGGGCCCACCTGAGCAGCCTCGTGGGTTTTGGAACCAGATGATCGCCACTTTCAGGGGCTGGGTGGAGGAAAGAGCCCTTTGGAACTGCTTTTATTGGCACTACTCTTCTGAGTTAGTATCTTAAAAATGCCTTCCTGAGATGTCAGGTGTGAAGGACAAGCAACTTCTCTAGCACAGGGATGAATTTAGGGAAAAGGAATGCCTCTGTGGGGTTTTGTGAGGGAAAAGGGAACTCGTGCTACTCTGAAATAAGACTTAGCATGGTCTACAAGCATATCATGCCTGGGAGAACTGCCAAGGGGTGGGGGGAATGGGGGAATGAAAGGTGGGACAGACATGCAGAGCACACAGGTACAGAAGTGACTGGTCTGTACTCGTAAAAAGTAAATTAAAGACCTACTCCAAGATGCCCTGTGGCAAATAAGAGACCTCCAACCCACTGAACACCACTTCTTCCCCTCTAAACAACTCAGCCTACCTCTTGAAGTGTTCCAAAAAGCCAGGCAGTGAGCTGTGACTGGAATACTTGAACGCATCGGACAGAATGTAAGTGATGTTGCACCATCCCTCTTGTTGACAGAGTACACAACAGTTCTGTCCATCATGGTCACGAATGATAATCCTTGGATTTGGGAATAAAATTCTTTCCATGCATTCTGTGCTGCCCTGAAAGCCAACAGAGGTACCTGAAGTACTTGCAAGGGTTGTTGACTCTGGGTACCAAGGGTTTTCAAGGAAAACCCTCACCTTGACTGACATACGGGTTAAAAACTAAGTCAGAAGGAAAATTAGGCAGCATCTACTACAAAGACAAGTGGATTTTGTCCTTGGAATAGGAGGCATCTTACTGTGTGGAACAGTTCTCTGGAAAGAGGTAACTATAGCTATTCCTGAGAGCATTTTCTGGAAGGGGATGTTACTGGGGCATTCAGCACTCAGACTCCTGGGCATGAGGACAGAGAAGCACCCAAACATGCAGACAGGTCTTTCACAGAATGGTTTGGAGTGGAAGGGACCTTAAGGCTGATCTCAGTCCAACTCCCTGCCATGGGAAGGGACACGTTCCGCTAGACCAGACTGCTCCAAGCCCTGTCCAGCCTGGCAAACTGAAACCACAGAAGCCCTGGATGATGCTAAGCCTTAGAATTCCCCCCAAGGTACGCTAAGGACTAGCCTGGGTAAGGTGACACACTTGATACTTCTTTTTTTCATCTCTCTAAAGCCTAAGCTTTTGACTGCAGAGTCATCTGGAGAGTTTGCAGGAGTTCGATCCCCAGGATGATCCAGCCAGAGATGGAACAATATCTGACTTCATCTGAAGTGCTGTGTGTAACCACTGCCTCTGAAGGCCTCTGCTCCTGTGGAGAATGCAAGTGGCAGGGCACTGCACCGATAACGGGTTTGATTCATGGAGGAAATCTTCAGAGACACATCATTACGCCAAGAGAGATGTTCCAAAGGGCAAGACACCAGCCAGTCTTCCAGCCAAGATCAGAGATGGCAAATCTTGCCCCAGATCATCTTAAACTTGGAATTGCAGTTGCAAAGTTCTTTTAAGTCTGGGATAAGGATTCAGCTTCCTTCCCTTAAACAAGGTCATACTGCCTTTAAGTGTAGCACAAAGGAGATAACGACATGAAACAGATTTCTGGCCTCTACTTTTAGGCATGACATCAGTCTCAGAAGAGAGACATCTTTGACTGGTGATGCAATTGCCCCTTTAGGTAATTATGACACCTGGCAAAGGCAGTAAAGAACATTATTTCACTTTTATTGGAACAGAATCTAGGGAGCCTTATCACAAAAGCTACCTTGCCTTGATGTTCCCAAACAGTTCTTACCACTGGCAAGAAGTTTGCTGCAGAGGTGATGGTCTAGAATTTGGTGTTTGCTGTTGACCTTCAAACTAGACTTGGGTAGGAAACCAGTGAGTCCCCAGATATTTGATGTCCTTCCTCAAAAAAAGCTTCATTAACAAGAAACGTCCTCAGAGAGGGCAAGTTCCAAGGGCTTATGGCCACGAAGTGGTCAAAGACAGAGCAGCTGAGGAAACCTGGCCAATGTCACACGACAAGAAAGGGGAGAACCTCGCCCATGTGAGAACCTGTACTTCACCAGAAGGTGCCAGGGTTCTTCTGAAGAGCAATGCACCTCACTCAGCACCTGCTTTAGAAAGGGGGGCATTCCAGCATTCTCTTCGGGCTCATCAGCAAAAACCACAGCCACAGTCTGAGGTCGTATCAGGACTCAGCTCAAAGCAGAGTAACTCACAGCAAAGAACTTTTAAGACTAAACTGGCACTTGCATCTCTAGGGTTATAACCCAGCGGTAGAAGTTACTCCTTTCTGCCAAAAAGCAGGCACTCAGTGTGGGACAGAGGTCCATAGTCAAAACAAATCCTCACGTGGGTGGCTCAAGACTGCAAAATAACCTTAGAAGGCACCGGCATATTATCGGGTTTAGACTGCAAACCACACCGGAATGGCTGTGGCTATCTGATATCGTTCAGTTTATCTCCATCCCAGCTGGGGACATGCCCAGAGATTAGCAGTTGACACTAGAAAACAAAGACACTGAGGAAGGGCATCTTCGCAAGGGAAACACAGGGGAGTGTGCAACACACGTGGGTAAAACTTGTGCAAGTCAGAAAATTTTGGTATTAACCATATGTTTCTAAAAATACCATCAAGTGTAAAATTCCAGCACTCTAACCACTGGGACACACCAGCTCAGCACCAAAAACACAGCAAGGGGACATTAAACCACAGCACAGCAAACCCTGCAACTGTCGTGATTGGTCTACTCAGACCTGCAGGCTGCTGGGTATCAGTGAGAATGATCAAAGCAGGCTTTAAACCCAAATTATTCTGCTTTACTATTTTGTTTCTTGAAATGAAGTCAAGCCAATCGAAAACCAAAAAAAATTCAAATATTGCTTCGAACTACAGATCACTGACAGCGTTAAGAAAATGGCAACTACCTCTCGAGCAGCAAGGAGAGCACTTGAAATGGCATGGAGTACATCAGATGAAAAGCAGCTTATCAGTTCCTTTTTCAAGCATTCATTTTATCTGTACCTGGCTGATATGTACGGCAGAAACCTGGGCAGAACACACGGAGGAGTGGCTCGGAGAGTTGGGCAGAGATTTGCAGGGTCCAATTGAGAGCTGCTGTTTCTTCTTGGTGGAAACGATCTTCTGGGCAACTAAAGGGAAACAGAACATCCAGGCAGGTAAGGCAGAGTGGAAAGCAGGGCATGGCGGGAAAACACAGAATGAACGAGACACAAACAGAGGGCTCCACCACCAAAGCCTGCTCCAACAGTTGAGTGTATTACAGGGAAAACACAAAGGATGCTGGTTTTCCATGATGCTCCACGTGAGACTCCAGCTCAGCTCTCCACATGGAGGAAAGGAGCCCAGAACTCTCACTCCACACCAGGTGAGCACCAGAGCACTCAGAAAAAGTTACAAAAAGCAATAGCAGGAATTCTGTACCAAGTCCCCTCTGGGTTTATAACACCACACTAACAAAGCTAATGGCAGCAAACATCTTCCAGTCTTCTCTGGGATGCTCTCCTGGCAGGCAGAAGATACCTGGTCTCTGCTGCCAAGGAATAAGATGGACTTTCCTTGATTACCAGCCCTTGCACCAGGGCAATCCATTCTGGAATCCAAACCAAAGATAATTGGAATATTGGAACTGATAAAGGGTCCCCGACATAGAATAAACACCTGGATTGGTGGTGCCACACACCCCACCCCAGGGAAATTATTTATGGAAAGAAGCTGTATCATGATTTCTAGTTTTAGTTTTCATTCCTCAGCAGCAGCAGCACAGCTGGAAAAGCACCTAATTTGTTTGGCAATTTATTAAGACATTTTCTTCAGCATGGAAGGAAAAGCAGCATTTATCAAATGGATACGGGAATCAGAGTCATTAACATCTCTACACACGGCTTGGCAGACCCATAATAAAAAAAAATCACCTCTCCTCCAATTTTTCAACTTAAACAAGTCAAACTATTTCGGAAATTCATCCCATCACACACTGGAACCTGAGTTCATGCTGCTAATTCAGCTAAAGCCTGTGGAACGAGCCCTTTTTATGTCATAAATACATAAAAATAGAATTTGTTGCTACCTTTCGAGTCACAAATTAAAAACTAATCAAAATTTCAGTCTCCATAAACAGGCACCCGTGTAGTGGCTAATCAAAAAGGCCACTGATTAAATTTAGCTCCCTTGCATGCAGCTTTCTTCACGAAGGGAAGCTCTTCATGAAACTTGTGCCAAGAGTCTGTAGTCACTTGCAAAGCCTCCACCAAAACCAGTGACAATTCCTGGCATCTCCTTAAAAAGTCCTCCAGAAACTCGCTGGAATTAAGCCAACAGAATCCAGCCTGCCTTGTTCAGGAAACATAAAAAGATAATTATGTAAATTCCAAGATTATTTTCCCTCACTACATTATAGCACAGGCAGGGACAGTACAAGCATAGTTTCTCCTCAAATGAATGCAATTTTAATAACAAACTGGTCTGTGGCTTATGTTTTTCATGTAAATGAATGATGGCATAACCATGATTTAGTGAGAATACATTGTATAAAGAATGGCTCATATATATGAAGAAGCAGCTTCATTAGTTACATCCCACCTCCAATAGGCCTCTTATCATCCTGAAAGGATGGTATCAATTAATTTATCTTCCCCCAGCATATTGATCATAACCTTCATCAGCTAATCATGTTTAAATTAAAGGGGAATATCGTAGCACTCTGTCATTTCAGACCCATTGGGTTATTGATCTGGAGCCTGGGAAGCCATATATTAAAATATTTTAAAACACATTAGCGAGCGAAGAGAGCAAACCAAAGGTCAGATTTTAACATATGCACATGGATTTGTCTTCATCGTATGTGGTAAAGACCTAAATTAAGACCAAAACAGAACAAAAACCACACATGAATGAAAACCACCTCGTCTGCAAGAGCTCCTGCTCTCACATGGGAGAGACAATTAGCCAAGGAAAATATTTACCTCTTCCCTTCAGTGCAAGTTGGTAGGTGTTGGTAGCATCACATCAACATACACCGCACAGTCTGGGCAAGGAAGGGGAAGGAACGGAAAATGCTGGGAAAGCACAGGGAAAGAAACCCAACACAGCCTGAACTCACCGACTCAAACTCAGACCTGAACACGAGCAAAGTACCAGGCTGCTCCAAGCCCCATCCAAACTGGCCTTGGACACTTCCAGGGATCCAGGGGCAGCCACAACTTCTCTGGGCACCCTGTGCCAGGGCCTCCCCACCCTCGCAGAGAACCATTCCTGCCCAATATCCCATTTAACCCTGCCCTCTGGCAGTGGGAAGCCATTCCCTGGGTCCTGTCCCTCCATGCCTTGTCCCCAGTCCCTCTCTGGCTCTCCTGGAGCCCCTTTAGGCCCTGCAAGGGGCTCTGAGGTCTCCCTGGAGCCTTCTCCTCTCCAGGTGAGCACCCCCAGCTCTCCAGCCTGGCTCCAGAGCAGAGGGGCTCCAGTCTTTGGAGCATCTCTGTGGCCCCTTCCGGACTCCAGCAACTCCGCAGGCTTCTTATGCTGGGGGCCCCAAACTGGACACAGGTGGGGTCAAAATAGACCATTCTTCACCTCAAATTTCTCAGCTCCTTGCTCCATCAGAAAAACAATGTTCTAGAAAGTGAATAAAAAAATTCAAGAAAGCAGAAGTACTTTTTCCCCAAGCCTTCAGGTTCTGTCTCACTCCAAAGCTGCTTCTGAATGCAATATTTGAATTTAATACTTGCTGAAAAATATTTCTAAAACAGATGAATACTGACTTAATCTATGGCAGACATCAAAAATAATCCAGAGAGTGAGAAACATTTCAACTATTTTTAAAAATCAATTGCATTGTCTGTACTTTTACAGACTCAATTAAGCTATCAATTTGGGACAGATTTTTATTATAGTATCAGTAGTATGAAAAGCTAAACAAAATTTATGTGCAAAGTAAAGAACTCTTCTGCAAATAAACAGGGATATGCCCCGGATACTTAGAGTTGTAAACAAGGAGAAGTGATGTTTAGCAAATATTTGGTCTGGGGGGGAAGGGTGGGGGGGGACGGGACTGACACTTACATTTTATACGTTTAAATTCAATTCCACGAGCCAGAATGAGTGGGAGTCGTATTTTGCTTTAAGGCATTGATAATTAAAAGCATGTGAAATTCCCGCTCCAAGTTGGGAGGGAAAGCTCTTGGCTTGAATGCCTCTTCTTCCATGCCTGACCTAGCGCACCACAACAAAATTAACCTTCCCACCCCCTGCCACTTTCATCTCAAACGCGACTTTTTGTTAGTCAAAACCCACTCATTCGGCAGCGGCAGCGTCTCCCGCTCCCTCCCTGCCCGCGCGGTTTGCAGGGAGCCCCGAGCAGGAGAGCTCGGCGCTCCGGCAGCCTCGGAGCCGCACATCGACGTTTGCAGGCTCCAGCTCTGAGGATCCCCGCGCAAACCACCGCGTCTTCCATCTGCACACGGAAAAAGCGACCGCACGCTCATTTTCCCCAAGCATAGCCCTCCCGTTCTGCTCTCGGGGCTGAGGAGCAGAGGGCTGAATTCCCTCGTGGGAGGATGAGCAGGGCACCTCCTCTCCCCGACACCCAGAGCTGTGCCTCCATAATGAACTCACTCCTCTTTGTGCTCCGTTTGGGAGCTCATCCCCATTAGGAATGCTGTTGCCAGAGGAACTGCACCGACAGAGTTGTCTTGCCCTGGTTCAAAGGGCTGTTCACACGTCAGCTCCTCCTCGACCTCATTAGCGCAGCTCCATCCAAGGACAAGGACACAAAAGGCAGAGTCCTGGGGGGAAAACTCCCTAGGAGAAGTTCAAGGCACAAGGTGAGAGTCTCATCAGCTCCACACCTTGGAAAACTGGAGACACTTTGCAGCGCCCAAGAGATGAGTTGAGGGAAACCTCATCTAGGCTGAGACCTGATCTCTCCCTGCTCCTAAGATGGATCCTGGAAAACACCCAAAGGTATCAACAATCTGATGGCTTTTGATTCCCAAAAGGCAGGGAATACAGTTATTCCTGTGCTCTTTGCTTCCACCAAGGAAAGCTTGGATTATTAAAAGGGAAGACTCCAGGCATACAAGATCCTTAACATCTGGTGCTATTTCTCTTCTCAGTGATCACAGTGCAGGAGCGCTGCATATTTAGGAGACGCAAACACTCTTCTCCAATAACCACTGAGTTAAATCAAAACTGGTTTCTCATAAAAACCTGTGCAAGACCATTCATCTCCACGGCACGTCCGAGCGCGAGTAAACACCGGGTTCAGTTAAAACCTGCTGCTTTGTGCAAAAGATAGGGATGCAGGAAATTTTCCTCCACTTATGGACAGACAAAAAGTGGCTTTCAGTTGAAGCTGGAGTTCTGGTGGCTGATTGAAAACCAACAGCAGGGAAAAACACCTGTTTTAACTACAGGGCAGGGAAAAAAAGCAGTGCAAAACTGGGAGTTACACAAGTATTTGCTTTTACCTTAAAAAATACAAGTGGAAGAAGTTAAGGTATACAGCAGCTTACATTTTTACAGCAGCTGCCTTTTAGCTTAATATTCCATGTTTACAGTATAAGTAAGAGTTCAATAAAAGTAAATTTATTCCACAATTACATATTGCAGGAGAGGCAGTAATAAGTACCAGAGCAAGCCCTAACCACAAACGCTTCCAAATGGGAAACATTAATGTAAGTAGCCACTATTAAGGCCATTGTGCCTGTTATTTCAAACTCAATCCATTTTCTAGGCTAAACAACTTTTATACGTCTCTGTTTAAATGGAGAGCTTGGCATCCCACGTGTCAGGTGTCATAGAGAAATGAGTGCTGGACAGTTCTAACGCTGGGGTTTGGAAATGGCAATTTATCCAGCTAATTCCTGGCCACGTACAGCCAGAAACGTCTGAGGGTACTCTGCCCTGAAGAAGCAGTGCAAGTGTAAAGTCTCACCTGCGGAGAGGAGTTCTGGCTCTGCGCTGAGCACAAACCCACTCCGTGCTCTGGCAGCCTGTGGTGGAACTTGCTGGGAGAAACCTCAATTTCACTCTACAGCATGACCAAAAAAGAAAGTCAAACTGACCAAAAATATATAAATCTGTAGTGCAAGGGACCAAAAGCATTAGGAAGTTTGACAGGACAAAGTGCTTGGTTAACAAATCTTTGCTTCTTAAACCTTGACTTGCAAGATATGAAAATACAGCTGTAAATCAGGCTCAGGATTAAATATCCTTAATCAATGCCAACATACTTTTTTTTCCCTCCACAGGTAACTATAATTAACACTGCACATCACTTATTCCCAACTTCCATGCAAATCACCGCCTTCCAAGACTAGGTAAGCAAATATGCCAATAAATCCACTGGAAACAATCTGGCATCTGAAGGAATCTAAAAACTAAACCTGTGTTTTCCTCACTGCTTGAACTGTGCTGCAAGTAGAAGCACGTGGCTCGAGGATTTGAGGCAAACATTGTGCTAGACACACAGGTAAAGTCTTCTGCACGTGGATTTACCTCACCAGTACCTCGTGGAGCTCTGCTGACCTTTCCATGAGGGAAGAATCAAGTCATAAATCCCGTTATATCCCACGCAGGGGCACGGTTTTAAATGCAAAGGTTAAAAAACATTGAAACAAGAAAAAAAGTCAAACTGAAAAGACTCAAAGAGAATGTGGTCAAACTGATGTGTTTTGTAAAATGTCCATAAAGGAAGCAATTGAGTTGTTAATTACCCTTTAAGAATAACATTCTTAAGGATAACATCACTGTATGTATTAAATGCTATGCCAAAACATAGAATCACCTTTCAGTCATATCAAAACATAGATTAAAAAACAGAAAATGGTACGATACCTAAGGACTTTACCACCTTGGCGAATAAATTCATACTCCCATTTTGAAACAGCTTCATGGAAAGCCCATTTTGGGGCACACACTATCAAATGACTGCTTCCACAGAGAACATCTCTGCTTTCCAAAGATTCATGCACACCCAAGGAGCTCACTGAAGGAGAACAGAAAAGGACACAAAACAATGGAAAGCTGCTGGTTATGTTAGTGCATCTCAGATGCATCCATCCCTCTAGAAAGAAATAAACTTATGCACATTTACTAAATCAAATTCAACTTGTGCCTCATCCAGATGGTTCTATTAACTCAACTTGAAGAAAAAGCTCACCAAAAAGCCAGAACAATCAATGATTTTCTTTTTAAAACTGCCAAAATGACTCAAAAATTGTTACCTAACAACTCAAAGTCTGAAGCCAGAGGTGCAACCACACCTGGAGATCACACAGCTACATCCAGACAGGGTACAGCTGCTCCCAAAACAAGGGTTGTGATTCCTGGGATATCCAAGAAAAAAGCTATATTCACCTAATACTTTGAACAAATATCACTTTTTTCACATTAAATACGGGTATTATTCCTCAAGATGCGAGTATTCTCCTCAGAAAAAAACCAGAGAGAAATCAGGTTTATTACAGCAACACACGAAAGGTGCACAAACACACCAGTACTTCTGAAGCACAGCTTACCTATGCTGTTCACCTATATCAAGCTAGAGAATGTTCTTGGACTTTAAAGAAGAACCTCCCTCAAAACAAACCAAGGACCTAAACAAGATTAAATAAACCACCTCAGCCCATGAGCTGGTTGCCCACCGAGCCATCAAAATCCACCTCTCAGGCACACAGATGCCTGCTGGATAGACAGTTAAGCTTGTGTTGCCAACACCACTGCTTCAGTGCAGGTGGAATAAATCCTGTTCCCAAAACATGCCCCTCAAATCCAGCAGCAGATAGGAAGTCCTCTCCTCCACCACTACAGGCTTAAAATCCTTTGGGTTTGTGGGTTTATGCACATTCAGCTGTCACAAAAGCAGTTCCCTGCCAGAGCAGAAGCATCATAGAGCATTTCACATAAATCTCCCAAAACACATAAGCCCCCCCTTTGCACTTTAATCATTTGCTAACAGTTACAATAAGATTGTATTAAAAATTTAAACTGCCCTACTTAATGCAATTTACCTTCAAAGGTCCATTTCCAGAGAATGAAGTCGAATGATATAAATGTCGAACACTTGATCAGATTTATGGCGCCCAAGAATATTTCTCTTGATACAGATCTGACGAGTGAAGGCTAATGGCTTTAGTTTTATTACTTTTTAAGCACTTAATGGGAAAATTTAGACATTTTCACAAGACTAAGCTCCAGCAGGAATGGCGCATTTACAGGATGACAGCAGAGGAGAGAGCTGCGTGCTCTCCGTGGAGATGACCGGTTAAACAGCGTTATTAGGCGAGAGATTAATGCCCAGTATTTATCCAGATAATCTGTCACACAACAGTTAGGCCTGGGTGCCTCGCTGCCGAACAGGGGAGAGCAGCACGAAGTGCTGACCCTGCAGCCAAGTGTCCGTATGGAACTGGGGCCAAAATCCCAGGGAAGGACAATGGAAGTCACACTGACACTGTAAAAGCAGGAGCTGAGTGATGCTGCCGTGGGTGCGGATCGACCGGTGCCTGCAGGTGATCAGGGAATACACCTGGCACTCATTAGGGGATCCCACCTTTTCATCCCGACCACGTTCTCCACAAACACACAAAGTTCTTCCTAAACTCTACAAAGCAATGGTTTTACTTGTCAAAAAGACTTTTCTTTTCTTTTTAATTTTTTTTTTAACTGAAAGACAGCTGGGAGTCCTCAGTTTTCAATTAATGTCGAGGTACTTGGCCAATCAATCACCAAGTGCTATAAATTCCCTCTATTTCTCATTAGTTACACTACTGCACAGCTTAAATCTAAACATACCTTTCTGGGAGACTGTAAATTACCAGGCCTAAGACACAAGCGAGTGCATCAGCCATCAGGAGGGGCATAAATGATGGGAGCGAGACGATTGTACGTGCGCTCAACTCCGGCTGATTTACTCCTCACGAGGGCTTTTTTCACACCAAAGGAGCACCAGCCGAAGTGCCACCAGCAGCACTCCATCTCCTGGAGTTTGCATATCTGACTTGAGACCAGTAATGACCTGTCTTTATTAACATTAACAAGTTTTATGCCCAAAATCCAATTTTCTATGGAAAAAAATATTTCTTCAGCATCTGCCAATAACGTTCCTCCATTAAGTGAAGATAGAGCTCGAAGAAAAAAACAAACCTCTGCCTTAATTTAGAATTGGTCCTGTGACTCTGAAAGCCACCTTCAGCCTTTTCAAAGGTGAGACGCTGCAGAAGGTGCCTGACACGGCAGGATCTTGTGCTGAAACCACAAGGAACACGCATTCACACGTTTATCAACAAACTATTCAGTTTTTAGTTATGTACCAGCTTTATAATAATTTTTGAACTAAAGGTGAGACACTCCACAGAGGTTGCTGAGGGAATGCACTCGACACAGATGACAAATACGCTCCAAAAATTGTCTTCTATCAGAGTTAAAATTCACTCAGCAATTTAATTTGAAGTTTTGGAAGTTGCAGGAGACTAAGTCACGGGCTATAAAATCAGCAGCCAAAAAAAATGAGAGAAAAATCAAAGCAAAGCAAACAACAGCAACCTGTGACCAATTATCAGCAGATAATGAAGTGAAGACACATGTGGAGACTCCCAGGGGACCCATCAGGAATCACAGAATCATTTAGGTTGGAAAAGCCCTCTAAGATCATCACGTCCAACCCCAGCACTGCCAAGGCCACCACTAGCCACGTCCCCAGGTGCCGCATCTGGAAGTGTAAGAGTCCCCCAGTTTCCCTGATCCCTTAATAAAACCTGTTGAGCACCTGTGTGCAAGACTCGCATTTAATATTCGGGATAATTTTCGTAACTGAGGCGGCCCATGCAGTCCCATCCATCTGCCAACTAGTTTTCCTTCCTGATTGTAGTTTACTTCCTAACCAAAATGCAGCATGCATTGCTGAAACAACCCCTGCAAACACCAAACTAAAGAAATAACCAAAATACACAAAGAGAAGCTATTCCAAAAGTGGCTCTATGTTCTCCAGACTCATCCCTTGAGTTGTACAATATGATGTTGTGCTGGATTCTCCCTTTTCCACAAAATATTGGCCAGATCCTGCAGCAGGCAGGACCCGGCCTTGCTGCTTCTGGCTCACACACAACTCCAATAACTAAGGAAGAGAAAGGGAAGTTTGATGCAGAGAACAACAGTCTGTACTAAAGACTGCACTACCGCAGGAATCTAGGCATCAGTAAAGTAACCGTTCAAACAGGACAACAAGCTTCAAGGGATATTTTTATCCCTAGCAAAGGATTTGGGATGCCCTGATGCCCACAGCTATCCTGGCCCAATGCCCTGACTTGGGGCTGCCCAGCCACCAACAGCCTCAATGACTGACAGCAAATAAAGCTGCTCGTTGAACAACTCGATGTTTAAGACTGGCCAACAACCCGGCCAATACTATCCTCTCTAAAAACCAAAATAAAATTAGGAGCTTACGGGTAACATTCACTTTGCGCTGCCATTTGATGAAAAATCACGCAACACAATTGGTGCAAATGCTTTCCTTCTAAGAGGGGAAGAGGCAGAAATTACAGCTTTGGTGGGCACGAGTTGCCTTGTGCAGCACCAGGGACTCACCACCTCATCGGACCAAACCTCAGTTTCAAAATTCATTATGTACAATTAAAGATTCTCTACTTTATAGAGAACGAGGAAGAAAAAAACCACGTCTTACAAACTCGGCAGCAGCGCTGGAAGGTGGCTGGTGTAGGAATTCCGAGGCGAATGCCACCACTGTGCCTCGCTCCACACACCACCCCCACGCATCCAGGGAGGCTTCTAAAGGCTGAATACACAATGCTAATCCCAGCGAAGCAAACAGCTCAATGGGATTTGCATATGCATACGGATTAGCTGAAAGGCAACGATTTGCAATGCGTTTCGGAAATGGCTTTTGAAGAACCAGCTATGCTAATAATCAACTTTGATGTTGAAAATGTGTTTGTTACACAACAGAGAAGGCTACAAAAGGATTATGTTTATTACACCAGTTTTAAACGTTTGATAGCTCAGACAAAAGCATCTCTTCATTATAAGGGGGCAAAGCGGGATCTTCTCTTTAATAAATGTTCCTAAACACACCCAGAACAGAATGAAGTTACAGAAAGGGCATTTTCCCTTCCCTTTCTGTCTTCAGACAACACAGCTTGTGGGTTAGCTCTTAATCTTCCATTCATCAATATTAAGCCAGCAAAGCCATTTTTTTGCTAGCAAATTTAAAGAGAAATCCACAAAGGACAGTTAAAACCAATGACCAAGGGAAGATGTATTGAGGATAACTTTAAAAAAAAAAATAAAAGTTGAGCTTTAGACATTTCATGTTGCCCTCTGTATGTGAGGGCTTGCTGGAGAAGCTGTACAGAACACGGCGTAAAACGGAAGACGAGGGCTTTAAGATTTGTCAATAAAAAAGTAAGAAGAAGAACTCAGATTAAATGATCAAACCATAATCATAGGAGCATAACAAAGAGCACAGCAGTAGGAAGAGAGACAAAGATGTGCTGGGCAAGGCAGAGCATCCCCCAAAATGCAGCAAACGAGGCACAGTTCACACAGAACACTTCAAAATAAAACAGATTCAAGCAAGCAAGGTTGTTGCTGTAATAAAGCAAATATAAACTTGGACTTTGTGGAGGTCATGCTCTGCTGAAGCCCTTCCTGGCCCTTGCCTAACCTTGTGGTCAGATCCTCTACAGCATCATTCTGCAGCTGCTAAAGAATCCTCGCTCTAACAGGTATCACCCAGCATTATTCCACTTTATTGGTTTTTAAATCCTCCCCTCTGGACACAGCCCATGACTGAGCCCTGCTAGCAGCCGTGCTGGGCCATCAGTTTGCTGCTCAGGTCACTTGGCTCAAAAAGAATCGCAGAAATTGTCGCTGCTCTTTGCAGCTTCTGCCACCAGCTCCGCCGGGAGCTGCAGCACCACAACATTTCTTTATGGCTTGTTTCTATTCTGCTGTGCCTGGTATCTCTACTGAGGAGGGCAGAGATTTAAAAAATACGGAATTTTCAAACTTCCTCCCCCTTCCAGAGTTTTTCACTTCCGTTTTTAAGGGAAGACAATTCCTACTTGCTTGCTAGACACTCCACAAATGTGTTTGTAACGCTTTATCTCCCAAGCACAACACACACGAGTCTATCAAACAGACTGATTCTGCCTCTTAGTCCCAGGTCCACCGTGGAAAAAAAGCAATTTACCCCCAAACAACCAGCTTGTTTCCTGCCCCAGGATTTTGATCAGAGTTTGAATTAAAGAATAGGACTTTACCGGACTGATTCTGAATCAAGCAGTACCGAAAACCCGAATTCTTTCACATTTTGATGAGAGGTATCAATGTTCTCATTGCCATTTAAAGAAGAATTTCTCTGTGTTGAACTTGGTCTTGCATTTATTGTTCTCTCCAAAAAATTTAACAGCTGTCACCTATTGCATAAAACCAGCAGCTCTTCTCTAGGTTTTAAGTGACCCGCCTTACTGCATACACTTCAAATTAACACTTAAAGGAAGTGCCATAACCACTATAAAATCAAAAGTCACACAAAAAAGTTCTGCAAGAGATCACGTTTTTCCACAAGTCACCTACCGAATGACGCACCAGAGCTAAAATCAAAACCTCCCAGGAACTTTTTTCGGTGTTACGGCTCCTCTGTGCTAATTCTGGCACTACTTAAATGCCGCACCCTGGACTGCCACAGCTCCTCATCCCATCGTTTGATTCCAAGAATGGGAAAAACGGATGCAGGCAAGTCACTGGAAAATCTGCTTTCTTTCCTTCACGCATTTGCGAATCCAGGCGCGGGGCTGAAGAAACCTGATGGAGCGGCACCAGTCTCTGAGTCCCCAAAACCTGCAAAGCTGCTGCAGTTTTCACAAAAAATTGGCGAAAAGGCAAAGCCCGTGCCCACCAAACAGCATGGCAGTGATGCTGGACAGCGCCAAGCACCCCAGAGAACAGCAAAGAGACCTCCTAAGTCCTCAGGGACGCCGGAAAAAAATGTACAACTGCAACGTGTAAAGCGTGAAATTCAATTAATCAGGCAGAAAATATAAATCCGAGTATTTGGATCCGTTTTCCAGCCCGATCCTGCTGGTGCCAACTGCTCCCCAGGATGAAGGCTTCTTCACACCTGTTTCACCAGGCACTGCTCAATTCACACAGCTCATTTCAAGCCTTTCTATGCCGTATCAACTTCAGATATTGGATTATTTCCTCATACTAATTAACACGGGGCCTTTCCTACAACAACGTGAAGCCTGATTTATGACGCCAGAACTTGTCATCTTATGGGAACGGGACTGAGAGATTACCTGGAAACCAGGAGAAACATCTGTGCAAACATGAACAGCCACCAAAAAAAAAAAAAAAAAAAAAGGGGAGTGAAAAACTTATTTCCAAACTAAAATCCTGTCATTTATTAATGGCCCGTAAGAGTTACAGGCAGGCAGGAAGCGTAAAGTAAGTCTAAGGGCAAAGCACGAGCAAGGGCGAAGCTGAAGTAAGTTCAGAATAAAACACACAGAGAAGCACTTCGCGAGACAAGGGTGACCAGATTTGTGTATTTATATATATATATATTTTTTTTTCTTTTTCCCAGCCGGCTTTGGCGGCCGGAGCGTTCGAATGTCCCGGCGCGGTGCCACAAAGCCCCGAACGGCTCCCCCGGGGCCGCCGCCATCACGGGCCCCTCACGCCGCGGCTCCGGCGCCCCCTGGCGGCCGCTCCCGCCGCGCTCCGTCGTTCCCGCGGAAACGGGATGTGGATTAAGATCAAAACGTTAAAATTCACGTCAAAACCAACGCCTTAAAATTGAACTTGAACGAACTTAAAACTGAAACCACAGCGAACTTAAAACTGAAACCACTTAAAACGCACAGGGGCTTAAAACGAACGCGGCTCGAGCGTTCGTCGCTCCAGGCTAAGCCGTAATATCGAGGGAAAGAAACTGACTCCCTCATGCCTCTTCCTCACTTAGAAAACAAACCAAACCAAACCAAACCAAGCCAGGAAAATACAAATATCTGGCAAAAAATATTGATCTCCCGGCGGTTTTGAAGCACGGGGGGCCAGCGGGCTGATCCAGCCCGAGTGCCAGCAGCCGGAGCGCTCGGAGCAGCTCGGTCACTGCGGGCGCCGCATCCCTGGGTGCCGCATCCCTGGAGGTCCCGGCCGAAATCCAAGGAATTCCCGGAGCCAAGGGAACTGCTGCCTCGTTCTGCCCTGCACTGGGGCCCCACCAGCCCAGCCCCCCAAGCAGAGAATCCCTCGGGCCACAATCCGGTGCCCCAAGTTAACATCGGCTCTTCCCAAAAACAGCTGTCGGGATGGGACCGAGACTTTATTTACTTCCCATTAGGCTGATTAACGTTTCCTAATGGAAACACATCTATAAAACCTGACTTTGATGATGCTGATGGCGAGTGACAGCCTGGCTGCACCAGGATTAATTTGTCGTCTCCCATCCCCTAATAAGAGAAATGGTGCTTTGCAGTTCTCCTTTTAGACACCTTCGTTCAACACCACACTGAAAATACTGTTTGCATCTGGAAATAAAATACTTATGGCAAGTTTTTTTACACAGAGCAGACACATTCCTTAATAAAACACTAGTTAATTTGCAAATATAGCATCCAAAAATACTGGCAGCAGCACGGCACCAGAGCAAAGTGCAAATTGTGAGGCAGCAGGGGCCTCTGCCATCGCATACCTGCAACTCCTGCCTCAATATTCACAGGTTTATTGCTATTTTGGACAGTTTTAGTTCAAAATCTGGTTGTTACAGCCATCCAGACGAGGTAAAACCCCCTTGGTTGAACTGCTTAAGGCACAGAGACAGGTTCAACTCTGAATCCAAGTTAGACTCAAACCCTTTTGTTTCACACCCCACGATGCTGATGGTACAATTTTATCCTCTGAATATTTGAACGTCTTCTGCTTTGTGATGTCAGAGAATTGCACTGCCCACAGTTAAATGGGTCAGAGAAAAACCCGGACGTAAAGCAGGGCAAGATGTGTAGTTATGAACACACCGTGAACAGAAATAAAAGCAATTCTCATGCATTAATGGTACATCAAGCTAATTCGAGAAGGCTAAAATCATTAAAAAGGCATCCTGGGGCAGTACACAGTCATTACAATACTGTGCTGACAAGAAGTATTAAAATAATCATTTCCAATGTCATTGATAGAATCCGTTCTGATAAGCAGGGGAAAAAAAAAAATCTCTAATTCCTAATTGGGAAAGACAAAGCAAAATGGATCTTTATTAGCATTTATCTCATCTTTGAAATGCAATTCCCCCTGTTCAACTACTCAAAACACCAAAAACTAAGAAAGGATTTATTATCCTCCACTGCTGGGCACATTATTAACCTAAACCCCTGGAACATGGAACTTTTCTTTTTTATTTCAACCTGAAACTCAGGTTTTACCTCCCCCAACAGTATCTGAGATTAAACCTCAGTGGGGCACACAGCTGAAGGTTAAAGAACACCCTCCAAAACAGCAGAATGTGAAGAAGGATTTTGGCTTTGCCTTCACTCAGCCTTCCTCCTGCAAAATATGAGCCAACGGACTTGATGATCTTAAGGGTCTTTTCCAGCCCAAGTGATTCTATGATTCCATCTCTGTTACAATCAATAGTGAGCTTATCAGCTGTAATGAAGCGTTGGAAACGAGATATTTGGATTTAACTCGAGAATAAAGTAGCATTTTCATAATAACAATAATCATTCAAGTTAAATTATTTTACCACTCGGCTGTGGAGAAAATGGGAAATGAGTTATCACAGAAGAACCGTAACAGATGACCACTAAGTTCAGTAGCTGCTTGCAGGGGACAAATTAGAAATTTAATTTCTAATGTGTGTGCAACGAAGGAGTAAAAAAGGCTCTTCAATGCCATTTCCAATTTCTTCCTCCAAAAGGCAGGTCTACATCACAGCGAGGCACAACACAGAAACAAGAAAACAGACTTTTAGAAAAAGCTTGCGAACAAAACAGCCCGAACTAGGAACTGCTGTCAAAAATCCCCTAATTGTGCGCTAAAGAAAAGCCTGGAACATCCTCAGGCGGGTTTTTTTTTCCCTACTATCAGAGAATCCCAGAATGGATTGGGTTGGAAGGGACCTTAAAGCTCACCTTGTTCCACCCCCTGCCAGGGCAAGGGACACCTTCCACTATCCCAGCTCGCCCAACTCATGTGAACCCTCTGGAGGAGCCACTAAAAGCCGTTAAAGCTACGCTGAACCTGAACGCCCCAGAGCAGCACAAACCAAGGGACACCGAATCAAGTGCTCCCTGTTAACAGCTTGCACTGCTCATTCACACCCCGCCACTTAATGGGGTTAAGAAGTTGCTTTGTTTCCTGCTGAAATAAACAGCAAAAATTATCAGGAATTGGATTCGGTCCCAGACGTGCTTGGCAAGTGTAACCCATTCATACAGAAGCATTTCTAATCCTATTAGCTGGCAAATATTAAAGAGTTGGTTGGCTGCCACGGGGGTAAACCAACACCCTGATATTTCTTAAAACACATGATCCCTGTCAGTTCTTTCTTACGACCAAAACGCAGCAGAGAGACAAATGAGCCTCCTGAAAGCTTACAAGTTTCTCACGCTAGCTTTGTGCCAGGAGACTTCTCTCAAAAGCTCGAAGAAAGAGAAAAAAAAAAAAAAAAAACCAAGAAGGAGACTGCAGACAGAGCCACAAACGCCAGGACCTGGAATATATAATTAACAATCTAACTATAGCTAGCACTCAAAAATAAATGTGCTAACAAAACCCCCTAATGGCTCTTTGAAACTCCTAATCAATATAGAGAATCTAGGCAGTCAAAACAGTAATTTTTGCAACTAGTTCAAGAGAAAACAGGGAGCAAAGCAAGAAGACGCAGCTTCAAGTGCCCTTCTCTGAAATCTTACCAACAGCATGGGGAAGAAATGGGTGCACGTCAGTATTCTCCATGTACAACTTACAACTTGTTTTGCCTTTTTTTTTCCCATGTAAAAATTACAATGATTTTCTTTTTTCTCCATGTAAACATTAGAACGTTTTGCCTTTTTTTTCCCCATGTAAAAATTTGAAATTTTTACTTTTTTTTTTTTTTTTTGAAGTTTCTTCTTCACACCCCATCGCAAGGTGCTGCTGTGACACTGCCTCACGTAAGCACAGACAGAGCAGGACCTTTGCCATGAGAAGCTGGCAACAAAAAACCCCCAGAACTGAGGAGCTCTGAGAAGTATTAAAACTTAATTAAGAAGGTTTTTAGAGATGGAAAAACTGCTGTGATGAGGGGCTGACACGTTCAGCCACGAGAGGAGCTCGGTGAGAAGAGAAGCCAGCCAAGCCCCAGGACACTTGGCTGAAATTCCACTAGAGGGGGCACAGAGCCCATCTCACACAGCAACTCCAGGATCATGGAATCATAAAATACCCCAAGCTGGAAGGGACCCACAAGGATCAAAATGCCTACACAAGACTCTCAAAGAGTCCCAGAATGGTTTGGGTTGGAAGGGACCTCAAAGATCATCCCATTCTGCCCCCCTGCCATGGGCAGGGACCCCTCCCACTGTCCCAGGCTGCTCCAAGCCCCGTCCAGCCTGGCCTTGGGCACTGCCAGGGATCCAGGGGCAGCCACAGCTTCTCTGGGCACCCTGTGCCAGGGCCTCCCCACCCTCACAGGGAACAACTCCTTCCCAATATCCCATCTATCTCTCAATTTCTAACGCCCCATGAACACCGTGGTACTCGAACGCACCATTTTCAGCTACTCTGCACAAACAGCCTCTCCACAAGCATTGAACCAACTAAAATAAAGCAAGCACCAAAGAAAACTGAAAATTAAATAAGGACTAAAACCAGCTTAAGATGGTTAAGACTAAAGCTGCTGGCGGAGAACACGTCAGAGCACGTGTGGTGTGTTCAAGCTAAGGAGTCTTCCACCTCAGAAAATGCAACAGAAAAGCCTAAAAACCAGCATTTCCTTTAACTGAGCAGGCAAGTATCTGAGCTATGGCAGATGGGTCATGACTTAGAAGGAACAGCTCGAGTATGGAGTGATGTGCTGGATGAAAAAAGGCAGCTGTACCGTCATGGAAGACTCTCTCCACGTTGAGCCCGTAGGTCGCGCAGGTCTCGTAGTAAGTGCATCTCTTGAGGTCATTCGACAGCTTCCTGGCTCTGGCATCGTCGATGACGCGCGGGTTGGTGGAGCTGATGGCATCTGCACAACGACAGGGGGAAAACAATCACTGAAGGTCACTTGGAAACACCGTCTTGGGATTCACAGGGTCACACAGGAGGGTCGTGGAGGTTGGAAAAGAGCCCTGAGATCACCGAGTGCAACGTCAACCCACGCTCACCGCCAACCTGTGTCCTCAAGTGCCACATCCACGTGGTTTTTGAGCACTTCCAGGCACGGTTCCAATGCTTGACAACCTTTTCCGTGAAGAAATTTTCCCAATTATCCGACCTGAACCTCCTCTGGTTGGGGCACAATTTGAGGCCATCTCCTCTTAAAACGACCAATACCCAAGCAGGGAGTTTAAACACAAACCATGAAACAGGGTGCATATCACTAATTTCACATTTCCTTATTAAAATTACCAGGACACCAATTCTAAAAACCAGGGGGGAAACCCTCCAATGCTTTTTGCTTTCCTTAAATATATACATTTAGCTCAGTTGTTGCAAAAAAAAAAAAGAAATACACAATCACATCAAAGAACATGAGTTCTGATGCAAGTCATATTTAAGGAAACAAGTGGGTGATAACTACAAACACATCAAACGATTTTTAGGCCTCTGTAAATATCAGTGGTTATAGAGTGTGAAGTATTAAGCACGATGTCTTTTCAAGAAATAGAACTTAACTGTAAATTACTTTCTGAAACTCTGCTGTAAAGGCACCCAGGAGATGTTGTGGGAACATACTGCAAAGCTGGTAACAATTGTATTTTTCTAAACAATCACACTTGGTAATCCTCTCCAAGATCATCTTTTCGTGAAAGCTGAAAACTACAAATTTCAATTTCTAGAGCTTATCCAGAGGAGCTGAAAAAACCTTACACCAGAAGGAGAAGTTTCTTTCTTGCTACTCCATCGCAGTGATGAACTCTGTATACAAAGGTGACACTATTTGAAGTGATAATCTTATGAACAAATCTTAAAAGGAACTTTATTTTCCCATGAGTACCATGTTACGCTTGTGCCCCACCCCTGGCAGTGTTCCAGGCCAGGTTGGACGGGGCTTGGAGCAGCCTGGGCTAGTGGAAGGTCTCCCTGCCCATGGCAGGGGGGGAAACTGGGTGATTTTCAAGGCCCCTTCCAACCCAAATCATTCTGTGATCTTACAACAGGCACCAATTTCAGCACTTTCAGCTGCCCAGAAAATCTTCCTTAAAACCTCCAGCCGGCCACAGCAGCCAAGCCAGCTTTGTTCTTTGGGAAAAAAGCACCACCCGAACCCAAATACGGAGTCAGTGCCTCTTGCAAAGCCGTATTTGAGGCTCTGCCCCGGGTACGACAGGACCAGACCCCAACTGGTGTTGCCAATACCTCCTCCTCAGACCCAATTAACAAAAATAAAGCGGGAATTCGGAAAAGTAGGAGCCTATTTTTCAATCAGCAGAGGGCGCTGGTAACATTTAACCAGAAAGGGACTGATGGGGTTCAGTTCCAGAACACCGCAGCTTCCCGAAGTTTGCCTCGTTGTTCCGAGGTGGGTCAGGCTGGGGCCCTGAGGTGGCTTTGGAAGTCAGGGGAGAACACCAGGAAGCATTGGGCCAGTGTTAATATTTTGGGAAAGATTCCATTTCCCTTCTCATTTCAGCGATACCTGACAAAAGCAAGTCCAGGTTGGACGGGGCTTGGGGCAGCCTGGTGTAGTGGGAGGTGTCCCTGCCCATGGCACAGGGTTGGAATTAGACGAGCTTTAAGGTGCCCTCCGTCCCAAACCATTCTGGGATTCTATAATATCAAAGAGGTACATTTCAAATATCCATTCTAACAAGTGTATTCATGTATTTCATGTATTTTATTTTGCTGTCAAACACAGACAAAAAGCTGTCGTTTTTCCTGATGCTTATTCCTAGAATTAGCATTATTTCCATCTTTTCCAAAAAATCCCCTTCGCATCAGTGCTGTGACAGAAAATGAACTTTTCTTTTCCTGGAAAGAATGGGAAGGAGATGGAAAACCATACCCCAAACCATGCCCTAGTGTCAGAAGGGCACAAAGACAAAAAAAATGTTGGAGAAATGTTTCCCCTTCACCTTTTCAACTCCAGCTTCAAGCCCAAAACGTGGCCCCTTCAAAGCAGCTCCTTTCTGCTTTTTGGTGGAGTTTCTGCTGTCCTAAGACTTTTACTGTTCCTGCTTCCCCTTTTCCTTCTTGTCATCTGTTTCCTCCCTCCAGCTGGGCTGTGATTCCTCCTTCCCTGCTGCCCACACATCCCCTCTGCGCTGTCACCCCTCGGCAGGAGGAGGCCAAGTGCTCCCTGACCGCGTGGCTGAGAAAGCAGCAAAAAGCTTCAACACCACCAAAACCACCGGGACACACTGCAAAGGAGGATGCCCAAAACTGAACCCACAGGAACAACTCACAGCACACCCATGTTCTGCCTCTAACACAGAGCAGTGACCTGGTGATGCCCTTGGAAAGGGATGTTCCGGTTGGAAGGAACTGAAAAGGAATGAGGAGAGGCTGAGGGAGCTGGGAAAGGGGCTCAGCCTGCAGAAAAGGAGGCTCAGGGGGGACCTTGTGGCTCTGCACAACTCCCTGACAGGAGGGGGCAGCCAGGGGGACTCTGCACCCAAGGAACAAGGGACAGGATGAGGAGAAATGGCCTCAAATTGTGCCAAAAGGGCTGTCCAGCCCTGGCACAGCTGCCCAGGGCAGTGCTGGAACCACCACCCCTGGAAAGATCTAAAAATCGTGTGGACGTGGCACTTGGGGACGTGGTTTAGTGGTGGCCGTGCTGAGGGAACAGGTGGATTTGGTGATTTTAAAGGCTTTTTTCCAACCCTAACGATTCCATGGTTCTGTGGATCTACATGGTCAGGAACAGAACTGCTCCAACTCTTGTGCTCTGTTCCAAGTCTATTCCAAACCAACCACAGTATGGGAAACTGGTGAAATACTAATGGGATACACTGGCACAGCAGGGCAAAGATTATTCCAAAGACCACTCAAATGCCAAAGAAACTGAAATATTTTGGGTACCTTTCCCTTGCCATATTTCCCTGTAGGACAGCTGCTGTTTCAGAAAAGGGGGAGAGGTTGGCTCAGGTGGCAAAAAGCTGTGTTTCTACTTGATTTACAGAGGTCTCCCAGAGGCACAGCCTGAGGCCAGGGTTCAGTTCTGCCTTCTACCGTGCTGCTGGAGGTTTTCCACTTCTCATCCTTTTGCCTCTCAGCAACGCCAGGGCGCTGAACTCTTCCAGCATGCCAAGCATGTGGAAACTGCTCTGACTTCAGAACTTCACAACTGATTCACCTGCCCACATTCAACAAGGGCATCTCCCCGCTGAGCAAGAAAACCACCACGACCAGCAAGCACTGAAAATATTATTTAAAATTTGCAAAGTCATAGAATCCCGGAATGGTCTGAGTTGGGAGGGACCTTCAAGCTCATTGTGCTGCACCCCCTGCCATGGGCAGGGACACCTTCCACTGTCCCAGGCTGCTCCAAGCCCCGTCCAACCTGGCCTTGGACACTTCCAGGGATCCAGGGGCAGCCACAGCTTCTCTGGGCACCCTGTGCCAGGGCCTGCCCACCCTCCCAGGGAAGAATTTCTCGTGCATATCTAACCTAAATTTCCCCCCTTTCCTCACTGCTGAAGTCCAACACTCCCCGTCCAACAGTGCTGCCAGGACATTTGTCTCCCACTTCAAACCAGTCCTTGCAATGCCACGGCCCTGTAGCAAAGGGGAAAGGGCAGGACCTGGCTTTGCTGGCTTGGAAGAGTTGGTATGGTGTCAAAAACACAGCTGGCAATGAGGGCTGCACTTACCCTGGGTGCCCACCAGTACCATGGGGATTTCACTAGTGTTGCGATAGTTGGCCATGCGGCTGTAGTAGTGGTAAACGGTCTGGAAGCTGACTTCATCCTCCAAGCTGAACACAAAGATAACAGCATCCACCCACATGGCAAACTGCGGGACAAAAACGGAAAAGGCCGGCTGTGAGAAGAGCGGCGAGGAGGGGGAAAGGCCAAAAAGCACAAGAGAAACGTTCTTACCTTCCCCGCCAGGGAAACGCGCATCAGAAAAACTCACAGACAACAAGCAAGGCCTGAAAGGGGGATGAGCTGCTAAAATGATAAATCCCATCACCCTGCAAGCCACGGGGATCTGGGATACACAAGGGATTTCCCCTCAAGAGCATCTCCTCTTCGCTGGGGTGAGTCACCAGCAGCCCAGCTCCCGTCAGCCACAGAGGGCTTGGCTCACAGCAAGCACAGCAGGCGAGATGCCGGCTCCGTGCGTGTGACGCAGCAACGCTCCTCTCCGCAGCGCTGCCCGGGTCCCCGTGCTGTGACCGGCGTGCTGACGCTGCTGCTAACGCCAGCGCGGGCATTGCTAGGAGTTCTCACATCCCAATCCACGCCCGAAAGCGCTCGTTTGAGACTTGCAGCTCTTCAGCACGCGGACGCTCCCAGCGGAGCCGGCAGCGCCAAGCGCCTCGCTCTGCTTTCGGCGTAAGAGCAAACTGCTCTCTCTTGGCATCGGGAACCCGCTCGGAGACGTGCGGGTGCGCAGGCTGAGCCAAGGTGCTCCTCGGTCACCAGGCAAGCGAGAAGCTTTCAGCTCACACGTGAAATAAAGACTGTTTGAAGACATTTAACTTAACAGTGAACATAAAGAGGACGTCAAGAAAAAAACTCCACCTTACCTCGCTGCCTTTATTTTTCCCTAAGGGACTCCATTCCTACCCAAATTTGGAGCAATGGAAACAAGCTTCAGCCAGGGGATTTTCATGCTCTTTGTTACATTACTGCTACAACATGCCGGGGGACACAGTGAACGGAGAGGGCTGCAGGGAGGTTCACTGGGGAAAGGCTCTGCATATTCATGATGATTGTATTGCAACAAAACGCTGCCTGGGCTGTTTTGGTGTAAAAATAGATAAAAATGTTTCGAGGTTTTCAAGACAGTCAGGAGGACAATCTTCCCGAGGGGAAGGACAGGACTGGTTACACACAGCAGAGTCTCTGCCAGAATAAGGTCAACCACCACACTGTTAAACTGTTCAAACCAGAAGATGCAACCAGAGAAACTGGAGACAGCATCACTTCTTGGGTAATGTGGGCTTGGGACTCATCATAAACTGGTTTTTGTTGACTGGACTCAGCAGCATCATGCCAAGGACTCATCCCAACAACTGGCTGCAGGTTAAGGCATCCATCTGGAGGCCAACAGTCTCTCCAAACCCTCTGAATGTTTGAGCAGTGTGTCCAGCAGCCTCCTAATAAAGATCATTTTAAAACACTCCATGGGTTTCTACAATGCAGTGTCTCCCAACACAAAACATTTCCAGTAATTTCTCATTTCTCTCTTCACTGTAAAATGCAGCTTAATCTTTGTGGGTATCAGACTTGTGGCACGGAAAACCAAAGGAATTTTGGGAAACACACACAAGGTCTGGAAACCCTGGATGTCTTATCCACAGCGCTGTGCAGGGAATGGCTTGAAACAAGGATAAATCAGCTGCTGGTACAGAAATCCATTCTCAGACTTAGTACTGTGAGTGAGCAGAGCTGTTAGTTCAAGGCAAGCCCAAAATCAAACTATAAAAAAAAAGTTTCAAATTCAAAAAATTGCTGCACAAAAACGCAGCAGCTCATTGTAGGTCAGTCACTAGGTTAATTTGGTCTTACAAAAGGAAACTGAATTATTTTCATCTTTGAACCATTTTATCTTAGGCAGAGAAAGGAGAGAGATCATGGACCTACAAAAAGAGTCTTCGGGGAAGTTTTTTTTTTCTCCCTTCCTGCCAAAAAGAAGGGGACAGTAACCTGGGGAATACCCACGACCCAGTGCCAGAACTCCACATGTCAGCTCCTTACTCACTGCAGTTGGAATTCAATCTCAATCATTCCTGAACCCACAAGCAAACTTTTCATCGCAGGAATTAATGAACAGATTAGAGATTTTTAATAGACATGTAACTCGAAATTACACCCAACAACTCCAAAGAGAATTTACAGGAAACCCTCGTGCTGAAAGGCGAGACAGCAGTGACACCTCAAACCTCTTCAGCAAATCACGAGGAGGGAGAACAAATCTCAGCCACCACAGAATCCTAGAATGGTTTGGGGTGGAAGGGACCTTAAAACTCCTCTCATTCCAAACTCCTGCGGCCGTGAGCAGGGACATCTTCCACTGGACAGCAGCAATTAAAGCCCCAGATTTACCTGGCACACACCAGAAGCACACCCTGTGCTGCTCCTCAGTCTGCAGCCAGCTCCTGTGAGCTCTGCAAACCCAGTTCTTCGGGCACAAAACCACCTCAGACTGCTGCAAGCACCTTTACACTCCGCTATTTACATTTTCAGCTGAGTGAATGTTCTCTGAGCATCAAGGGCTGGAAAGCAGGGCGTGCTTGAGCCAAAGCCCTGCCAGCCCCAGACAGAGCTCTCCTTGTTGCCGCTGCTGCCGCGGCTGCAGATGCGCCAGCGACAGTCGTTTCGTTTTGTCCTGCAACTTCCTTCCAGGAAGTCTCTCTCCCTCTCCATTTCCTCCACGTCCTCTCTCTTCCCCTTTGCCCTGGCACCTTCCCCCACGCTCTCGCCCTCCTGGAGCTGTGGTGGGGCATTGAAACCCAAGCTGCTGCTGCTGCTGGCACCGCTCCCCCTCAGCTGCTCGGCGACAGCGCAGTTCCTGATGCTAAATTACTGCTCGTTTGGAAGCTGATCCCTCCCGGAAAAGCCAAGCTTAGCAAAGCCAGCAGCAGCCAACACTCAGGAAATCCTGCCAGTGGCCAGGTGAGGAGAGGTAGAAGAGGAGGAGGATGCCCAAGACAAGGGTGCTGCCTGCAGGAAGGGTGGCTGGGTCTGAGGTGATTTAAGCAGCACATGAGCAAACTCTTACTCAAAACAGAGTAAGGGTCAAGCACACAAACCCACAAGTGTCTTCTCCAGGGCCAGTGGCTTGGACAGGCTGGGAGAGCTGGGGGTGTTCACCTGGAGAAGAGAAGGCTCCAGGGAGAGCTCAGCGCCCCTTCCAGAGGGGCTCGAGAGGGACTGGGGACAAGGGCTGGAGGGACAGGACACAGGGAATGGCTTCCCACTGCCAGAGGGCAGGGATGGATGGGATATTGGGAAGAAATTGTTGCCTGTGAGAGTGTGGAGACTCTGGCAGAGGATGCCCAGAGAAGCTGTGGCTGCCCCTGGATCCCTGGCAGTGCCCAAGGCCAGGTTGGACGAGGCTTGGAGCAGCCTGGGACAGTGGAAGGTGTTCCCTGCCCGTGGCAGGGGGTGGAATGAGATGAGCTTTAAGGTCCTTCCCAACCCAAACCATTCTGGGATTCCATGAAATCCTGATGTGTCACCAAGGGAAGCAGATTGCTTGGGAATTCAGTATAAATGAACTCTATATCCTCTCTTACATGGTCAGTCAGAATCCCAAATATTTGCTACCCACACTCATCCGTGCATTGTAACTGAAATCCCAACCATTTGCTGGACAAAATCTTTTTCACCTGAGGGAGGTGCTGGAATTCTCCCAGCAGGAGCACGACAAGGACCCAGGACAGAACAAAGCAGAGCCAGTTCTTTCAAAGGAAGTTTCGAGAAGCGAGGAAAGCGATGCTTTGGGCTCACCTGTGCCTCCGGAGGGCCTCCTTCATCTCTTATCAGCAGCAGGTAGCTTTGTCCATCAACTACTATCTCCTTCTTGAATCTCCCACCTGCCACACAAAGCAGCTCGTTACAGACAGCAGAGGTACAAAACACAAAACAGAAAAAGGCTTCGCTTGTGGAAAAAGAAAAAAAAGGTGTCCTTAAGGTCTTTTGCAAATTAACCAGTGAGTGGGATGTAACTGCAGTTTATATGCACACGCATAGGAATTACTTAAAGTTAAGGCATGTACTTGCCTTATTTATGTATACATTTATATATATATATATATATATATAAAGAATAAGGATAACGTGGGAAAGAGCCAGCCACTGCATTACAAACGCTTACTCCCACGTGAGGTGTGCCTGGGTTGGAACACACAGGTAAAGCCCCGTGTGTATCGCCTTTGTTCCAAATTGCTGTCACAGGAGCGGCCCTAAGGAAGGCACGGCGGGACAGCTGCGCACAGACGGGGTCGTGGCTCGCCCCCGAAATCGGCTCCTTGTGCCAATCAGCATTTCCTCAAGGGAAGCCCAGTTCTCCGAGCACACACGGGATGTTAGGGAATGGCAGGGCTGCGCTCACACACCACGGTTAGGGGAGGATACCAGACACATGTTAGACAAAACAGCTACAATGGTGCTGCCTCTGCAGAGGTGGGCTAAGCTAACAGAGAACGCTGCGCTGCCCACTCGGGATCGATCCCAGGCCTGCTCTGGACACCTGGATAATGAGAGAGGAGCTGCAGCCTCCAACCGTGTCCTATTCCTGGTGCTGGATTTCCAGGGAGTGCACAACAAGGGCTGCTTGTGAACACCAAGGAGCCTCCAGCCCCGGCAGCTGGAGCAGCTGCTCTGTCCCCTCCTGTCCCCTGGCTCCCAGGGACTCAGCCAGGACCCCAGGGCAGGGTTGGGATTGCTTCTTTTGGGGCCAAAAGCGTGGTTTGGGCACTCTCTCAGAAATGACAAATCCCGTTTAGGGCCCCTGGTGTGACTGAGCCTAAGCCAGGATTAGCGAGCTTGGCCCAAACACTGGGGAGGTATTTGGGCTCCTCTCCTGGAGCAAACCCACTCTTATCTCCCCACCTAAGCCACAAACCCCCAAGGCCTCCAGCTTAGCATCACCCACCTCACAGCTGAGCTTACCACACTGAGATAAAACACATCCTCAAACACACCCTAAACTTCTCTCTTCACCCCTGTTTTTTAAACTGGAACTAGTTCCAGCTTGAACCCTGTTTCCCAGCCTCAAAACGTGTCATTCTAGCAAAACCAATGCACTGAAACACGTGCTGAGAGCCAACAGCTCCGACTCGCTCTCCAAACGAGCTCCCTAAGCAAATAAAGTCAGCACACCCAGGCTAATGCTGATCCTCAAAACACAACAATCTGCCCAAAAATTGCTGCCTTAGGGGAAGCCCACGCTGGCTTAGACCCACCACCCCCCCAGCCCAACCACAACAGCAGCTTTCAGACCAAGATCTCTCCACAGCTCAGCTCCATGCAATACTGAAGCGTGTTTAAACACATTTTGTGTTTCAAAAAAGATGTAAGAACAGGAGGTTTTGTGGGTTTGTGCTGGAGTTTTTTTAATCTCTTCTTCATAAACTTACCCTATTAACAGCATTAAACATGCAACAGTTAAGGCTATCACGTTTCTGGTTGTTTAATGGCACAGAAGGAGCAGAAGAGCTACATATGGATTTTCATTATCTCGCTCACAAAGTGGATTTCAATCCTGCCTTCGCAGATCAAGAGGCAGATAAATATATATCATTACTGAACCTGAAAAGAACAGTCACAAACAAGTGTAAAACTCGTAAAGGAAACCAGTCTCAGCTCTCAGGAACTGGATTTCTATTAATCAGGCCATTATTTCTATACGTTGTCCATTAATTGCAGGCGCTTCCCAATGAAGTGTTAACTAAGATGAATTACTTAATATAGAGCCCTCCAGAGAGGGGTTTTAAAGCTGTGACAATGGAAATGCAGCGTATGCGTGATCAGAGAGGGAAAGTTCTGCCTAATTGCCATTTCCTATTTCCTTTTCTATTTTTTTTCGAACGCTGAAAGTTCCCCAGGCTAATTATAAAATCCCACACACCGAACTGCGTTTGAGAGCCAATTCATTATTCCCCCGGTCAACAGGACGCCGTGCCAGCCTCACTGTACCTTCAAACAGCCCTCAGAGGCACAAAGAAGGCACAGACAGGTTGGAATAAAATAAGTACGAGAATTGAAAAATAAAAAAAAAAAAAAATAATTGAGTGTACGGACCCAGCTCACGAATGCGAGCGCTAAGATTTGGCCGGTGAGAGCGGCTTGGAAAGGGGTACTAAATTTAATAAAGACACTCTAAGTTATCCAGCAGCTCTTTTCCTCAGTGAATCCACACTAAATGATCAGCTCGGGCACCTGCTCCTTGCCCTCCCCAAAAGTGTGCCTGCAGCTCAGTGCAATCATTGTTATTTCCAGCACCAAATGCAGATCCTGTCACGCTGTCCCACTTCACCGAGGGCTGTCACACCCTGCCGCAGCCAACAGGCACAGTCAGCTCAAATCTGCTCAAGTGGCTTCTTCACCCTTAAAAGCAGGATGTGCTCATTAGCTGGAATAGGCGCATCCTCACGCGTTCCTTGATTTTTGGGTGGATTTCAGCATTTCGTGACAAAGAGTTTCAATTTCATGCCCCTCCAACCCCACCGGTTCAAAGAACGCCCCGCGTTTCCAAGCCGTGCTAAATATTTCAAAACAAATCTGAAGGCTCAGAAATGGAACAGCAAACTCCCCGCTCATCCCTCGAGTCGGAATTATTTTATGCAAATCTCAGCTCACAGCAGGACTCATCCCTAATAACTCGTGTTCCTGCACCATTAAGGAGCCCTTATCGTGAGCACAGCACAAAATTAGGTGCTGCACAGGACAGAGATTAAGCAAACCTACCCTCAGTATCAAGCATTTCCACAAACAAAAGCATCAACAGTGCAGAATATACAGACTGAGGCTGTACCCTGCAGGTATCTGGGGCTGTAGGATTAAGGCAAACAATAAATAAACTGGTTCTGCCTTTGATGAGAGCCACGAGCAGTTTGGGCACGCAAAAGCAGGGCAAGGGCAGCGATTTTGGGATGGTTCAGCTTGGACAGCGCTGCATTAATTACTTTTTAAAAAATACATCTTGGAGTTTGTGCAGCACCACAAGCAAAGAGGAATTAGAGAGATCAGCCAGTTCAAATATTGGACTACAGCAACCCACGAGGAAGCCAAACAGTCTCCCAGGGCTACAAAATACCCCGTATTTTCCTAAATATCTGCGTAGGTGACGGAGCCAGGAATTACTGTCTGAACCAACGGCACTGAGAACAAAGAAATGGCCTTCTTAATGTAAAGAACGAGCTCAAAACCCACAGCACCGCTCCCAGGGGAGGTGGCTGCCTTTGCTCTGCTCCCATCAGGATTGTGACACACGCAGCTTTTTAATGAGGGAGTTTCTCAGCTCCCAGATGTACCTGCCGCGGGAGGCCGCGGCGAGAGCGCGCCTGGCAGCCGAGGCACGGGGCAGCACAGGCACTTCAAGGCAGCCATTCCCACTTTTCCAGGGCTAGAACGCTGTCCATTCCCACAGGCTCATTTTCACATGAGCACAGAATTTTTACGGGTGACCAATGCTGCTCCTGTGCCTAAAGCCACCAGCACAGAGCGGGACTCGTGAAGCAGCCCAGAAACCGCCCCGCTCTCTCCGGCGCGCCTGGCCACGCTCCTGCTGCAAAATGCCCCACATAAACACCCAGCTTTGATCAATGGAAAGCTAAATAAATTCTGTGCATCAGCGATTTACAACCCTGGCTAAAGACCCGGCACAAACCGGGATGGGGGGCGGATCAACAACAGCTTCCTGATCTCATTTTCGTGCCCGACGCTCCGGAGGCGAGCGCCCGGAATCGGCGGCGGCGCAGAAATTACCCGGCGAAAATTGGTATTAAATTTAAACACTGCACACATTTGTAATCAGAGGTGCTCTCTGTTACAAAAGCTGGATACTACATGGGGAATTCCGGGGATGAAGGCTTTAATCCAGGCTCTGACAGCCCGGCCACCCCCTCCTCTCGCCGAGAGCTGTTCCACCGCGTAATTGCTCACCGGAGCGGCCGCTGATTTTCCTACTGTATCCCCAGGCTCCACTGCACTCACCAGGCTCTTTATTCAAGCAAATTGCCACGGGGATGAAGTTATTTAGCCATATGAGAAAGATAAATTCGGGGGGCTGGCCACACGACAAGAGCAGGCAGCAGCTGAACGTCTACTGTGGCAGGGCGAGACAGAAGGTAGGACTGAGGCAGCTCCACAAGCCCGGATTTTATATTCCCAGTGACACGTGCATTTTGACAACAGCAGCCAGTTGTCTCACACATGCACATTCTCTCCCTTTTTTTTTTCCCCCTCAGAAGATAGAAAATAGTGCCAAGAACCTGGCTCCTCTTCAGGGGAACACGTTCAAGAATTCTCCATTCGAACAGATGGTCAAATAGCGGTCTTCTGGTTTGCTGCTCACATTTACTATTTAAATAAACTGATTTTTAAATGCTTTTCGCAGCATTTCCACAAAAAATTTTTAAAAAGGGAAAAGGTTCTTCCTCCAGAGGGTGCTGGGCACTGCCCAGGCTCCCCAGGGAATGGGCACGGCCCCCGAGGCTGCCAGAGCTCCAGGAGAGTTTGGGTACCGCCCTCAGGGACACACAGGGTGGGGTTGTTAGAGTGTCTGTGTCAGATCCAACTCAGGATATTCCATGATTCTATGATTTGGGGTATTTCCTTAACACAACCACTGTGCCAAACAACAATTCAGAAACCATGAGTGGCTGAGCTGGGCCGGGGACCAAAGACCAGGGAACCCTCGCTGCCACACGAGACTAAAGCTGCAAAAGGATCCTTGGACCACCTTCCCAACAGGGAAGTACCTGGCTGAAAAAACCCCAAAAGCAGCCTGGACTGAGCTTTCCAAACCCCACCATCATCTGCTTCTCTCAGTAGGTTTAGGACACAGTTTAGGAAATACGTGGAGAGGTCTCCTGGAAGTCCAATGAAAGCAAGGCACCCCCACAGGTACCACATATAAATGCAATATTGCATCATATAACCTGATTGTTACCTAAAAACCCGTGAGGAAGCACTAATATACGACCTTGCAACTCCATGGAAAGAGGGTTTACTGCTGGAATTTTAGGAGCAGCTGCAATGACACTTAACAACTCAATTCTGGGATGCATTCACTGATGTGTTTGCAGTGTCTCTCCAGAAGGGCAGATGTGATGGGTCCCCAAAACCTGGCGGTGACTTGAAAGGAGATCAATGGAGTTTTAAGTTCTTAAGCGTTCAGGAAAAAAACTTACACTTAAAAAAATATATAAAAATTACCTCAAGCTGCATAGAATCTGCAGGGTTGGATGGGATATTGGGAAGAAATCCTTCCCTGTGAGGGTGGGGAGGCCCTGGCACAGGGTGCCCAGAGCAGCTGTGGCTGCCCCTGGATCCCTGGAAGTGCCCAAGGCCAGGCTGGACAGGGCTTGGAGCCGCCTGGGACAGTGGAAGGTGTCCCTGCCCACAGCAGGGGGGTGGAATGGGATGAGCTTTAAGGTCCCTCCCAACCCAAACCACGCTGGGATTCCAGGATAAACAGGCTGAGCTAGATCCAGTGTTTTATCCCAAGCAGAAGGAGAGGAAGGTGATTGATTAACCCCCGAGATAAATGGGAACACACCAGAGCCAGCCCCTGAGCAATTAAGTCCCCCTCATTACCCAGAGACAGGAGCAGAGCAGTGCAAGCTCTACTTTCACTGCAGAGCTCCTGGCAGCCAGTGCAGGCTGTGCTAAGCCAATTAGAGAGGGCCAGCCTTGAAAGAAATCACCGTAAGTGAGCGCAGAGGAGAGGCAGAGCACGCTCCGTCCCGTCCGACGCCTCACCTGACACAACCACGGCCACACCGACCCCAGCTTCCGCAGCACTTTCGGCCCTCGTGCACCCCGTTTATTGATAACCCAGGAGATGGAAGTACCAGGCCATTTAGTTTCTAGATAATGAAGCGGGAGGGACTGCAATTAGGGGAGAAAATTGGATTGTACTTCAACGTGACCGCAGCGGGTTCGAGAAATAGAGGGGGGGAAAAATAAAAGCAGCATCACGGGGACAAAAGTAGGGACAAACCAATCTGTGGGAAGATGGGGGAGGATGGCAAAAACCTCTGGCACGACAGAGGAGAGCAGCTGGGAATTCCTGCAGAGTGCAGACAAGGGGACAGCTTGTCCCAGCCCGTGTCACCATGCCAGCCTCGGCCTGCAGGGATGTGGACAGGGCATCCCACGGAAGACAAGGACCTAAATCTGCCCAGAAAATACCCAGGCAGAAAAATAAGCGCGTGAGCCATGGTTATTTAAGATGAGGAAGAGAGAAGAGGTGCGGGATCTTACTGAGAAATAAACTGCTGATCCCACTTTAGGACAAGAGAAACACTTCTCCCATTTTCCCAGTTATTAATTATGATGGTCCCAGGTAAACAGGCAAGAACATCAAGCGGGAGCAGACGTACAAAGCTCCACCCCCCAATTCCAGGGATAAACCTTGGGTTCAGACACCCCTCAGTCCAACAGGAAGCAGTAACACACCTTTATCAGACACCACTGCACACCAGTACACAAAAACCGTGGCACTGAGCAAATTAAAGCTGAACATGTTGGATGTTCTCACAGCTCAGAAGCGTTCCTGACACACCAAAGGGGAGGAACAACAACCCCCAGGAACCTGTGGGGAACCCAGAGCCATCACACCCCCCCAGCCTCCCCAAGATCAGGAGCCTCTGGCAGCCACAAGCTGACAAGGACCTGCAATTCAATCCCTGCTCCCATTTCTACTAATAGCTCTTTTTTTCATCTTCTTTTTTCCTTTTCTTGCTTTGTTTTACTGACAGCAGGTGCAGAGAGTTGCTTGCACCTCACACCCACTAATTGTATATCCACAAGTCTAATTTTAAAAGCTTATTTTTATCAAAGCAGCCAGAGACAAAAAAAAAACCCCAGCGAGTCAGCCTCTTCAGGCAGGATGTGATACTGCTTTAGCACCCTCCTACCTTTTCCCATCACCAGCCTTTTCCAGTTTTAAACATTTATGGCCTAAAACACTTTGTTTCCAAACAAAGTTCCTTACAAAGTCAGCCCCATGATTTAAAATATCATCACTTTTTTTTCTTTTTCTTTGCTGCAGCTCCTTCTCAGTTGGCTCCTCAGGCATTTCATCTTCCAGACAAACCCAGGCCAGCTTTCCATCTAACACAAAATTCCTCTGCTCACAACTTCTGCTCGACTTCACAAGCTTCCAACATAACTGCAAAATCTTAGCGTGTACTAACAAACCCACAACAGCTCACAGAGATAAGCCCAAAAATTACCTCCTGTAAGCACTGACACACAGATCTCAGGCCTTTTCTTACCCCTCTTGCCTTTTGAAACACCCCTCTGCTTTTTATACCTAGCCAGCTTCTATAACAGCTGCCCTTTCATTACAGTTCTGCACCACAAACAGCAACCTTGAAGTTAAAACTGGACTTAGCAGTGATTACACCATAATCTGCCCCAAAATGGGGACAAACACCTGGTATAGCAGCAAATCAAGAGGTCTGTTGAGAATTCCAACACACTGTGAATAAAACCAGGTACCTACTATGCCCTGCTTTCTGATACAACTTCCCAGAACAACAAGAGATTCAGTGGAAGGAGGGAAAAAAAAAGCTCACAAGAAGAAATCAAAGACAAGCTGAACGAGGAACGCGTTCAAAGAAAAAATCCGAAAATCTGGCTTTGAGATCAGGAGCGAACCAGTGGGCTCTGATTTAGAAATACATCCAGAAGCACTATTTGAGAAACAAAGCAGAAGGCAGGTCCAGCAGGAGCCACTCCAAACTGGCAAACAGAAAGCAGGGAGCCCTGGAGACTTAAAATCGCGGAACCAGGCTGGAAAAGCCCTCTTACATCCCCAACCCAGCACTGCCAAGGCCACCCCTAACCCACGTCCCCTGGTGCCACAGCCACGTGTTGTTCTGAGCACTTCCAGGGACACCTGCATTCCATCACTGCCCTGAACAGCCTTTCCGATGCCTGACAACCCTTCCGGTGAAAAACCTGTCCTTAATATCCAACCCCAACCTCCCCTGCGGCCACCTCCTCTTGCAGCATCACTTGTTACTCGGGAGATGTCACTTTTACTCCTGTTAGGAGCCTAAAGTTGTAACAGAAGCCATAAATCTGCTTTACAGTTTCTGCCTTCAGAGGAGCCCGTTAGAAGGACACAGATGCTGCAGACATTATTTCCCCAAAAAAACCTTTGGGCATTCAAGGTGCAAGGTGTTCAAGAGAACACCTCAAGTGCCCTTTAGGCACACAACCTAAAAGGGAAGCCCTTTCTGGCAATCTGCTTCTTCAGCACCTCCTAAAGAGCAAATACTTGAGTTTTTCCTCTAATTAACAGAGCTCCTTATTTGTGTGACACTTTAAACAGTCCCCAGCCCGACAGCTGGAACAGAGAGGTTTTCAAAGGATTCTCTAACCCACACAGGCAGTCCCGGGAGGGCGAGGAGAGGGAAGGGCTCCAGAGGGGAGAGGGCAGAATACATAAACACACTCTTTTATGCTGAGCCTAAAAGGCTCCAAAAGCCCAAGAGAACCCGCTGCAGCAGCGCTTTAAAAGGATCAAAAAAGAGACAAGTGTTGTTTTATATCTGGGTGTCAGCATGAAATGCCAAATAAAAATAATCAGGCAGTGCTGTTATAGCAAAAAGGCAGACAAAGAACTGAAAGGAGGTAATTTTGAAACACAGGTCCCGAGTCGTCGCTGGCTTCTGAACACGAGACAACGTCTGCCCGTGGGTTCACAGACCAAAAAAAACCCTTCAGCTGCCCCAAACCACTGAGGGGGCTCGTGAAAAGCGCACCAAGGATTTGAAACCAGCACAGAGAATTTCGGCTTCCTCAGGTTTTGTAGCCCGAGAACCGCAAAATGTGACTCCAAGGTTAACGGGGCTTTTTGGAACTCACGTCGGGATTCTTGCAAAACCTCCCTGTGCAGCAAGCTCTGTGTAAATTTTTACATGTAGGAGGGAGATTTCCTGGAATTCCCAAAAAACCTGAACAAAAAGGCGTGGATGTTCCCAAGGGAAGCACCCAAGCACATCCCCACAGGACACACTGCTCTGCACTTCATTTCCATTTCAGCCAGCTGCTCGCCGAGGACAGAGCACACAGATTAGTCTGGGGCACATCCTCCTTTTATGCATCAAAGATCAGATCGGGGTGTTTAGTAAATACGGCCTTCCTACGTATTTGAAAAATATTAACTGGATAAAAATAGCCAAGTGGCTTCTGTGAGGAGAGTGGCAGCCTCAGGAACCCAACTGTTCACAGCAGGCAGAGGCACACGAACCACGTGGAGAAGGGGACAAGAATCTCAGTGCTGCAGAGGGGAGAAATTGTCCAATTTTGTCCAATTGTCCCACGTTCTGTTCAACCCAAAATGCCAAACCGTGACCCCACCCCGCTGTTAAACCTCTCGGCACAGCCAGATGCAAGCAAAGAAGAATCCCAGAGTGGTTTGGGTTGGAAGGGACGTCAAAGCCCATCCCATTCCAGCCCTTGCCATGGGAAGGGGATACCTTCCACGAGACCAGGTTGGCTCCAAGCCTGGCCTCGAACACTTCCAGGGATAGGGAGTCTTTTTTTATCCCTTGGCTTTTTTCTCCCAGGTGAACCAGGCCCACAGTCTTGGATCCAGCCCAGGAGCAGCCCTGAGCAAAGACACCTGGAAGGTCATCCCAGTTCATAGATTATGCCTGAACTTTCTGCATACATATTGTGTAAGGGTCTGTAAACCAGGAGACAATCTCTTAAGAGGATGTGAACAGAAGCAGCTGAAATTTTAAAGCACTCTTCCTCAATCCTCCTTGCATAATGCCCCTTTGCTGAGGAAGCACGGACAGAAATAGGTGCTCGAGACAAACCGAGAAACACGGCCAATCCCTCCCTCAAGATGTAATTTCACACAATCACAATCCTTTAGGTTGGAAAAGGCTTGAAGAGCATCGAGGCACGTTTTTGTTACGGGCTGGCAACTTCTTTCCGTGCCATGCTTCAAAGGGAAGGCTGAGGGTGACGCTTCAGTTTGCATTTTAATGATAAACACGACCATTCCTGCTGGTTTATGGCCGTCCCTGCCATTCAAGGGACTAACTGCTCACTGTGGCACTGAAAAAAGTTACGTGGTGAAGGCTGCAACAGTGCAAGATTGTTTTTAGGCCAAGTTTGGAAAGAGAGTAAATGATCACAGCTCTCTGAAAAGCACCTGGAAGGCTTTATTCTGCACCTTGTACTGGGGGAAAATCTCATTTTTATTATAAGTTCCTCCACACAGAGAGATGAAGCCTCCACTGACTGCAACAGCTACTTGCTGCCTCAAGTCAGGATGCTGGAGGGCTTTTATGCTTTTTTTAAAACACTAAAAATAATTACTCCTCATGAAATGAATACATAACTCTTAAATATATCCCGAAGTACGTAGAGAAAAAACCTCCTTTTTTGTCATCCCAGCTGAGACACCCTGGACCACAAATTCTGTCTTTTTTTTTTTTTTTTTTTTTTTTAGACTCAGTGGGGAAAAAAAAAAAGTACTGAAATAATCGTGACATGACTCGAAATATTCACAGACATGTGGAAAAGCCTTCAAGTCGTGTTTCACACCTCTGTGGCTTTTTGGAAACAAAACCCAACCGGTAACAGAATCCTCCTGATACTCACTACTCCTGTAAACTTCGGTTCACCTTGGCCTGCAAAGAATTCGGTCTCAAATTCCACACACACCACACATTTCACTCCGCTCCTACAGGCAGAACTCAATTTTAGACAGGGGGAAATAAAGACACCAGGTTTCCCACACCTTACTTGTTCTTTCAGCAGGCAAAGCGTCCAGCAGTAGCAGTTCCTCTTCCAATCACTTAGAAGGTCCTTAGAAGGTCACAAATCCCTAGGATTCCTTATTTCCCACCATTTCCTTGTTGTATCATCACAGAAAAAAAAAACCTGGAAGTCCCAGGCTACTGAAATTCCCACTTACTACAGGGTAACACACCGCTGCTCTTCTCACATTTAAAATGATTTCAAATGTGTCACTCAGGAGCGCGGCCGAGCGCGTGGTAAATATGCAAAGGAAGAGCCTCAAGGCCATTTTCCCCTCCTAATTAAAAACTCCTGCTTTGAGAAAACAAAGGTTTGCGAGTTACAAACGCACCGGGGACCGAAAAGTTCTGAACAGAACCAAAAACTGGGGCAGGCAGTGAGAGAAAACCCCTTCAGGCTGGGAGGTGCGGGATTCCTCCTCGTGGTGGGGAGGTGGTGACGGGCAGCAGGAGAAATCTCTGGCTCAGAGAGCTGCAGGGAACACAAAACCACCTCCACCCAGCCCAAATTCGTTTTTACTGCAAAGCCGAAGCCTTCAAGGCCTGCAGGAGGTGTGGCACTCGTCTGAGGCAGGGCAGGCTTGGTGGGATTGCAGCCGTTCAGAAGGCAAAGGAGAGCAGGAACAGCAGTCCCTGGCCCTAATCACCGCTTCCACGTGAAGCAAAAATCCATCACTTCACCCACTAGGCACCGATTTTATGATGCCTGATAAATTTAGCTGTTAGGGAGCCATTCCAAGGCAGTAAACTCGGGTTTTTCTTAACAGATTGAGCAGCTGACACCTTAACATCCGCTCCACATCCTCCTCTTTATCCAATTTAACAATCTGGCACATCTGCACTCCCTCAGGAAAGGAAGAGCAGAGGATCCACAAGGGATCCTCCAACCTGAAGGATCACACTTTCTTTTCTAGGGACTTTGTTTGAAGGACCTATTTTTTTTTAAGGCCAGGTTGGACGGGGCTTGGAGCAACCTGGGATAGTGGAAGAGGTCCCTGCCCATGGCAAGGAGTTGGAATTAGATGATCCTTGGGGTCCCTTCCAACCCAAACCATCCTGTGGTTCTGTGATTCTCTCACAAACAACTAAAACACGACCAAATCACCACTACAGCTGTTTACTGAGGGTAGTTTATACGGGCTGAATTGCCTTTAATGCTGCCTTGATTGGAAACCTTGACCTTATCCCTTACAAGGCGAATTAGAGCTCTTAATTATTGCAGCTTCCCTCCCGTTAATGAAATGCAACAGTGTCATTAGCGAGGCTTGTCAGCCACACTTATGTGCAGGGAAATGATTTGACACTGCTTTTGTCATCTAATCCTTTCAGGAAAAAACAGTCACAACGTCACTCAGGCACTGTAAATAAAAATCCTTCAAGACAAAGAGGACAGATGGCAACACTCCCAAGGAACAGCACCTAAAATATTCATCCTTTAGGAGGAGAGGAGGGTTAGCCCTGTCAGCAGTCAGTAGATTCGAATCTTCCAAAGGGGAAAAAAAAACCCCACCCAAGTATCTTCTGTTCATGAAGTGAGAGGGGAGAGATCTGTCAAGAGGGTGATTTTTTTGCTGTGCCCAGTGACACTACACCCTGTGTATCAGCATTTCTCACCACCAGCACCCAGAAGCACGAGCCACACACACACACACTTCTGTGCAGAGCCTCAGTTACCACCAGCAATTATCGCTGGCGCTTCCAGCTACAGAGCAGCAAAAACATTTCAGGCAAACTTACAACCTGCAAGGCCTCGGTGGTAGCGCAGCTCCACAAGAAAAAGCCTCCTCCATCCCTCCCTTCCCCTCTCCTCCCACTTTAACTGCACTTCCAGGCTGTTAAAATGTCAGCTACACCAAGCTCAAACAGCTTCCCTCGATAAGAGTTAATTAGAAACAAATGTTACCAGAGATGCATGAAACTACAAACTACTGCTGAAGAGACAACTACAGCAAGAGAGACAAAAACAGTGAGATGTACTAAAGACTTGAAATCAAAAGGAAACAACTCAAAATGATACACAAAACAAGGGGGGGGGGAAAACGCTCTAGTACAGAAACCACCATCTGGTCCCTTCAAAACGAGAGCTGCCATGAAGACAATGTATAGTTACCTGCATCCATATCTGCAAAGAAGGGAACAGCCAGTAAGGAAAAGAAGGAACCAGAAATTCAGTGTCTCAGAGTTGGATTTAAAAGTTCATAAGGAGAGCAGATAAAGAAAAATAATCAAAAAAGTAGTTACTGTAAGATACACCCTGATAAGGTACTGTGATATTTTTGATTTCAAGCTACAAACTTGGATTAATGTTAAACACTACAGCGTACAAATTAATTTTCTATGCCGTAAGAGCATTAAAGAAAAAAAAAAGGGCCAAATATTTAATATATTAAACAATAAGCAAGTTGCACCTTTACGTTTAAGTGAAGTTTTTTTTATTCTCAACACAAGATCCTGATTGTACAGAAATCCACCCCTACAGACAAGTAAGCGTGGCTTTCAACAGCCAAGTGAAAGCACTACAGAGAGCAGTCAACTCCTCTCCATCAGGAATAATCCCCATATGGACACACACTGGGGGGGCCAAAATATTTAAAACAGTTATGGAAAAATCTACAATTATCCTGGTTGTGCATACTTAGCTCGGTCTGGGGAACGTGAAAGCAAAAATCGCCGTGAATTTTGAAGCAGCAAATGGGATTTTTTTTTTAATTNAAAATGCCGTGTATTTGTAAACAAGAAATGGGTTTTTTTTTTTTTTTTTTTTTTTTTTTTTTTTTTTTTTTTTTTGCTAATCCATTTCTGCACGATCAAAAATGGGTAAGGATGCAGTTTGGGGGGGGAGAGAAGAGTGGGATGTGGGGGTGCACGTACCTTCAGGTGACTCCTCCTGGACATAGGTGCCGGTCAGGTACCGGTGCACCAGCGCAGACTTCCCGCTCGCCAGGTTACCCACGATCCCCTGCAATTAAAAATAACAATTAAAGAAAGAAAAAAGGAATAAAGGCTTCAGCTGCAATTAATCCCTGGAAAAAAAGCAGCGCATCCGAGCAAAATCTTCACACGGAAGCAACATCCCAAACAACACGACACGGCGCAAAACGTGCCAAGAGGCAAAGCAACCGGCAGAATGGCTTGGGGTGGGAAGGACCTTAAAGCCCATCTTGTTCCACCACCTTCCTCTATCCCAGGCTGCTCCAGGCCCTGTCCAACCTGGCCTTGGACACTGCCAGGGATCCAGGGCCAGCCACAGCTTCTCTGGGCACCCTGTGCCAGGGCCTGCCCACCCTCCCAGGGAACAATTTCAGCCTAACACCACAGGAGTTTTCTTCCTGGAGATGCTCGAATGCCAAAAAGGCTTGAGGGTATTTGGGGTTTGTGGCTTTACAGGGGCACGCAGAGCTGAGGACATCGTGCTCCCTTCTTGGGGGAGGAGACAGAAACTTCTTTCCCCCTTTCAAACCAGCCCAGCCTGCTCTGTTCTCTCCTGTTTACCTGACCCTCACCAGAGGTTCAGAGCAGAAGGGCCCTGGGGACAAGGTGAACTCCGCTGATCCGCCCGAGGTTGCCAAGCAGAACGAGCTGAGCATCACTGCACGTTCTCTACCCCATCCTCCCTATCCTGACTGGCAAGGAACCGCCCTCCTTATCAAAAATGGCTCGACAGGAGCCAGCCGTGCGTGCTGGCACCCCAAACACCCCAAATTCCCCCGTGCCTCGGGCTGATCCCGCAGCGTGGGCAGCAGGGGAGGGAGGGTGAGTCACGGGAAGAAAACATCTCTAACATATGTCCCTCACCCCCAGAGCATGAAGCAACCTCCCGAATTCGTGACTTTTCCCTCCATTACATGCCCACAAACTGCACTAAATTTGTCTGCTCCTACTCACACCACAAAGCCATCAATACCTGAGGGAGGAAACAGCTTGTCCTCTGCACCTCTTCTCATCACCAAACTGACACCCTCTCCCTTTCCATACAAAGCTTCCCAATGAGAAGCTCCTTCCCACTTTTTTTTGCCTACAACAACGTACACAATCCTCCTTGTGCAGGATTCACCACCACTCAAAAAGAGTTAATTTGGTGTGTGAAAGCTGAGCTGTGTTCTTAATGCTCAATGCGTTTGGCCAAGATGCAGTTTCCCAGTGAAACCTTCACTTACAAGCGGTTAGCCCGGATGTGTGGATGGAAATTAATGTTATTTTCTATTACACTTGTGCCAAAATTGTAACCGCCAGGGACAACAGAAAAGCATCAACCTGGAGGTTCAGTGAGAGGCAACATCCCACGGCTGAGATGTCTCATTCTAGAGACCCCCAATACCTAAAAGACATCAAATGATTCAAGAATAGAGTTTCATATTTATTTTTTTTTAATTATCCCAAAGGTCCTATCAGGATACACCATTTGACAGCACTTCAGGTTCTCTGATACATTCCTACAAACTAGGGGCAAGAAATTCTGCACTGGGGGGAAAAAACCAAAAAAAATCTGACTTCTGATCCAGTTCCTCTCTTCATCAGCGTTAATATTTGCTTTAAGGCTGATCCCCCACAGCGTGACAAAAATGCCAGCCTGTTTTCACAGCAGTCATAGTCCTCTCTCCCCCCTGTTTTATGCACAAACAACCCGAGTCATCTCCATTTATTTATGGGTATGTCTGAAATGCACCAAGTTATGACAAGCATGTTAGGGAACAAAAATACCACCCCAGCCCAGTTCAGGGAGGAGAAAATTCAGCAACAGCTCGCTGCTCTTTTCAGTTTTGACTTGTGCAACGCTGAATCATTTATCTGCATGTGCCAGACATGCTGTAAAACAAACCCAAGCCGCTTTGCCCACTCCTCCTAAAGCCTGTTGGGGAAAACCATGAACTGTATTGATGGCACTTGGCATTTTACAGCTGTCCAGGAGAGGAGCCTGACTGCACTTTGCATATTTTTTGCAAGAAATTCAGTGATTTTATCCAGCAATATCTCATGTTTATTCCACCTCACACATCCTCATTTAACGTTGGAATAAACAGGAGCCAGCAATACCAAAGGTGCCGAGCTCACCACGCTCTTGAGCACAATAAAAGCACCAAAATCCGTACGTAAAAGGGAAGTATTGGATCAGCAGGAAGCAATTACAGAATCCCAGACTGGTTTGGGTTGCAAGGGACCTTAAAGCCCATCCAGTGCCACCCCTGCCATGGGCAGGGACACCTCCCACTGTCCCAAGCTGCTCCAAACCCCCTCCAAGGTGGCCTTGAGCATCCTTCTGAACACCGGAAAGAAACTGAGCCTCATGTTGCTAAAAAAAAGAAAGGAGGCAAAGACTGGTGTTCTTTCCTCAAAGGCACGCTGCAAAAATACCTCCTTCCTTTATTGCAGCCCTGGGGGCTTTCGCTGCTCTCCCAGAGCCAGTTTCTGTTCCCTTTGCAATTCTGCAGAGCCCAAAGGGTACAACAGCAGCCACTCTAGAAACAAATCAAAAATAAATATCGAGCAACCACCTCGATTTAAGGACCTCCCAGCCTGTATGGGAGGACAGCCTCTCTCTTTAATATGGCCCTTACGTTCCTCAGCCCCAAAGAGCACCGAGGATGCAGCTGGAAGTAAGGCAGTGACAGAGAGGTGACCCCAGCTCCTCCCCAAGGGCAGATGTGCAGGGAAGGCAGAGCAGATTTCAGCTGGGCTTCCTGATTTGCCCTTCCTGCTGGAGCACGAGTTCACAGGCACAGCTGGTGCTGCTGGCTTCCATCATTTGCAGCGCTATAATCCAATTATTATTTTTGTAGCAGCACAAGTTCTGCTTTCACCCTCGGACAGCCATCTCGTGGCACGCTGACCGCTGCAAATCAATTCTCTGCAGCAGCCACGCAGCTGAGATTTGTTTTCCCACCCCTGGTTCAGACAACACCGGGGCAAGATACCCAAGGTAAGCACTCACACGATGCAGCCAGGCTGTCACAAGAAGAAAAAACGTGCCCTGAGCCCATCACCTGGTGCTTGTGAATCATTTCTGTTCTGAATCACAGCATGGAGTACCTGCAGCCCTGATCGCGCCTGCAATTCCCAATTTTCTCGCTGGCTGCTGTGAATTAGCAGGGCTCAGAGAAGGGGAAAGGATGTGCAAGGAAGCCCAGGATAAGGCAGCTAACAGTGCTGGACTCCCATGCAACCAACACCCTCCGGTCCCGAATTCCTGGCGTTTCACTGTGCGAGGTTTTGGGGTCTTCCAAATGACACCACCTGTTTCACAAAACCTGGTGACCCTCCTGCCTTAGAGAGTTCCATCCACTGACTGCCACGTTTCTCTTGTACTCGCCTTGAGCACTGCTAAAATCAAAACAGCCACGGAACTGCAGTTGTGAGGATGCTGCTCCCAGTAAAATGCCTCCCCCTAAGTGCATTTATCCTGTTAAGCGTGGCCTTGCGGATTCTCCCACCTCCATAAACCACTGTTAGCAACTCCGATTTGGGAAGAGTTGTTTGCCACATGAGAAGTGGGCTGGGTGAAGCCTGGCCCAGCTGACTGCTCTTAAATTGAGATGGATTTGCCCAGTTCTGAGTGGCAAAGGGAGCTGGGATTGGAGCAGCGATCCTGTTCCAGCTGGGAAATGAGAGCTGAGCACAGACAGCTGCCACAGGCACTTCTGAATTCTGCACCTTTGTCCTTCTGTGAGGTTTGAGGAGTTCCATGTGTACAATTAAACCTGGATTTCCACGTGGCAAACTTGACAGTGATCTGTTCTCAGGAGCTTCCTGCTGCTGGTTTGGTACCCACTACCCACAGATTTCATTCCTCATCTCAGCCTCCCTGTTCACACCTCTTAAAAGGGAAAATCTGGGAAACGCTCCTGACCTGCCTCTTGTTTTTGCTTTTTCTCCCAGCTCTATGGAAGAAACTCAGCCAAGGGAAAAGCTGCTGTAAGCAGCTGTTAAATCACTGTTCATTGTTACAGTAAAATGCAGGTTTTGAGTCACTAAACGAACTTCAAAAATATCCTTTTTTTTTTTTCAGTATCAATTCATTTGAGTTCTTTAAAGAGAGGGAGAAAAGACATTTGGTCCTTAAAAGAAATCATGAAAACTTAATATGGAGAGATAAAATGAGCTTTACATGTCACCTGCTAATTTCCACTGCCCTCGTGAGACTTCCCTGCTGAGAAGATGCCCCTTGGAAGCTGGTTCTTGGAGCAGAACAAATTCAACCAGCAATCAAATACTGAGAGATCTTTGAAGTATTATTATAAATATTGAACATACATCATCTTCACAGAGCTAGCCTCAACCCTGGAAGTGTTCAGGGCCAGGCTGGACGGGGCTTGGAGCAACCTGGGATAGTGTGGAAGGTGTCCCCGCCCATGGCAGAGGGTGGGATGAGATGAGCTTTAAGGTTCCTCCCAACCTAAACCATTCTGTCAGTCTACAACAGATACAGTAGAGGAAAAATTCTTTCCTTATTAAAATTCCTTTCCCCATTTTTCCCCCAACAGTAGCTCGAACGAAGCGTGGAAGATGCACGCTTGCGCGTGACACGTCCAGGACGGGAGTAAACACGAACTCACCACTTTCAGCTCCGGCACGGATCGGCTCAGCGTCCATTCCTGGCTGTTTACGAAGGCATCTGTGGGAGAGGAGAACATCCACACGGTCAGGATGAAGACACTGAACGCCCTGCTGAGCTCGATTTCACGCCGCGGCTCCGGGAGCGCGAGACCCGAGGAGAGGGAGACCTCGGGAGGCTGGCGGTCCAACACGGCAGAGACGCCGGGGCTTTGGGGAGACGGCAGGAAAAATGCCAGAAATTCCCATCACCCACGTCACCAGCGAGCCCAAACTAACTCCAGGCCCTCGGGGCCGTGCAAAGGCTCTTCCAGTGTGGACCCGGTTAAACCATTTCCCCTCCACAGCACCGCGTTCCTTCCCTACAGGAAAAGCCTTGATTTGTCACGTTAAACATCACCGGCTGCAGCTGCCACCATCTACAGTAACTTCTCCACCCAGGTAAATGAGAAAATTTACTGCTTCTGAAACGTGTTATTTTCTACTGCACATCACACTTAATGTCAGCAACTGCAGCAGCCAGAGTCAGTGGGAACATCCCTGCCCAGGCAGGGGAAAATCTCTCTTTATTCCTCAAACGTGCCGTTTGTCAGTAGCATCATCTAGGCAGCAATAAACCACGATAAAATGAAATAAAAACTACCGGGAGCAGGGGTTGATTTCTTGAAGAAAGGCAAGTTCATCGCTGCTCCCCACAGAAATTAAGTCCTTTGGGCTGCACCTGGCTCCAGCCTCGCTGACAATCGCACACCGAAGAACAGAAGTAAAGCTCTCTTATTTTTCTGCCTCCAAAAAACATTTACCATTTTGTTCCTTCCACGAAGGCCTAGTCAGCTGTAAGTGGACAGACAGTGATGCTTCTGTCACAAATCCAGCCTGGATCCTGATTTAACCCCTCCAGGACCATGCAAACCAGCCAAATGTCCGTGCTGCACAGGATGCTCCTACGGAGCAGATCTGCTCCAACTGCACAGAAATGAAGCAGCACCGAGATTCCCGGCGTTCCTATCAACTCCTGATGCCGCAGGAATTAACAGGTGGAAGGTTACACCTGACCACGTTGTTTTTAAGCAAGCCAAGGTCCTGCAAGCCATCGCTTCCCCATCAGCAGGAGGAAAAAGCTGTCTCATTCGATGTTTTGGTCCGGAGAGTAAAGAAATTGGAGGCAATTTCCTACTCCAGATGTGACCCTCACTAACTTCAGAAACCATCCAAGCTTTCCCAGCACCCACCTAAAAGCAGTCACAAAACAAACTTGGTATTTTCCAGGGTATCTCTAGTACATATATTGCTTTTGCCTCAGTATCACAAAAAGACCTATTAGCCGCGAATTAGGAAACCTTCTCCAGTTTTCTGTAACACGTTGCTTTGTGTTTCAGCTGTGAATAAATCCTGAGTGCATCCATACAAAAACACGTGGGAAATCATCAGTATTTCGGTGCAGATTTGAGCTGCACACGCTCACTGGCAGCAGGGAAACCAGAGGCTCAGGGTGAAACGCTCTGAAGACTTGGGTTAACCTCTGGCGTTCCAGGGGAAAGAGAAGACACTGTGGTCACTCAGCCCCTGCCCCACGACCTGAAAGTCCCACAGGGCCCAAACCCCCAGGAAGACCTTTCTCTACCACACCCAGGTGACAAAACCTTGAGCTGGAGACAAAACAAGCAGCAGCAGCTTCCACGTGGGAACCCTGCGTGCGAGCCCTGCTCGTGGATTAAGGCATTCCAAAGGGACCACAGCTCGGTCTAGGATGTTCTCCTACCTTCCTGTGGGAAGGAATCTTTTCCCAGACAGGGAGCAATGGAATGGGGAGCTTTAGAGTGGGTATTAGGGAAAATTTCCCTGCCCTAACAGGAAACTGCCAATTCTCGTGGTTTGCTTTGAGCTGCTGTGGATTTGGGAAGGAGCAGCCAAGGCTGAACAACACGAGGAGGTTTCAGCTCGTCTCCAGACTCTCAGGAGTCAAGGAAAACCATCAGTCTCGGGCAGGTATTATCCCTGACTCGTGGAGGTTTATGTGTGGGAAACAAAGTGGGACAGCTCCCCTATTAATGTCAACAAGCTTCCATGAAAGAGAAGCACTGGATTTTATCACCATGGGAGATTAAAAAAAGATGAGTGAGCAAATCACTGCTACTGACTTAGAGAAGTGCAAAAAAAAAAAATCTGCCAAGCCCAAGGGCAGATGCACAAGGGTAACAGGAGTATCACAAATCCTATTGCTTCTCTTTACAATAAATCCCCTAAAATATTATTTTGGAAGACCCGTGCATTCCAAAAGGACAAATCAGGGAGGCAATGAAAGCTTAAATTCCAAAAAGTACAGAGGCTGAAAGACAAAGCAGAAGGAGGGAAGCTGCAGAGAGGAAGGGTGACCCAGCCCAAGGAAGTGGATTTATTCCTCAAAATGCACCGACCCCACAGCAGGACCTTCCAAAACTGTCTCAGATCTCAAAGACCTTCAGTATGGGCAATATATGTATTTTAATCCTGATTAGCAATGTAAGAAATAAAATGAAATTAACTTGACATGGTGTTAAAACTTCTTGACAAAGCTACCTTGGCCTTTTTTGCTAAGCCCTTGGTTCCTGCCCCACACACAGGTTTGGATTGTTCAAAGTACTTGAGAAGGCTGAAATTCCATTTTATTGCCAAAATGTGCCTGTTAAAAGGGAGGGGGAAAAAAAAAAAAAAAGCTTGACCAACTAATCAACCCAACTAATTTAAACTAAAATTTCCCACTTCTATTATCCTCAATCTGCAATGAATTTACATAAAGTCTTCCAGTGCCCTTTAAAAGAAATAAAACCAACAAATTTTGATTGGGAGATCTGTGAGATTCCTCCCCAGTAGCCCTTTCACTGGCACGTTTACAAGGAGTAACAACAGCTAAACACAGAACATGGCATTAAACCTCTCTGGGCTTGCTATTCGAGGACACTCAGCCTGTCCCAGGCCAAAGGTGTAAACCAGGGCCTCTAGAGAGGTGGGGAAATTGAAGAAATTGCATCATTAGCTAAAGTTTTAATTGGCGAATTTATGCTGCCATGCAAATGGACCAAACCTATACAAGTGTGAAGAGCTCGTGACTCGTGGTCCACCTTGGGGTCCATTTTGGAAGCAGCCTCTGGCTCCCCAGGGTGCACCTTTGAAGGCCTTTCAGATAAATCCCTGCCTTTATTCCCTCACTCCTGTCCAGCCTCTGTTCCTAGGGAGCCACCCAAGGCATCAGAAGCACCCTCTAGCCAACTTAGTTTCTAGGAACGCCTCAGGAAGGAGTCATTTATTCCAAGTTAATCCCAAGATCCACGGAAGTTCAGGTGAAAAGGTCAAACACTCGGGGATAAAACACCACAGACAGGTTTGGGGATTTGCTTTGTTTTCCTAAGTAGAGAGAACAAACTCACAGCTACAGCACGAGACACGGACCCATCAACCCAAACTGTGAGACGCACAAACCCCCCCAGCACACCACATGTTGATATAAATGTATTGGAAGAGATCTGCGTAATAACCAGAACCACACGTCCGGAGCCCATCAGCCGGGGTCCCGCTCGCACGACTGCCCGGCGCTGGAATCGCGGGGAACTCGGGCTCCACGTCCCGCTCCGGGCTCCGCGCGTGCGAGGAGCGGCTCCTGGCACTCGTTAACCGCGGCCGCACGGTTCCGCCTCGCTCTGTTCAAGCGCCGAGCGTTCGCGGTGTCGCTCGTGGCTTTGTAAAACGTGCACCAAGGAGATGGTTCGAGCTGCGTCTTCTTCACAGCGTTTGCTCTGCCACTACAGAAGTCTTTTTCTTTTTTCTTTTCCCCCCTCTCATTTCTTCTGTTTTTATTTCCACCACTACATTACAGCATAAATTCAAACAGGATCCCTGGCTATTTTAAAACTTCAGTTTAGCAACTCAGCCCCACCCAAAGGAACCTTCTGTCTCAGCTCCAGTATTAAGAATGAGATGTAGACTTCGGTTCCACCACGTGAATCCCAGCATGGTTTGGAAAGACCTTAAAGCCCATCTCATCCCACCCCAATGCCACGGGCAGGGACACCTTCCACTATCCCAGGGTGCTCCAAGCCCTGTCCAGCCTGGCCTTGGACACTTCCAGGGATCCAGGGGCAACACCTGCTGAGGTGAAATCCGAGGTTTGATGGCCATTCTTGCACTCCATGGCACAGCTGATTCCAAGGAGGTTTGACTCTTTCAACACCCTGTATTACAAAAGCCCCACTAAGAATTTTCCAGCAGAAAAATCTACCTTCTTCCAATCCAGGAACGACCACTAAAATCTGAACAATTAGCAAAATAACATTAAGGAGGGAACACAGGGCTGAGGCCAATCCCACCATCCACGATTCGGAAGAAGGGCAGGGAAGTCACATGGAAACTGGAGATGTTTCACAGCCATTACAGCAAGAACCACAGCAAGGGCCTGTCTGTTCTGTGTCCAGCAGCCTGGCTCATCCCATCCTTGACTTTTTACACTGGAAACCCTCTCCTAAATTAACTCCATTTCCTGCCACGGGCAACAGCAGCAAGGCAGCTACTGGGACCTTGGAGAAAAGGGTTCGAACTGGGGCCAATCAGATTTACACCACCCTCTCCATCCTTTGGGTCCATCCCGAGGAACAAAATCCCCACCAGCCCATGCAGTCCTGCCTGTTCATTAATATTTTAGGAGAGCCTGAGCAGCCCAAATATTACCACAGCACTGGCACAGCAGCCTCTCCATCACCAGCCCTTGATCAACTAACCTTGTTTTGCCCCCCCCCTCCTTTTTTTTTTCACCCAATTCTCTCACCCTTGACTACAAAAAGCTGAGAAGCTCCGAGCTCCGTCTTCCTCTGATCCAGATGGAAACTCAATGGCAACCTGAGCAAAAGGAGTGAGGAGGGAAGGGCGGGCAGATATCTCTGCAGGATGACATGAAGAGACTTACATCTTTCATGATTCTTGGAAAGATTCTTAGCAAGAGCTTCCCTCAGGCAATCCCAACGTTACTTTGCTGTCCCTTTTAAATGAGGAAAAGCTGTAAATAAGTAAAATATAGAAAAGCCAAGGGATTTCTCTGGAAACTCTCAGCTAAAGATGCTTTTTGCTAAGAACAGGAGCCCTCAAAAACACGGGAATGAAGTTAAAAGTACCAAATGCCGTGTCACACCCTGCTCTCCCCTTCAATAATTTCTGCATTACGAGCAACATTTAGAGTTTCTTCCGCTTTGAAATAAAAACCTGAGAGCGAACAGGTACAGAAAATATTCCTACAAGCTCCCACTTGCCCACAAGGATGCGGATGAGGCCACACATCTCTCTCCTGGAGCTGTATCAAAGCAGCACTTTCAGAACGTATTTCCCAAAGCTCGTGTGCTGATTTTCTTAGCAAAGAGGGAAATGTGCAGCTTTTGGCTTGAGACCCGTGATCCTCCCAAAACGTGCATTTTTCAAGAGGGGTAATCTTGCAGCACGTCCTCTCCAACCCAGCCCCCAGCTCTTTAAGTCAAAGCACTGACTCAGGTCCAACAGAAAATAGCAGAAAACCATCCTGACATGTTGATTTCTGAGCTCTGCATAAAATATTATCCGGAAGATCGTGTCATGTTCCAAAAGGCTCTTTTTATATATTTTATGGGGCTCTGAGCAACCTGCTCTAGTGGAAGGTGTCCCTGCCCATGGCAGGGGGTGGAACTGGTCGGGCTTTAAGGTCCCTCCCAACACAAATCACCCCGGAATTCTATGAGTTTTTATACCTGTTGTGTTTGGTTTTTTAAAAAAAATCAGGTTTTTATATGGATCCTCTCTGCTTATTCACTCCTGTTCCATTACACCAAACAGTAACTACAACGCAATAACAAATAAAAACCTTCAGAAAACCACCCACAGCGGCACCAGGATGATTTAAGGTTTTATTTCCTCCCTGCTCAGTGTGATAGAATCACGGCTTCCGTGGCTTTCCACTGTACGCCAGTTCGGAATTACTGCCACAACCACCCAGCTCCAAACAGTCCCTTTCTTCCTTCCTGAACTGCAGACGTGTCATTTTATGATGCTCAGGCAGTTTAAGCGAAAAGCAGCACTGCAGCTCCTGCAATCCCTGTCCTCCTCCAGCCAGGCTCTGGCAATCCCATCCCGTCCCCGCACGACGCTGTATTTACACTTCACTAACAGCATTAATACACACACTGCAGATAGAAGCCACCAAAGTGCCACGGAGCAATTCAATTACAGCCCGAAAACCAGAGGGATTTCACGAGCTGTCAGTCTCAGGCTCCGCCCATCCCCGCCACTGCTGTCAGGACGGATAAAATCCCACGAGCTCTCCCAGCTCCAGCGTAAATGTTTGATATTGGACAGATTTATCGCCGGCCAGACCCAATTCCTAATTATAAACAGGAAAAAAAGAGGCCGAGCTTAGAGCAGTTACAGCACCAGGAATCCGAGCCCACGCTCATCAGAGCCTCCCATATCTCCGCCATCTGAAAAAACCTCTCCATGTAACTGAGAACTGTATTAAAGAGATATTTAGGTCAAAGCCGTAATCTCTCTTCCAGCAGCATCTGGCAGCTGCAGCAGCAGCGTTATCCTTTGTGCTGCCATGGAAACAAAAGGAGGACCAGGGATGCAAAGAGCTGCACAAGCTCCCCAGCCAGCCAGCCTTCCCCAAAATACGCTTCTGGGCTGGGGAATCTGAGAGCACTCGGCTCTCACCTCAGTATTTGGGTTTTGTCTTCGATTTTCAAATTGTTGAAATTGAAAAGGGTTTTTTTTTCTGCTGTCAGTATTCCCCCTGCCCCCCTCACATCTACAGCCACTCAACACAGCTTTCAGGTGGCTGCAGAGATGCTGTCTCCTTGGGGATAACCCTGTGCTTCCTACAAAAGGAAGGATGGGTAACGTAGCCAAGTGTATTCCCAAGCCCAGTGTCATGCTCATGGAAGTTTTACATCCAACACCACCAAATTATTTGTTCTGCCCTTAAGTATAATGTAGCTCCAACCCTGACTACTCATCCTAGCCCTCCCCACCCCGCAAAACAAAATCCTTAAACCAAACAGAGCAGATATTTTGGCTGTAGGCTGTTTATAAGGAAAAATAAATTACATACTCCACAAGGAAAACTTCCAATTCCCTGTATTTTCCCAGTGGGTTGGGTTCTGGAGCTGGCACGCGCAGCGAGCGCAAGAGAAATTAAAATCCCACAGATGAAACCACAGTTTTCTCCCGAGACAACTCTGCCGTGGGAGAAGCACGGAGCACGCCAGCAAGGCATGTTCTGAGCGAGGACTGCCAGGAACACAACTCAATTTCCTAATACTCCTCCACATCCCTCAGGGAAATGTGGCACTGGAAGCCTGGGCCGGCCCCTTTTCCAACAGGGCACTGACGACCCCACCAAGAGGCTGCAAAGGAAGAGAAAAAGCAGACAAAGAGAAAACGAAAGCATCCCTAGAGTAAAGCTGCTCCCTGCTCCAATAAAACTGGGAAACGATCATCCCTGCAGTGCAGAGATGGAGTAACATCTTTTTTTTTTTTTTCAGGCAATAAACAGTATTTCCCAAGTGCCACATCCCCACAGAAATGCAGCTAAACACAGAACCACAGCAGCGGTGGACTCCAGGAAGGAAAAGAAGGCACTGGAGATGGAATGTTTGGTAAATGCCTTTTTTTGTTGGGTCTGCCTGAAAGCAGGGCAGTGTCAGGGGTGAGGCCTGTCTTCTCCCATCGCCTGTCTCAAGGGAAGGGCAGCGCCAGCACAGGAAACATGATCCCACACGGAACTCTGTGAAACCCTGGAGATAAGGTTTGGAGCTGTTCAAGTCACACTCAGGACAGCAGGAGGCAAAATCCACATCCCAGCAAGGATATCCAAAGCACCCAAAATGAGACACTTCAAAAATCATAGCCCGGGCTGCCTTTCCTGACTACAGACACAAACGAGGAATTAGCCTTTCTTATTCAAATCTGAATATTAATGAGGAACCTCCCTGAGAAGCATCAGAGATGAAAAGGGACAGCTTCTCCAGTTGGCACAAGAAGAATCGATGTCAAAGGATAAATTAAAAAAGATGAAGCGGGGGGAAAAGAGCATTTTGAAAGAATATAGAAACAGATTTATCTGACAAGAAGAAAGTCACAACAGAGATGCAAAGGCAAATGACTGAAAGGCTTTGCTGGGCAGGCTGAAAAGACTTGTAGATTTTCAGACAGGTAAGAAGGGCTGCAACTCAAAAAAATGGCAAAAAATTAGCGAGGGGAACTTGGTGACTGCTTGGTAGAGAAGAAAATAGAATCATGGAATATCCTGAGCTGGAAGGGACCCACCAGGATCATCAGTCCAGCCCCAGGCCCTGCACAGACCCCACAACAACCCCACCCTGTGCATCCCTGGCAGCGGTGTCCAAACTCTCCTGGAGCTCTGGCAGCCTCGGGGCCGTGCCCATTCCCTGGGGAGCCTGGGCAGTGCCCAGCACCCTCGGGGGGAAGAACCTTTCCCTGATATCCAACCCGACCCTGCCCTGCCACAGCTCTAGAAGCAATACTAAATAACAGCCAAGCACGCAGCAAGTCAGCCTGTGCAGGACTCCCACCACAGAGGACACTGCTCTGGGGTAACACCTGAGCATCACCAAAATTCTAGCAGCAGAACACAAAGCAGATGGCAGCAAACGAGCAAAACCCCAGCAACCTTGGGGGGAAAGAAAGGTAAAAGGAGCATCAAGTCACGCTTAGCAAAATGGTGACAAAATTACAAATGCTTGAGAGTGGCAGACACCACATCCCAGACTAAAAATTTACAGGAGCCTGGAGGGACAGGACACAGGGAATGGCTTCCCACTGCCAGAGGGCAGGGATGGATGGGATATTGGAAAGGAATTGTTCCCTGGGAGGGTGGGGAGGCCCTGGCACAGGGTGCCCAGAGAAGCTGGGGCTGCCCCTGGATCCCTGGCAGTGCCCAAGGCCAGGCTGGATGGGGCTTGGAGCAGCCTGGCACAGTGGAACGTGCCCCTGCCCATGGCAGGGGGGGGGATGGGATGATCTTTAAGGTCCCTTCCACCCCAAACCACCCTGGGATTCTGTGAATGAGCAGTTCAGACAGAAGCAGCCATTTCCCATAAACACAAGCCCTCAAGTGCTGTACTCACAGCTGTGCATCTCTGCTAAGGTCACTGCCAAGGTCCTACAGGGACTCACAGCTCAATTGTCTTTGGGATTAGAACAAAAGGGAGAACTATTGGGCTGGGTTTTAATCTGCCTCTTACCAGTTTCACAACGTGCTTCTTAATCCTAAAGCAAGAAGGGATGAACAAGAGTGACTCCATCTTTGCCTTCCCATCCTCTCTTCTCATGCTCATCCCTCTTGGCCGCCCCACTGCTCAGGGGTGGTTGCTCTTGCCTGGACCAAATTCACCCCCCTTTTACTCTCCTATCCGTATTTCCAGACACGAGGTCCACCCTCAACCCCCTTAAAGCCTCCAGAGATGGCCAGGGTAGGCCCTTTCAATGGAGACAGAACCAATCAGGTTGGAAAAGACCCCTGGGACCATCGAGTCCAACCTTTGCTCACCACCTTGCCAACCAGACCCCTGCACTAAGAGACAACAACTTGCTCCGAGGCCGGCAGAGCACTTCAGCTGCGATTTCCACAAAGCTCTTCCACGTGCCAGGATCTCTGCTCAGGCTTATGCAGCCGTGCCACACGAGTCAGGACTGCCCTCTCCCCAAAAACGGACCCACAGCACGTTCAGCCCACCAGGATGTCCATCGCAAGGTTCTTCTGTAGCTCTGCATAACCAGCTCCTGGTTTTAGCTTTCCCCGAGCACTCAGCGGTACCTTAACCTGAAGGGGCTGCAGCAGATTCCTCCGGGATTTGCTGCTGGGTCTTTTCAAGGGGAAAAAAAAAAAAATCAATTATTTATTCCCAGACATGATTTCCTACTTTTTTAAAAGTTTTATGCACAAGAGGACCCTCCCTCTCATCTGATGGCAGCTCAGCTCAAGTCTTTAGCGAGAGCAATCAAAATGAACAGATTTCCTTTGTCCTCCCCTACAGAACTCCGGTAAATGCGAGCTCTGATTTTCCCCATAAAAGCCAAGTCTGCCCTTCCCCAATACCTCATTTATCCATCCACCTACAGTCCTTACTCTCAATTCCAGCTCGGTGGCCGCACACTGCGTGTGATTAATGCAGACAGAGGCAAACTCTACCCCCCTGTCACACCCAGGCAGCCACGATGAAGTCAACGTGGTTTAATGGGTGTGATCCTATAACTCAGCTGAACCTCCACTCTTCCCATCCCCAAAAAGCTCCTCCCCTCTCGAGGAACCTGCAGAGGAGTGATGGTGCCATCGAGGATCCTGTGTTCTGCTGCTGCCCTGGGCCACCTGGTGCAGTCACAGCACCCACGTGCCAAAACCTGCAGCACACGAGTTTCATTCACCTACAAAAATCAGCTCGTGGCCCAACACCTCCTCGCTTGTCAACCCAAATCCGCGCTCTGACATCATCTGACCGTTCAGATTGACCTCTCTCGGTGCTTTTAACCGAGGCTACGGAAAACGGGTCCAGCGGCTTTGCACAGAAGTACATCTAGAAAAACATTTCCCCTCCCCACCAGGGAAATGATGACTTGTTTATGCAACACATTTCTGAAAACATTTTTTAGAACTGGAGTCATGTCTCCCAGATTGCTATGCTGGTTGTCAAAACAGAGCCTCTTTTTCCCTGACTCTACCATATGTAATCCTAAATCCACTTTCCCTAACTTGATATCGCCCGTGCAAGATTTGGAGCTGATTAGTGGAAAATACACAAATGAGACACTGTTCTCCAGAGAACGGCACAGCAGGAATAATCTGATGGGGTTTATATTTATTAGCCTGATGCACATCTGACTTGTTTAAACAAAGCTTTTGGGGGAAATCAAAAAAAAAAAAAGAAAAAAAGAAAAAAAAAGTTAATGCAATCCAAGGCACGGTCTCAAAGGGAATTAATGCTGAGCTGGAACCAGCGCAAAAGCCTTGGTTACAGCAACAAGGAAACACTGCAGAGGGGGCCCATTTTCTTTCAGTTGTACAGAGATCCACCATGAGAAAAAGGCTGACTTCCCAAGAGCCGACACGGAGAGCCCAAAGCAGCAAGCTGGGGTGGGGAACGTGTGCTCTGTGTGGATGAGAGCGGATGAGAGTGTCTCCCTGACCTCATGGGGCGAGGAGACGGTCCCATAAAGCTTCCCAGTACATCCCTGGATGCTCTCCCTGTCCTGTCTCCCTCCCCTCGGGAGCCCCACTCTGGCAGCACAGACTCACCTCAGGTGCTTCAGCTGCCCAGTTAGCTTTGATCTCCCTGCCATCAGGCTGATACCCACTCACTCCCTTCCACTGCCCTGCCGTAGAGCCACCAAAACATTAAACCAGCACAGATCCACGGGAGCAGCACTAAAAACCTGGGACTCAGCACAGGGATGGATCCTGAAGCTGAAAGCCAAGCAAGCAGGGGAGGGCTCAGGTCTGCCAGCACTTTTTGCCTGAAGACTGCTTAAAAACAGTTAATAACACTTAGAAAAGATAATATGTGACTAAATGCTCCATTAGGAAAGGGTTTCCTTCCACCACTTCCTATTTAAAAAGCACCTGCTGCCACCAGGCATTTCGGTAAACACAGGACCGTGCAAGTACAAAGTATTTATTTTGGAAACTCAAAACATTGCTCACATGAACTTCAGCCTGTAGCACAAAGCCTCTTTCAGCTCTCCCTTGCAGATCGAGCTGCAGGTTTGCAGGAAGCCAGAAGCAAGGACAAACTGCCAGGACACCAGGGTCCGTTCCCTACCGCTCCTCTGGCTTCTCCTCCCCTCCCACCTCACTCTCCATCCATCCAGCACCCACAGCCCCTGAAGAATTACTGCAGTGCCTGAGATCTAAATCAGCACAGAACCATTGCAAATACCCCTTTGTTAATCCTTCTCCACTGGAGGCTTATAAAGCTGAATCTTTACTTTGCTACAACTGGTAATATGACTTTTTTTTTTTAAAAAAACCCACTCATCCAGGAATCAAGACTGTTGTGGGTCTTTGCAAAAATCCTGCCCTCTGGCTACGTTCTTATTTGGGTTTCCTGGGTGAAGCCAAGAAACTCCAGTGTGTTTTCCAAGCTTCAGCAGGTTCCCATCACCTCAGGCACGTACTTTAAACTCAAAGCACCAGAAATGATATCTTTAAAGGAGCCCATGCAGAGCTCAGTAATCAGAAACCAATTTTGTTCATCTAAGAGGCCGAACACCTCTGTCCTTACAGTCCTGGCTCTGATGCTTTTCACACTTGCTATTTTACAACATGCAAATGAGCCCTATTAAAGGATAATTTGGAAAAAATGAGCTATTTTTGCACAAGCCCTCTTGCTGCATCCTGACCCATAACGTGCTCCAGTAAACCACGCTGTAAACTGAGTCCTTGCTAAACTCCTGCACCCAAACACCTGAAGAATAACTCTCCCTTCAAATTCTGTTCCCTGCTAATCCTGTAACCTCCTACTGCCTTTATACGAGCTGAGAAAGGAAAGCTGGGGGCCAGTTTATATTCTTTGTCACCTCCGTGCCACTTCCTCAGGTAAACTCGACCCCATCAGCCACCGAAACCCATTACAAGAAATTCTTTTCACGTTCAGAAAAAGAAAAGAGTGCCAAAAAACCCCACATAAAGATCTAAAATGTAGTTCAAAGCCAACAAGAAGGGTGTCAGCCTCTACTCCAGCACCACCACCAGCACACGCTCTTAAGAAAATAATTAACACAATCAAGTGCAGCCTTAAACCCGTAATAAAACGCAGCCACTTGGAAGCAGTACAATGGGGAAACAGAAAGCAAACAGCCACGGCCTCCAAATCTCAAAAAACCATCCCAAAAAGCAGCAGCAGAGGGCCTGACACTGAACGCACACTTCCAGAACCCAGAGGCACCGGCTCTGCCCCTTCCCCGCCGCTCCCGCACGGAGCCAGGGGAACTCGAGCTGTCCTTGGGATCACACACACAGACAACATGTGGTTAGCACATCAAGGCAGCTACTGGGGCAGATCAAAACAATTTCTGGCTCCTCCTCCCCGTTTAAATGGATTTATTTTTTCCCAGGCAAAGGCGGGCAGCGGGACGAGCGCGGCGCAGGCTGCAGCTGCTGCCAGCAGCTGGAGCAGACCCCGGCAGAGCTACAGCAATTCTGTATTTTTTTTTTTAAGCTGCAGTGCCATAAGAGTTCACATCCCAGAATGAAAACAAAGCAAACCCCCAAAATAAACGTCGCTGCCTTACTAATTAAAGGGACTCGTTCCTCCAGGAAGGCCAACACAAACCACTGCTGTGGGGTTAAGGACGTATTTTTAGCACTCGGTCCCTTCCAGCATTTTTACAGAGGCTGTGCAAGGAAACCAGAGCCTGACTACCCCTGTAGCATCATCAAAAGCTCTGTCTAGGAAGGGGCTTTTTTCCCTTAAATGTATACAAAATGCCACAGGACATCTGCATAAGCTAAATCCCAACAAGACTGGAATTTCTTCTCCAGTACCAAGGTTTTCATTCCCTGTCAAGGAGAGCCACCACAGAATCCCAGAATGGTTTGGTTGGAAGGGACCTTAAAACTCATCCAATCATGGGCAGGGACACCTTCCACCAGACCAGGTTGCTCCAAGCCCCATCCAGCCTGGCCTGGAACACTTCAAGGAATATTCCTTGAATATTTCAGGCAATTTCAATACGTGTTTTAATAAATCTGGTACATTTTTAATTGCCTTTGCTGACCTTTCCACTTAATTCACAGCAGTGATGGGGGTTTACCATCCTGCAGGTCACACTGTCAACAAATAATACTATTTATAAGATAAAAGCCTGAACTTAAAGGGTTTGAAATTAAAGGAAAAACAAACATTTCCAAACTGACTGTCTTCACCTTGCTCTAGGAAATTGCTCCCAAAGGTTTGGAATACAAGAATCTCACTTCCCCAGTGCAAGTTCACCGCTTTTCTAACAGGCTAACAAGTCTCCACTTGCAATTTGGTCCCAAATGATGCTTGTAAGGTTGTTCCAACCACATTCCAGATGCCTCTCTCTTGACTGCTCAAGACATCTAACCCCAGGATTAGTGAAACAGCATCAAGCTGTACCTGATGGGGAGCAGAGCTGGAAAAGGGAGGTGCCTCCTGCTCTGAGTGTTCTGTTCAGGGAAATCCAAAGCTGGTTTAATACAGAAATCTTCAGATTAAACACATGTTTATTATCCACATATGCAAGAGAATGAGGGGACAGAACTATCTGGTTGGTGGTAAAACAGTCCCAGCAGTGGAATCTCTCATTCCACAAAACTTTAAGGTTTTTCCACGTTCATGGATAAATAAAACAGCTTTTATCCTAAATACCAACAAGAGGCAGCTGAGAAAGCCCAACCCATTTTATAACAGGAGGTTTGGGTGATCCCCAACACCTGAAATCCAGGTCTCCAGACCATTTAATGTAAGGCAACGCCATCCATCCCAGCTGGCTCCAATTAACACCTCACCTTTATCAGCTGTGGAAGCATTTCCTCGTGGGCTGAGAGCCACCCACCACCCGTGTCCCTGCTGACTCACACCAACATTAATCAGCCTTGACAAGGTGGTGTTCCACCACGTTGTGCAAATTACAACCAACTCAGGGAGACGAGGAGACCACAGGGATCTGACAAGATCCACCTGGATATGCAACAGAATATTCACCACTAAATGAAAGCAGGATGAACAGTTCTAGCAGCTCCTGCTTATTTATGTAAGAACACACTTCCAGTTATTAAAATCATAGAATAGTTTGGGTTGGAAAGGACCTTAAAAGATCCTCTGCTGCCAAAACCCCTGCCATGGGCAGGGCCACCTTCCACCAGACCAGCTTGCTCTGAGCTCCACTCATCCCGTGCATTCAAGGAAAAAGGTACAGAATATGGATTTCAGAGAAGCCCTGTTCTCCAGCTCATTCTGCTCTTATTCAGACCATAAGATGAATATCTCAGCACAATTTGCTCCCCTTATCTGCCTCGGTGCCAGCCTCTGGGGTGAGGGCAGAATATTTACATATCTTTTGGGACTGGCCAGCTGACTGGGACCACAGCTTATCAGGGAGCCTAAAGGAGTAGGAGGACCACATCCTGCAACCCTTCCCTCTGGCAGCACCTACAGGATCCATAGGAGGCTAAGAAAAGGCTCCCAGCAGTTTGGAGCAGGATCACCTCACCAGACTGCATTACAAAATTAAAGGCTGAACACAAGCTTACTGTTTTTACAGAAGAAAACAACTGTTCACGTGGAAAAGCTGGACAGCAGACAATACAAACTGAAACCAGTACCTTGCATGGGGATCAAAGTGCCCTCCTCCAAGAAGCCCTCACATCCCTGCTTCCAGAGGTGCCTCCAAGCCCCTTAAATGCTGCCTCCACTGGAGGAAATGCTGCCCAGGTGCTCCTTGGGAGGTGATTTTCATTAACCCTGCCCAGCGTTACAGCTGAGCGTGATCAACACACCCCGCTCTACCCCAAGCACCAAGGGTAAGAAACACAGAAAGCACATCAGAAAGCATCTGCATCCCCGTTAAAATCACAGAGAATTCAGGATGGAAAAGAGCTCCAAGATCCAAGTCCAACCTTGTTCTAAGTAGCTAAGCCAGGTGTGTACTTACAACCAGACATGTTTGTCGTCTGTAACCCTCTAAAGCAATTAGCATGGCAAATTATACCAAGGCTACAGCAGAGAAAAAGATCTCAAACCATGTTACCTATTAAATGGCTTTAGGCACTGCAACACGCAAGAAGAACGAGCAAAATTATCTAGGGAAGCATTACGTGAGTTTTTCCCCATTAAAAAAGCAGGCAGGCAGTCACAGAGGGCTCCCAAAGAATTATTGGATGAAGAAATCTCCGTCCAGACCAGTCTCCATAGGAAGGAAAAGCCTGAAATAACTGCAGTAAAAAACCCACTATGGATTTCAGGCTGAAAATTGTGCCTCTGAATTAAATCCTTGCTCAGGACTGCATCTGACACCGAGAACTGAAAACCTCTGGCTGCTCTCAAGTGCTGCACCACTGCACCTTAAAATACCCACGAGCTGCCTGTTCACAAGGGTTTGCTCTGCCCCTTGAGTGACCCCAGGTGTGACCAGACCTGCAGATTCCCTGGATCACAAAACCTGTCCCTCCATCCTTCCCGAGAATCCACGCCCTGCCTCGCTCGTTCCCACTTTGAACCAAGGAGGGGAGCATTTTCACCTGGAGGGAAAAAAAAATCCCTCATGTAACTTTAAAGGTGCTTTCAGACAGCTGAACTCCCCAGAGTCAGGCATTTATCCTTCACATTAAATAGAGATGTCACCACAACCCTGATTGTTTTAAAGAAAGAAGGGATTTATGCTGAATTTCAAACAGGAACTGTTGGCAATCACGCAAGAAACGGAAAGCTGACATTACCCAACTGATATCTGGGGAATAAAATGTCCAAGATGAATCAGGTGAGGAATTATGAGATTTTCTGCATAAACCAAAGAATGAGCACTATAAATTTCCAATACTTTGATAAAAGACATTGTATTTGACAGCCTCGGTGTCTCCCCCTACACAGACATTCAGTGAGCATTAAGCATTTTGAAGTTCAATAATGAAGTTTTTGTCAATTAAACCCTCAGAAAGTCAGTGATCTGACCCAAAACAAGAACGTCCACTGGCATTAGGGACAAACATCCACGTTAAACATGCCACAATGCTGCAGGAAATAAGTCTCACTCCCCAGGCTGGGGAGGGAGAGCCCCTGGAGCTAAAAGCAGATCCTTTACCAAGAGAGCAACACCTAAACCTGAGCTGAGGAACCCCAAACCACACAAATCCCCTGCCTCCCCCCCAAACACAGCTCCAACAATAAAGGAGAGATGTGATGCCTTTCTTCCAAGGCTGCTTCAGCATGGGATGTTTTCTCCTTAGAGCAATTTCAAGCCTGTTGAATTTCTTCTCAAACAATACCCAAATTATTTCCAGAAGTGATTTATAACATGCCCAGGGACAAAAGCTATGAACAGCACAAGAGTCTACTCTGAAAACCTGACCTTCGGGGTTTTGCATTGATCCCCCAGCCTTTATTGGTATTTTTCAGGAAAATCCTATACTTAAATCTCACTTTAATATAAACAGCAGCAGAGTTTCCAGCTCGAAAGTCCACTGCAGGAATTAAACACCACACTCCTTCCTGAAAATGCAGGTGACCGGAACCTCAAGGATTCCAGACTTCAAAAGCTGTGCTGCGACTCAAGCTGCATTTCCACAAACTGGCTCCCACCTCAGGTACCAATTACAGCGTCCTGGAAACGCGCCCCAAAAATGCTGCCAAAATCTGTGACAGAAACATTAAAAACGCCCTTAAAACCCCCAGGAAAACAACAAAAAGCCTTACAACCACTTTTGAGGCCCAAGGTTTTAAGCACAAGTCATCCACTGGAAAAAACAAGGCATTGAAATGAAGGAAAAAAATACAAGTGAGAATGCTGCAAGACTGCTTATTTCAACACCCAGCTGATTTTATTGGTTCTGCAATCACTTTTTCCTAGGTTTGGCCTGCTGGGTGCATGTTCCACTAAACAAACACGGAGAAATAAAGGTGGTAAAATTCACTTGAAGTGATTTCATGAGTTGGAGCTAAACACAACTGCCTTTATTACTCAAAAGTTCCCAGCCCAGAGAGCGAGGACACAGCCTGACTCCAAACTCCTATCACACAGCTCACCACAGCCATAAAATTATTAAATATGCACAGGAATGTGCCTCAAATTAGGGCACTGCAAGCAGGCTTCATTTGACATGTATTTATATGTTATATAAGAATTATGTCCTAATATATATGTAAATAAATCATACGCAATCCCCCAAAAATGCCACGCCGTTGAAAAAGGGGAATTAATTGAAAAGAGGGAATTAAGAAAAAACAAATCCTCTGAGATTGGCTGAAAAGGGTACAAGAGCTGACAAGATAAGCTAAACCACAGCGGTGTGAGCCCAAATTTAGCCTTGGTTTATCTGCAGAGCCCTTTGTGGAGGTTACGTGAAGTTCTCAAGAAGTTCCACTGCTTGGTGGTCAAGTATTTATCAAAGCTCATCCTCTGAACGACTGCAAATATACACAGAAATCCATTTTTATTAATCTTAGCAGGGAAAAAAATAATGGTTTATGGTTTTGCCTTGACTTTTGGCCACTTTTTACTGCAAACCCTTCCACCCTCCTGCCCCGAGGACCGACGGCGCTGCCAGCGCTGGGGGACAGGGGACAGCACACGCAAACAGCAAAGGCCAGCAGTGTTTGTGGCGACTGCAGGGACACATTCCTAGGATTATTCTGCAGGAAAGGAACTCAGATCGGGTCCAGAAAGAAATGAGCTTTTTACTTCAGAGTTTGAACCACGTAACCCTGCTGTAACAGAGAAATGAACACAAACAGCGGGAGCGGGAATTCTCTGTCCCAAATTTGCAGAGCTCGCTGGAGCTTGGCCGGGTAACACAGCTCCCTCCTGCAGGAGGGAAGGAACAGTTAAATTCCTCTTGCTTTATTCCCCAAGGGCAGCAGTGGCAGCTGTGAGTGGGCTGGGGAAGGAGGCTGGACACAGACAGGGCTGGAAAAGCCAGCACGGACTGAGAGCCACCCCAGAAGCCCCAGCAGACACCTGCAGTGGGGTGTTTGGGGACAGACACTGACCTGGAAGCCAGCTACAACTAAAGGAAAGCTGTCTGAAGTCTTGTGCTCGTGGAAACAGGGTCACACACATTTTATAAATCATTACTACACGATAACCTGCTCCATCACCCACGAAATGCTGTTTTTTCTGGTTTGCCACCAGTTCTTCCACACAAAAACAACCTGCGCCCATACTTTATCCACACTATTTATGGGCAACGTCACACTGATCCAGCTGATTCTCAACCTGGGGGCCCTAAAAATACAAAGCAGAGCAGGCACGCTCGGCTCGGATCACACTCGATTTCTTCTTTATTTGGGGATGGAAAGGGATTTGTTATCAGTCAATTCCTGACATACTTTGCGAGGGTAGAGGTTAAGGCAAGCTGTGACAGGAACACGCCCTGTAAGTATAAAGGAGAGGAGCTTCACGTTAACACCCCTTCCAACCTCGAGCACAGGCATGGCCTGTGCTCCTGCCAAAGGAACTTCCAGGAGGGACTCCAAGAACAATTTCCTTCAGTGTGCTCGTTCCTTTTCCGAGCCACCTGAATGAAAGGATTCCCAGGTGAAAGCCCACAACACGCCCACACACACACTGAGGGCCTGCAGGGATTTCATATCACAGTTTCAGTGGTACAGTGGGAAATACTAACACCTGGGACTGCAATCCATAATCCACAAGGAAATTAGAACTTCCATTTTGATGGGAAAAACACATTTAATCATAGGAAGGAGTTAATATAGCATCACTTCACAGTAATCTAGAATGAAACTGGAATTACCGCAGCAACTAAACCCCACTTTGTTCTGGAATCTCTTATTGTAAATGCAGCTTTCTGTTCCCCCTACCAAAGCAATCCCAGGGAAGTCCTGCTTCCGAGGTGCTTCCTTGCAGACCCTCAGGCTTGATTCAAAAGAGGCACGAAGCTCCCTCAAAATCAAGCACAGCTATTTCACCACCCCAAAGCAGGATGGGTTCCAACCGGATCAGACGAAAACTGCCGGCAAAAGCCACCCAGAAGAAAGGTTCCCTCCTTCAGCAAAGGATAATACAAATCCTGGCGCTGCTCTGGCTGAGATTTAGGTGGGAGAATCTGGGAAAAAGTCATCAGCGGTGCTGACATGCTGCTCATCCAGCCAGGAGGAGCTGGATCAGGAAGGCTCCGAGTGCAAGGAGCCTCTGTGATCACCAGAGGATGGCCAGTGCTGAGAGACGTGCCACGGCCACAGGACAAACGCTGACCTGCACTTTAATCCCCGCCGCCCTTCAAGGGAAGATTATTTGTTCCTGCCAGTAAGCTGCGAGACTGGGAAGGGCATCTGGGGTTATGAACTGGTCTGACACGGACTGGGAGAACTCATGGAAGGATCTCCTCTTGATTTTTAGCTTCACCACTTAAGTGTAACCTGGCTGTCGTGGCAGAAATACACAGACCGAGGGCAAGGCAGCACTGCACGACCACCTCAGGACAGAAGCAGCACGTCTGTCCAGGTCTGGGATATCTTAGTCAGAGTTACACTCAATGAAACCACCTGCCAAACTGGAAAACAAAGTTTTACAGCCTTGTCGTAAAATAGCAGCTATTGCGTTTCTATTTCACAGGCACAACTGAACTGAAAAACTTTCAGATTCAACGACTATATACATATATATTTACACACATATATTTCTTTTTTTTAATTTGGGAATCTCTCGAAGTGCTTTTCAGAACAAGTTCTTCCACGCTACCAGCTCTGTTTCCTGAAGGAAGAGGGCACTTAGAGCAACAACAAGTCTTTAGATGACTGCAGTGCTGTCTGATCAGCCTCTACTTAGCATGAATTCTCCTCCCTGCCTTAGGTTAAAAATAGAGTCGGTTCAAAGGGCTGGAGGTCAACTGCATTAGCAGGTGATTCACTGGCAGACAGCAGTCAGGAGACACACCTGAGGCTCTGCAGGGCCTCCCCAACCCCGGCAGTGAGGAGGTAGAGCAGGTGGCAATAGTAAAACGTGGCAATAATCTCAGGAATGTTGAAGTCTGAACGTAAAGCAAACCAACTGCCCGATTTCGCTTTTCACTCCCCGCCCTTTATGTTCACGAGACCAAGAGATAAGAAGGGGCAGAAGGGAAGGATTCCCACAAGTTTTCAAGGCAGCTAAGCAGACTCGCAGCATTTCCATGCCTCTGGTGCATACACACAGAAATAATCAAGCTGTTTACACACAGTCAAACACACATCTCCCTTATCTGATCTCTACCTGCTCTTTTCAGAGCCTATCATTCTCAAATAACCTCACCCTGAGTCACCCGGGAAGCTCTGCAGATATCTAAACTGAAAACGAAGAATTTTTTTTCTGAGAACTTCAGCTCCCCTCCTTGAAGGCCCCATCCCCACCTCACCCAGAAGCTGAAGTTCAGCTCTCCAGTCACCCGGGAAGCTCTGCAGATATCTAAACTGAAAACGAAGAATTTTTTTTCTGAGAACTTCAGCTCCCCTCCTTGAAGGCCCCATCCCCACCTCACCCAGAAGCTGAAGTTCAGCTCTCCGTTCACAGCAACGTTCTAATCTCAGATACCATCATCTGCCCTAAGCAGTGACTTTCCAGCTAACTCAGAAATAGCCAGGAATTTTGAAGACTTAAAGACATGCTAAGATATTTCTGAGAGATTAAAATCAGAGACAAAAATAATGTACTCTGGCCAGAACTGCTCACATTCAAAGGCATTTCGCCAGCACCCAGCTGACCCCACAGAGACAGTGCACTGCAAACAGGAGCTGAGAGAGGCCCTGCACTCCCGGGGACTTTCAAACACTGCTTTTAAAACATCATTTTCAGAAAGAGTCCTTTAGTGTTGCCTTCTTCTTCCTCTGACCCTTGGGAAACAATCCTGCCTTGCACGGCTCTACACGGAATTGAAAACATCTCCAGTTAACTCCTGAATAGCACGAGCCTGCCTGACACCATCTGGAAACCTGGGGAAATTCCAAATCAAAGATAACACCTTCTCCTGAGGGCAGAAATTAGCCTCTTTTTATTAAAACAAACTCTTCATTGACAACTTTAACAAGTTAGGATGTAAGAAGGCTCTGGGGAGACTTCACTGTGGATTTTCAGTACCTAAATGGGCTTTTTACAAGGTCAGAGAGTGACAGGACAAGGGGGAACTGTATTAAAGTAAAAGGAGATTTAGGTCAGATATTAGGAAGAAATTCTTTACTCAGAGGGTGGGGAGGCCCTGGCACAGGGTGCCCAGAGAAGCTGTGGCTGTCCCTGGATCCCTGGAAGTGTCTGAGGCCAGGTTGGATGGGGTTGGAGCAGCCTGGGACAGAGGGAGGTGTCCCTGCCCATGGCAGGGGTGGCACTGGATGGGCCCCTCATGAGGACACACAGAGTGAGAGGGGTACCAGTGACAGCCACTGAGGATCTGCCATCCTGCACTGCGAGGAAGAGCAGCCTGAGCTGCAACCAACAATCTGCAGCTGAGGATGAGGCAAACCAGGTGATTTTTCAATTCAAGTCAGGTTAGAGAAGACAAAATTTTAATTTCACTCCAAGGCCTGAGCACAATCCCCTGAAAGCTGCGGAGAGCAATGCACGATCAATTTTAACAGCTTTCATAATTAAAACTGGAGAAAAGTTAAACCTTGTATCCTCCGTGAGCACAAAATCGGATTTTTCCCTGCAGGACACAGAGGTCGAGGCACAAAAGCTGTTGCCTTGCCAACATAAATATTTCTGTATCGCCGAACAGAGGAGCTTCTGAATTAGGATGTTGCATAAGGAACAGTTGGGTCAACATCCCAGTTTCCCAGGCAGTTTACCCCGGATACGAACGCAACGCGAGCCCTGCAGGAGCAGGAGAGTTCTCAGGCACTCTGTCATTCTGACACTCATCCCAAAGACGGCTCTGGGGTTTGGGAGCCCTTGGTTTTGGGAGCAGGGAGAGCATCACCTCTGCAGGAATGCTCCTCACAGCAACGCCAGCAGGGTTAAGGGCCACTACTGATTTTTAAGGGTTCAACCTAAAAGCAACAAGTGCCACTTAGTAGTGAGAATAAACAGTAACTCATTAAGGTGAAATACTGTGCTCTTAACACCCAAATAACAGCTGCACCCACAGAAGCAGAAGAGAAACTAAGGAGGGAGGCAGCTCAATAAATGCCTTACACATCCCTACAAATCAAATCAAGTCAAATCAAATCCGGCTGCACTGAGTGCTTCAGCACCCACTTTTTACAAGAGTTTTCCCTTATGTTTAATACATTGGCACTGCTGTTAAGCAACTGTTTGCATGGGAATAAAGAGAGGGAAAAAACTTGCAGCAGTGATGCAGAACCCTCCTCTCAAACCCCACACATGTATATGTATACATACGCACACCAAGTCCTAAACCAGCATTTTTAGGAATCCAGATTCTCTGTCAAAGGAGCCAGACAAGCTGACTGACAAATACATGCAAACAAAGAGGGATTAGAAACCACTTGGAAGCACCAGGAGCTGGCAGCATTCAGCACAGTGTTTGAGCTCCCCTTCATATCTAAGTAGCAAAACACCAGTATCTAATCCTTCCGAGTAGGAAAGATCTGCCCGGGAGGCTTCATTCACAAAATGGGAGCTGTGAAGAACAAGAACCCTTAACTAACACTGAGATTTTCCCAAAAAAACCTTTGGATTTATTTCTTATTAAGTACCTTCAAGGCTGAAATGAACTTCCCCAAGCTCAGGAGTTGAGACACAGGATGAATTCATCTAAAAATCAAAGTTGCTTGATATAACCAGAACTGACATTGCTGAATCTTTAATTCAATAGCTCTCTCTATCTATAAGCTAGTGAAAATAAAGGTACAAATAACGGGTGTCAGGCAATTTAGAGGGAACATTTCTCAAAGCAAGGAGATGGAGTACCACCCACGTGGAACATTTACAGCCGGGAAATACAGACGTGCCTGCCTCGTAAATCCCAGGGCCTGTACTGACATTACAGCCAGATCCTGCAGGGCTCCTCATAAAGCCCTCGCTGTAACATCTCAATGCCTGGCGAGGTTTACTCTGGGTTATCACTTCAGACAAGTGACCTTTACATCTTCACGTGGGCAGCCTCCACGGAACCCAAAACGTGAGAACAAGAACCGACCACGGGGTTAAATGATGGCTTAAGCCAACCCACTCCACAAACATCCCTCCAAACGAGACCTGCTGCCCAAGTGACCCTCACGAGAAACACGCTGCCCTGAGTCCCTGCCTGTTCCAAACCCCTTACAGCTGTTCCTGCAGCCCAACAGCTGCACTGCAGGTCTCTCCGCCTTGCTTCCCTTCTTATTCCCAAAGGAAACCTCAGCAAGTAACAAGGCCCAGCATTAATGTCGTCTGTGATGATCAAAAAAAGATTGCAGAAAGCTGCAGTGCGCTGTTTGCTTATTCTCTTGCTGGCACTTGCCGCCTGCTTTGCTTTAAGGAAACATTTGGTACTATTTTGTCAATAAAGCACAAGTATTTGTCACACACTGTCATTATGTACCAGCCTGAACCATCAAAATCATCAAAACGCCCCGTTTTCAACTCCCATCAAGATAATAGCTTTATGTTGGATGCTTTTCATGAACAAAATAGATGATAGTTTCACGGGTTCAATATACTGACATTTCGTTTTCCTCGCACATGAAAAAAGCCATTCTGTGGTTTTTGGCAGAAAAGTGCCTTTCGCTGTGTGTTTACTGCAGTTGCCATGGGGAAATCCCAACACCACTTATCAAAAGTAACACCAGCACATTAACAGTCTGCATTAACGATTTCTTGTTAAATCCTATGCAGCCCGAAGTGAAAAGGAATATTCAGGCATTTAAAACATTTGCTCTCTGCTTTCCAAACACCGATTCCTGAGGCTATGGCCGTGCCAAAGAAAACCCCAGTACACGCCGTCGTTTTACACTCATTATTTGGTAACTGGAGAGTTGTACTCGGGCAATCAGTGTTCAACTACTGCTGGCCATCAGCTCTGGAGCATCAAAATTAGCTCTGCTCTGCAGCAGAGAGCCAAACTGCTCATTCAAATACACCCAAGTGGTTCTTCAGTGGTGATCTAGGAATCCCAAGACCTGGATGCAGCCCGGCTAATGAACTTATGCTGCTTTGAAACTGTATTTTGTGAAATGGGAGTGATGGCAGGTTCTGGCTGCTTCACTGGAGAGAGTAAGGGTTTAGCATCTGGTACCAGTGATTTCATTCTGCAGGGCAAAACGACATTACATACATTATTGAACTGCAGTCAAGTCATGCAGCAGCTATGAGCAACTTAAAACCCTCCTCTGGTCTCAGGAAAAAGCTCCTCTGCCACCTCACACACAGACTCCACCTCTGAAAAACCAGGTGCTCCACCAGTAACTGTAGATTCACCAGGATGAGCAAAGAGTTCCAGAGGAACCCTATGCTCCTTAGAATCATTTAGGCTGGAAAAGCCCTCCCAGGCCATCGAGTCCAAGCTGTGGCTGGTCCCCACCTTGTCCCCAGCCCAGAGCACTGAGTGCCACATCCAGGCCTTCCTTGGACACCTCCAGGGATGGGGACTCCACTCCAAGGCCTGACCACCTTTTTCCATGAAGAAATTCCTCCTGATGTCCAACCTGAGCCTCCCCTGGCCCAGCCTGAGGCCGTTCCCTCTCCTCCTGCCCCTGTTCCCTGGGAGCAGAGCCCGACCCCCCCGGCTGCCCCCTCCTGTCAGGGACTTGTGCAGAGCCACAAGGGCCCCCCTGAGCCTCCTTTTCTGCAGGCTGAGCCCCTTTCCCAGCTCCCTCAGGAATTCTCCAGCCCCTTCCCAGCTCCGTTCCCTGCCCTGGCCACGCTCCGGCCCCTCTGTGTCCCTCTGGCCGGAACTGGACACGGCCCTCGAGGGGCCTCAGTGGGGCTGGCCCCTGCCCTGGGGCTGTGGCCACACCGTGGCTGGCACAGCCCAGGGGCCATCGGCCTCTTGCCCGCCTGGGCACGCCTGGGCCCATTTTCAGCTGCTGCTGCCCAGCACCTCCAGGTCCTCTCCTTAGGGATCCTTTCCAGCCACTCTTCCCTCAGCCTGCAGCGCTGCTGTTGTGACCCAAGGGCAGGACCTGGCACTTGGCTTCTCGCCACGCTGAGCAACCTCAAACTCAAGGCGAGGAATGAGGAGGAAAGGAAAAGGAATATCACGTTCTGAATGTTTCTTTTCCTCGTGCAGATTGTGCTTTGGTCATCTGCACGAGCTTCATTAGACAAACGCGTCGTTACCTGGAGCGGTAGAGCAAGCAACAGGCAGATCTCTGGCAAAACAACACGACACTAATTCAATTTACAGAGCTCGGCCTGGGAGGGAATGGAGATGAATGCCTGCACAACACTTCACAGAAGCATTCAGTGATCTGTCCCAACAAAGTTACCCATTACTGCCATTAGGCGTTTAACTGTCAAGTTTACAGCAGAGAGGCATTAAAATTCTACATTTCTTTTCAATTTTAAGAGAAAAACAAAGACCACGGCTGCTGGCAGCTGGCACATACTTCAATATTGTGCAAACATTAATCCATCTCATTCTCTAATTCAGCCAGTGACCTTAATACCAGTTCAGTTCTTAATCATCTGGCTCTATCAGTGCAGCTGGCATTCATTTTGCTTGACACAAGACCTACCCAATAAATAATAATAAAAAACCCTCTTAGACAATGCTTGAAAATGCTTGACCCCAACTGCAATCTATTTATCTGCTGGGTTTTATTTTCATAACAACCTCTAGACAACACTCACAATAACCGAACGGCTGAAGGAGTCCTAGAAGGTTTTTAGCTCACGGAAACAGGGGCTCTCCAGCGTTGAAAAAGATTTATGCTTGCGCCAGCACGGCACCAAAAACCTGCAGCTACGAACCAGGGAGCCACACGGGATCAGTTCCAGTGCGTTTGCATCTTACTGCTCAAACTCCGTGTGCTCCAAATCTCTGCCCACTCACCCACGAGAGTGCACATCAGGCTTGCTGGGCTGCGCTGGGAATGCCAGCAGCACAGCAGAGCAGTGGCCAGGGGAGCAAGGAGATGACAGAGCTAACAAGAATTATCTCAAGCGAAGCTTTGCAAGGAAAGGCTGGAGGCCTCCAACAGAGATCACTCAGCAGCTTCCCCCAGCTTCCCACGACTCTAAGCTGCAGAGAATTTGAGATAAGAGCTTAAAACTAACTCCTCTAAAACCTCAGGGGGAAAAGTCTCAAAAGAGCAGTTTATCATATTATAATGATACTCTTTTTGATAGTCAACAATTTTGATACCCAAATCTGCTTAATATATCCTACAGAGGGGTTATTCAAACAAACTGATCTCAAAACAAAAGCAACAAGTGAGAACCACTGAAAAAGAAACTATTTCAACACCACCCCCCACGCCCTCAGCCTCAGAGCCATCCTCCTCCTCTTCCTCCTGAGCAGCAAGAGTTCCTCTCATCAGGAAAGAACCACGAAGACTTCAAGGAGAAAAAAGTTTAGATGAGGAATGATATTTCCCTTAATGACTTCTTCTAAATAGTTTAAGGCAAAAATAACTTCTCTGGCTTGGAGTTTATGGAAGTTTCTCTTTTTGCCTTTGGGGATAGTGGTCATGCACACAGAAAATCCTTTTTCCTTCAAATAAATGAATTTCTTTCCCCTTGCAAATGTTTTGGGAATTGTTGCTGGCACTGGATTTAAGGCCAACAACATCACAGCAAATGGGGTTTGCAGGTAGAAAAGGAAAAGGCTTGATGCTCAAAGACTGCTTAGTGACAGCGTGAGTAACTACTGAGAGTTTACAGACTGATCCCAGCCAAAAATCAACCTTCACAGCCTAAGCCAAACTCAGTAACATCAAAAACACGTAGATTCAAAAGTTCTTGAATCTTCTGCTTAAAAACTTGTACAAACCTATATTACACCTGACTGTGGTCAGGTATTTCTTCTCAGGAAAAAGCATCCAAGCAGATATTCCAGTACCTGGGTAGATATTTCAAGCTAAAAATGCCAACAAGCTACATTTTTTAAAACTTCTCCTTTCTCTGCAGGCTTTATGTTGCAAGTACAAAATCAAATAACTCATGCACTGCACCAAACACACAGAATACCGAGGGCATGAGGGAAACAAGTGTAGAATCATGGAATGGTTTGGGTTGGAAGGGACCTTCAAGCTCATCCCATCCCACCCCCTGCCATGGGCAGGGACACCTTCCACTGTCCCAGGCTGCTCCAAGCCCCGTCCAGTCTGGCCGTGGACGCTGCCAGGGATCCAGGGGCAGCCACAGCTTCTCTGGGCACCCTGTGCCAGGGCCTCCCCACCCTCACAGGGAAGAATTTCTTCAAGTTTCCAGGGAATAAAACCCACACTGAAATGAAGGTTCCACCTGTGTGTCTGCAATTACTCCAGAGTCTGTGCACAGGACTGTCAGGAGCACACCAACTCCACATCAACCAGAAGAAGCAAAAGACAAGTTCTGGCTGAACAGCAGTTTGTTCCAACCTTAAAATATTAAAATATATTTGGCAGGCTAATCGTAATATCTAATTAAACATTTTTCTTAACATACAGTGGAAGAAATTAAAGACAAATTAGTTTAGGTTCAGCTTTCTAACAGTCACCAACGAGCAACAGCTGGAGCTGCGCACAAGCTTTCTTTCCAAGCTGCAATTTGACGGAAAAAAGGAAGGAAGCAGGGCACACCAGGCCTGCTAACCCGTAACACGAGCCTGCGACACTGCCACCTCCTGCGGCCACATCGCTGCTCCCAGGACACGCTTTCTGGAGAACAAGCCTCGAGGCTTCATTGCACCAGCTAAATTCGGTAGTGGAAGAGGAAGAAGCCCTCTGGAACATCTCAGTGCTGTGTACCAACAGTTGTTGATTAACTGGAGTCTCCTGCCAGGCTGGGAGGACTGTGCTCCCAGTGCACAGCCGTGTGCAGTTGGAAGAGAGCAGGAGTTTGAGTGTGCTGGCACAGGACAGGCAGAAAGAGTCGTATGAAGTAACTCTCTGTTGTGGTTACCTTGAACTTTAACCAAGGTCAGACCACAATTTCCGTCAAGATTATTATAAGCCCACATGAATGCCTCTACATCAATAAAACCTTACAGTCCTCAGTTACTAGGTCTAAATATTTGGCTCTGCTCCTCGTGCCTCAAACTCTGGGCACGCTCCGCTCGCAGCAAGAGCCCTGGATCTGGAAGGGGCTGGCAGCTGGTTATTGCTTTCCCCAATAAACCACCTGGGCCCAACTGCACACCATCCCCTGCTGTACCTGGGCCTTTATGAAAGCTTAATCTAATTGAGAATTGTATTTTTAGTAAAGCAGCAACTTAGAGCTCATTTGCCACCTGATAAGCACTTAGTGCTCAAAGGCGACTATAATTGCTGGTTAAATGTTTCATCACAGATACTTATTAAAGATCTGAAAGCACAGCTAGAAGAAAGCACCGTCTCACAATGAAGCTCCACAACCAGCATTTCTGGTTTGACACGTCCCAGCCAACGATACCGGGATCCTTTCAGATCCTCACAGAAAGCAGCTCGTCAGCTCTTCCCTGCCATCCCACAGTAAGGTACCTCCATCCCACAGGAAGGTTCTTGTTCAAGTTTTTCTTGTATCTGAGGGATTCACAAAGCCCAGAATTCCCTATCTGATTTCCACCTAGACTAGAAACGCTCTGGCTAATTTGTACACACAGCTATATAAAACAACTCAAATAATAACTCACAGAGCACGGCTTCTGAGTCTGTGCCGTGTTCTTCAAAAATATCTAACTCAGTTCAAGCTCTTTTATTACAGTGAAGGCTTACGATTTACCACACACTTACACCAGCGTTCACTCACTTCTCCAGCAGTGCACATTTCTGACCAACATAACCCATCTTTTGCGTTACAGAAGCCTTTCCAAAAGGAGAAAGTCCCAGTGCTGTGCAGCACTGGGCCACCCAGTGACCTATATACAGCAGCACTCGAGTTCAGCTTCTATTCCATAATTAAATGAGCTACACTTGCCTCACTCAGCTGTCCTAGAATGCACAATCAATCACCCCAGAGAGGGGTTTTTGGTTCAGGAGGACACACAGCCCGACCTGCACTCTGCAGAGCTGCGCTACCATGTGCTTCAAAACACGCTGTACCCATAGAATCACGGAGCGGTTTGGGTTGGGAGGGACCTTAAACACCATCTCGTTCCACTCCCTGCCATGGGCAGGGACATCTTCCACTAGCCCAGGTTGCTCCAAGCTCCATCCAACCTGGCTTTGGACACTTCCAGGGATAGGGCAGCCCCAGCTTCTCTGGGCACCCTGTGCCAGGGCCTCTCCACCCCGATGTACCCCAGAGCAGCATCTCCCTCTCCTCGCACGTAACAGCCCCTTGACCCCACCATCCACCCCCAGCACCGATGCCGAGCCGCCCAGACGAGACAAGGACGGGCACCTTTATGGGGGGACCCGTTGATGCTCTCGGAGCTGGACTGCATGTCCACAGCGGCTCTCCTGAGGCTGCTAAAATAAGCCCTGGACCTGGAGAAGCTGCTGCGGGGGGAGCGCCCGTGGGGGCTGCCGAAGAGGGCGGCGGGGCCGTCCCTGCGGGCGAAGATGCCGCTGAAGAAGCGCAGGAGCCGGTGCTCGGTGCCGGCGGCGGGGCCCTCCCGGCCCAGCCGCTCCGAGAGCCGCTGCAGGTCGCTGTTATCCAGGGTCCGGTTCTTGCTCTTGCTGCGCTCCCAGCGCTCCAGCCGCGACAGCGGGTCCGCCTGGCTCAGCACCTCGCCCACGTCCAGCGTGTTGCGCTTCTCGGGGGGCTCTGCGGGGAGCGCGGCGGGCGGCGAGGGCGGCGGCGGCCCGGGCAGGCAGCCGGAGCTGCTGTGCCGCCGCACCCGGGCCGGCTCCGCGCCGCCGCCGCCGCCGC